>OU342634.1:4432335-5032335 GCA_910589415.1 Malachius bipustulatus
TATGCTGTCCTCGGTTATCGTTATCCTTCATTACTAATGTTCTGGCTTTCTTTAATGAAGTATTAACTCGTTTAGTCGATATTCCTAGGGTATTCACAAACATGTCCCTGCAAACTACAACGCAAACTACAACCAAGTAAGCAAAGAACGGTGGGTAGGAAACCGCAACTCCCCCAGAAGGTCGTTGCACAGGAACCGGCCAACAGAGAGAGGACTTTTAAATTCAAGTGTACTGTCGTAGGTGAATGCGGGGCGTAAGGCTCGGCTTTATTACAATTATGAACGTACCTTATTGTTCCTGCGAAGCGGGTGGTGTCGGTGCGGAGTCAACGGTCTGGGAACGTCGCGGTCTGGGTACTCTGCGGGGCACTCGGCGAAGCACGGCGGACGGTGAAGTGGGTGTAGGTAAACACGACGAAGGAACGGTCCGTGGGCCCTATCGAAAATGACTCCCGAATATTGCTATCCGAACTAATAATTCACTTCTGATGCACCGGTCACTCCTACGGAATTCCAAACGGGGTGAAAATAACTGGTAACTTCCGGCGAAAACTTCAAGCACGGCTCGACAGAGTCGAAAAAATAAATTCACTAAATCCACGGGGAAGAAACGGTCCAGAAGACGGTCGGAAAACTATCTTAATCACCACGGGTTGAAAACGATCGAACAGGTCAGAAAGAATTGAGCCCTCCGCTTGGGTTCCGCTACCTTTTATAATAAATGATGACGGCATCCATCGCCACCAAATCAGTAATCGGCGTAATTTCATTGGTTGTTGCCGGCAGGGCACGCCGGTCGCAAAAACGCATTTCGGAGAAAATGATTTCTAGAAATGATAATAAACGTCAATACGAAGTCGGCTTTTTGTGGGGCGATAAGAATTGCAATCGCCTGATTTTTATTAAATTTACCTCTGGTTTGCATTTGTTTCTCGTATTTACAGACACAAAAAATTGTTGGAGGAAAGTTCCCATCGCTTCTAAAGAATAAAACTGACGCTCGACTGAATTAAATAAAACCAGAGAATAGAAATGTTATTATGAATTTAATAAATCCGGCCGCGACTTCACGGCATAGGTAGGTAGGTAGGTAACCGACCATCGCAAGCGAGAAGTTCACGACACCCGGCCAGCCGGGTTCCTGGAAACACGACGACCGGATAAAGTCTTTCCTATTCGACATATATTTATTAAATAATCTATCACCGGATTTTTCTCAATATAAATTTTAGAACTAGCAACAAGAAATACCAATCATTCTGGGCCTGAAATTACCCACCTCTTATTAATTAAAACGGGGGAAAATCATGATCGTGCCTATTAAAACGGGTCAATTTTTATTGCTTCGTTACACCCCCCCCCCACTTCGCAAAAACAAAAGACGTAGTCTTTTGTTTCAGACGGTTACCCTTTTTTTTTGACAGAAATGACATCGTCGGCTCGTTCGGTACCTCGCTCGTTCCTAACATTATAAATATTACAAGATAATAATAATAACAAAAAAATAATGTAAATCCACACCTGAATTCGAAACAGTAAAGGGATGTTCGGCGTGCGGCACGTTACCTGCCATCCCAACATGCTGTTGTGTTTACTCCCGCTGGTGCGCCGCCGGCCGCTCCGGCCGCCTCCTCGTCGCTAACGGGGCGCGCAGCAGCCACCGGCGTGAGCGCTGGATCGCCGGCCGCGGCAGGTCCTCTGCGTCCGGTTCCGCCGTCGGCAACAGCATACACTGGACGGCCTTGTCTGCCGTCCTCGGCTCGGTCCTCGTCGGGGCGTGTCTCGGTGGGTCCACACCCGCGGATGCCGCCGCGGCCGCGACCCATCCGTGAGGCGCGCTCCATGTCATGCCCGGCGTGGGCGGGCGGCAAGGGCATTCGCGGGACATTACTCCCAGGCGCCCGCACCGCGAGCAGAAGATGCGGTACGGACCGCTGCACTCGAACCGGCGGTGGCCCGACTTGCCGCAACTCCAACATAGGGTCCGGTCTCGGACTGGCAGGAAGATCGGCGGGGGCTCGGCGTGGGGTGGTCGCGCGCGGGACTGCGGTAGTACGGCCGGTTCAGATTCGGGGGGATTCGGTGACGGGGGGCCGCTCCAGTCCCACTGTAGTTCCAATACGTCGCCCATCTGCAACAAACACGAATAATGTTAACTACGGTCGTCCTACTTCGGCCGGATCCCTACCACGATGTCCGCGGCTCACGGTTTACGGGGGTCGGCCGGTATGCGTATTCGCACTATCCTCCCGGAGTCGGTCACGGTCCGTACTTTAATTTCCCTGTCGCACCGCCCGCCGGGAGGGCGCAGGCACCTCAGGCGGTCGTCGAGTTGCGGGGGACGTGGTTGTGCCTCCAACAATTCACGCAGGCTGTCGGTGAGTCCGATGACCACCGCGTGCTTCGTCGATACGGCAACTTCTGCCGGCGAGGTCGCCGGTTCGGGAGGCGTCTCGTCCTGGGTCGATGGTCGCGCCATGCGTGCCAATTCCAAGGCTGGCGGTCGGTCCTCCGGGTGGGTCGCGAGCATGGCGCGCAGCCACGCCTCGGCGCGGTCATCAAGCGGGTTATGCCTCGACGGGGCCTCGGATTTGGCGCGGCCGCGCCACTTGTTCCGTCCAGCGGCTGGTACTCGGTCCCCAACGACCACTCGGCCGCCGGTCGCAGCACACATGAGCGTGGCGCCGCACGACCAGATGTCGGCGCTGAAGGAGTATACCTGCTCACTTTCCACTTCCGGAGCCATGAAGCCGGGGGTTCCCGCGAAGCCGTACGGCCTCGGCGTCGCATCCGGCACTCGGACGGCCAGGCCGAAATCGCCCAGTTTGGCCACCATGCCCAGGCCTCGTCCCCACGTCAGGATATTCCCCGGCTTTATATTCCTATGGATGAGCCGGCTGACTCGGCAGTGTTTCACCGCCCTAATCAGCTGTGCCCCCAGGTGGAACAGCGTCGGCCCCAACACGGCCTCGCCGGCATCCACAAGGCCCCCCAGGTCCGCCTCTGCCAACTCGAAGGCGAGGAAAAAGGCCTGTGGATGGTGTATTGAGTCCAGCATTGAAATCACGTTGGGGCTGTTCAGTTCCAGCCCGCACTGTACCTCCATCCTGGCAGTCGCCCTGGCGTCCGGGTCCACCGCCCGGATGAGTTTTACGGCCCGGTCGGTGCCGCTGGGCACGTGGTGGCAGAAACGCACGGACCCGAAGGTACCCCTACCCAGCTCCCCCCCGACCAGGTAGTGGCTCGCAAAGGGGGCCTCTCCCCACAGCTGGTCCTCTCCCATCGGCTCGTCTCCTTCCATCAGGGCGGACAGACCTACGGAAACGGCGGCGTCAGATTTATCAGCATATTACAGAATTCGGACGGATCGGGGAGAAGGGGTTCGGTATTAATCGGGTTGTGTGCACGGCTCGGCTGAATAATGCTTGAGGTCCTTAATGTGGATCCTGGGGATTCGGCGCCCAGATTCGTCCTTGAGGTCATAGACCACTGGGGAGAGGACTTTGGCGACGGTATACGGTCCGGAATATTTCGGTGCCAGCTTGGCGGCGAAGTGTTTACCGCCGGACGACAGGTGGTGCTCGACCCTCATCACCTTATCGCCTACCCGCAATCTCGACGGCGCAGGTCGTAGTAGTGCTTCTGGTTCTCCGTTGCGTGTCCCAAGGTTCAAACGTACCAGCTGGTATAGCTCTCGGAGGTCGGCGAGACGGCGGACTCGGGGTGCAAACTCGGTCGCGGACGGTTCCTCGGTGGCGTGACCCTCGGTCGGGAACGTGCGACTCCCGCCCCATGTTCAAATAGGCTGGGGTAAAACCGGTGGATTCGTGTCTAGAGGTGTTGTAGGCCATTGCTAACTCCGGGAAGCGCAGGTCCCATTTACGGTGGTCGGAACCGCAAAATTGTGCGATCATTGTCTTGAGGGTGCGGTTCTGTCGCTCGACGGGGTTACATTGCGGAGCATAGACGGGTGTTAAGCGGTGTTGTATACCCCAGCTCTTGAGGAAGTCCGTGAAGCTAGACCCGATGAACTGCCGCCCGTTATCGGAAATCAGGGTCTTCGGGCACCCGAACTTGGTGATGACTGACTCGAGGAGCATTCTAATGATCGGCGCAGCGGTCGCGGTTCGGATGGGGCGGCATTCCATCCACTTCGTGAACCGGTCTTGGACTACGACGGCGTAGGCGTTGCCCTTGGTTGATCTTGGCAGCGGGCCGATCAGGTCGACGGAGACGGTCTCCCAGGGATCCTGCACCACGGACGGTTGCATTAACCCCGGTGTCTTCTGCTGCGATGATTTGTAGCTCTGGCAGTGGTGACACCCTCTAACGTATTTCGCCGCCTCCCGGAACATACCTGGCCAGTAATAACGTTCGGCGAGTCGCGCGCAGGTTTTCGCTACCCCCAGGTGGCCTGCTGTGGCCGCGTCGTGGTTCTCCGCCTGGACGGCGCGTCGGAGTCCGGCCGGCACACACACTTTCCACTGGTCCACGTCTGTCGACTCGTGTGCTCGGTTCACGTCCGCAATTCGCCGTTGCAAACGGCCATCTACAACTCTGAAGTCGGGGACGGATTTCGGGTCTCTCGCCACTGCCTGGATTTTTCTGCGGCACCAGGCGTCGAGTTCGGTGTGCTCCGCGGTATCGGTCGCACAAGTTTCTCCCTCTGGGGGCGCCGGTTCGATCGGACTGCGGGACAAAAAGTCCGCTACTTTATTGGCCGAACCCTTCCGGTAGACCACATCGAAGTCGAACGATTGCAGGCTCAGGGTCCATCGGGCGACTCGCCCGGCGGGTGATTTCATTGAGTGCAGGTAACGGAGGGCCTGATGGTCGGTCACTACGGTAAAACGGTACCCCTCCAGGTACGGTCGCATCTTCTGCACTCCCCAAACTATGGCTAAACACTCCCGTTCTGACACGGTGTAATTCCTTTCGGCCTTGTTAAGCGTGCGGCTGGCATAGGCGATCACTCGTTCGTGGTCTTCGAACTTCTGCGTAAGGGCCGCGCCGATCCCGGCGTCGGACGCATCGGTCTGTAGCGTGAACGGCTGCAAAGACGTAAAGGCGTCTTCTTGGTCAGGCCCCCAATGCCAACGTTGGGACTTCTTCAGGAGCTTCGTGAGCGGCGTCGTTATCCGCGCATAGTCGGGGATGAAACGGCGGTACCAGCCCGCCATGCCGAGAAACCTCCGAAGCTGTCTGATGGTTCGCGGGGGTGGCACCTCCCGGATGCAGGCTACCTTGTCCGGGTCGGTGGAGATGCCATCGGCGGTGACGACGTGCCCTAGATATTACAGAGTGCGCTGGCAGATGTTGCATTTCTCTGGGTTTAATTGGAGGTTTGCGTCCTTGAGTCGGCGGAACACCTCCCGGAGGTTGTCCAGGTGTTCCTCGAACGTCCTCCCCAGCATGACAATATCGTCCAGTTAGGCGAAAGCGAAGGGTTCGGTCTCGGGCCCTAAAACTCGGTCCAGGCATCGTTGAAAGGTGGCGCCGGCGGAATGCAGGCCGAACGCCATTACCCGGAATTGAAACAGGCCCCTCCCTGGCACGGTGAATGCGGTTATCGGTCGGCTCTCAGGTGTCAGGGGTATCTGCCAGTATCCTTGTCTGAGATCTAGGCTGGATATGAACCGCGCCTCCCTGAGTTTATCGAGGATAGCTGATATAAACGGCAGGGGATACGCGTCCTTTTCTGACACCTCATTCACCTTGCGAAAGTCGACGCAGAATCTCGGGGTGTCATCTTTCTTGCGCACGATGACCACCGGGGAGTTCCAGGGGCTACTGGACGGTTCGATCACCTCTTCTTCTAGCATCCTGTCTACCTCGGCGTTCACTATTTCCAGCAGCTTCGGATTCATCGGACGGTGTCTCTGCTTAATCGGTTCTACCTCCTTCACCTTTACACGGTGCACGGCGACGTCGGTGGTGCCCTTCACGCCTGAGAACGCTGCCATTTCCGCGCTTAGGAATGCATCGAGGCGGCGGCGTTGCGTCGGAGACAGGTGGTCTTCCTCTGTGGGCGCGCTCGTGCCTTTATCTGCCGCGTCAGCCGGTGCCTCTCTACGATGGACTTATGACATGTGAACACCTTTTGAGTTTTTAGTAACTTTGACGCTGAGGGATTCGCTGTCGTAGTTCTTCTCCGGTGATGGGCAGCGCGCTATGTCTCGATATTGTTTCTCCTCACAATCATACGCGATCAGTTCACAACTCGTTGTCGCGACACACAGAATTAGCAACACATAGCGAACATGGTTAGTTTACTGTTTTCAATTTAGTCTAATGTGTAACGAAATCCAAGGCTTTCGTTGGTAATTATTATTTATTTGCATTATTTGAGGGGTTTATCAGGAGTGATACAGTTTTTACAACAGTGATTAGCAGGTTATCTCCACCAGCACCGGCTAAATAAAGAGTGCCAACTGAAGGACTGATCAGAGGATCCGAGGTACTGACTCGCGAACAACTCTCTCTCCTTGTAAATTGAGCTCGGAGATTATCTGGGGCATGTAGTGAGTGCACCCATCCACAATACATAGCGGGCTACAGTAGGTCGATGAACTGAGTTGAACCTAACTGTAACCCGGCATCGGGAGATCGATCAGAGTGAAGTGAACTCTGGTCGGCAACCGATCAGAATAGGGAACCGACCGGAACTGTATTGAAGTCCCGGCAGGCCCTCTCATCCGACGCCTGGCCTGTATTGAGGGCCAGATAAACCAGACGCCAGGGTTGCAATGCATTGAGTTGCCGACCCGGCGGATCCTTCCCCTCTAAATTAATATTTAGGGGTTTTATAGGGCGCTAGGAGCCCTATCAGACCTCGCCTCCAATAATACCCGCCTCGGCATCGCATTGAGGTACCGGGAGCGGAATCTGTTTCAGATAACCTCGCCGTCGGAGAATAGTTCTCCCAGATTTCTCCCCGGCGCGTGTTCCGGAGACTGCAGCGATCGACACGCACGGTGCGGCTGCGAGCGGACGCCTGGTGCTGAAGATTCGGCCGTGAACCGAGCGAGAGTGGCAGCAGCAAACGACCAATCAGCTTAGCGCGCGCCCCTATGCGGCTATCTGCGACCAATTAGACTGACCGTGGAGGACGAGAGCCGGCCCACTCAAGGATATAAGACAAATAAATCATCAGCGTTAGCATTGACAAATTTTACATATGTAAATAGATATAACTATCAATAAAGATTTTAAATTTTAATTGACTTGTCGCGGGTACAAAAGGGGGCAGATCCATTCCTGAGAACTCACCTCTACCTTCAGAAAATCCCGTTACAACTGGAAAATAGTCACCGTAATAATTATTATCTATCAGTGCTTTTCACAACCTACAGGTTTTCACTATTTAGTTTACAAAGCTCAGTTCACTTTCACTGACTTTGGATTCGATCTAGAAATAAAGATAAACAAAAAGAAAAAATTTACCTCATGATGTGTCTACAAACGCTTATGAATTATATTATGAGAGTACAGTGTATTACGCCATGAAGCCCTATTGAAAAAAAAATACTTCTTGACAAAGAAAATGTGCTTCTACTCATTAAAATTTTTTTTTACATGAAGCCCTATTAAAACAAAAATTACTTCTTGACAAAGAAAACGTGCTTCTGCTCATTAGAATTTTTTTTTAACAGTGTAGAGACAGAATCACGCTTCATTATTTTACAGCCAAAATTACATCTAGTTATTTAATTTAGGGAGGTACGACTTGCAGGTATCCTTCGTGGTTCGTCCTTTACTCCATTAGCTTAATTTGAACTTGAGAAAAGGGAGTTGTTCTTCTGTCGTTTATGCTATCTGAATTTATCTAGAAGGAACGCTATCAATCATAAGCTCTGAACGCATTCAAAAAGGCATAAAAGTACAGACTAGACTCAATGGTTTATTACGAAGGGACGCGATGCTGTTTATTGGAAGCAAAAATAAAAGGGGTGTAAATTAATCAAAAAATAAGACTTATTATTAGGTATCATTACACTTTTATATATTTACATTATTCTACAACAGTGCTTATTCGATTCATTAGACCTGATTCAGTACAAATCTGGTTGAGATATAAATCGTCGTTGTTTGACTTGTTGTCTTCGAGGAGTACGAGAAGACGCATCAGAATTATATCGCTGCGGGGGTTGTCTCTTCCGGACAGACCTGCGAAGCGCTATTTCGGGAGGATTGATTGGTTCTCGTCGTGGAGATGCCTCACCGTTATGCTAGAGCATCCGAATCTGAACTAGGATCCTGAAAGTCATGTTCATTTTCACTGCTCGAAGATTGACTTGGGTCCACTTGAACAGAGGGAAGTTTTATTTTCAACAGAGGAGGCATAAATAAACGATGAGGCGTTCCATCGTAATCGTCACTGTCATTCTCAGGTCTTGAGGAGCTACCTTCTCCTTGCGAGTCTGCCTGTTTTTATGCTTAAATTTTTATGCTATGGTTTAATAAATCCATAGCATCTTCTTGGTTGGCATCAGAACCGTTTGCTTAGCTTTTCGAACTCTCATTATTTTCGTTGCCTCTAACGACTCTGATTCCTCCTTCGGTTTGTACCCTTTTATTCGATTTACTAGTTTCTTTTCTACATACAACTCTATTTCTTCCACTTTCTTTACTCTGTAAGTCTTTTTCCCTAATACCTTGATTATCATACTTGCTACCCAGTTTGGCCTGTCCAACGCTACTTTTGGGTTCTCTTATCTTCCAAAGCTTTTGAGATTTATCGAAAAATTCATCAAGTTTATTGAACACCCAAGTGTTAATAGTGGTATTGCGCTGGCCAAATTCTTGTATTGAGCTGTTATACATAAATGGGATAATATGTGACTGGCCCTCTCTTGTGAAAGTTGCATAATATCGGGGTTACCCCAAACCCAAGCAATTTAAGCTTGGAGCAAGATATTGTGTCAAAATTCATAGAATTTGATCTGCATCCCTCAGAGCTGGGTAATTACATGTACTTTAAAAGTAAACACAATTACAAAGTACATGTATTAAAAAAATCAATTATATGGACATATAATTAGAATTACATGGAAAAAGTAATTATAGATGACTGTTATAATTACTTTTCTAATTACTGTGCGGATAAAAGAGTTATGACAAGTTGAAGAACCACTTGTTTAAATTTTTAAAGTTATTGTTAAATTAGAAAGTGTTCAACTAATGAATTAACTCCCATTATAAAAATATTTATATATATCGAATATGATTTTTCTCTAGGTACCTATTCTGCTATTTATTTATTAATATTTTTAATAATGTACTTCAGCAGAAAATCCATAACAAGGTTAGCAAGTAATAATAAATTATAAAAAAAAAAACGAATAGGCATCTTAATAATAATAAAACATGATTATGAACTTTTAAGAGTTTATTAACAAAAAAATATATTTCCGTACAAAAGTTTGTGTACCTGGGATTATACTTAATTATTCACAATCACATTATGTTTACATTGTTACTTTTCATTATAACAAGTTTTTCAAAATTACTGTCATACAGCGCATTCCTTCTGGTAGCGTTGACTATTGTGGTAAAGGAGAATAATCTCTCTACAGGCCCAGACGAAGGAAGTGCTGTGTTATATTTAAAAAACACTTTTTTTATTTATGGATAACTATCTAACATGGTAATATTTTTCCTTAAATTATTTAAATACTGCAACACTTACAACTGTACCCTATTTTTCTTTTCAACCGAAGATGTTACGGCTTCATTGAAATCTAAGAAATCTTCGTTTTGAGTACAGTTGTGTAGGATTAGAAACCGTGACTAAATCTTGATGCAATAGTTCACATTCAGCTATTAAAAGCTGCCTTAAATCTTCTTTGCTTAATGCAGCTTTTGTCTCGACTATTGGAAACCAGCGTAGACTCGAGATGGAAAATTGCACCCAAAACGGCATAGCGATCTTGTAACGTCAGTAGTTTCTCAAATATTTTCTCTATACCTTCAATTGCAGTATTCAACAGTATATTCCCATCACATTTGAATGTTTTTGCCTTTAATTTATGTAATTTATTATGGAGTGAAATTATGCTAGGCAGAAAAGAACCGTAAAATGCGAGTATATTGGTCTCGGTTTGTAAAAAATCTAGCGTTTCTGATAAAAGTTTAGTAAATTCACAATATTCTTCGAGGTGAAGAAATTTGCTGTCGGTAAATGATGGTAGCTGTAATTTTTGAAAGTGTGGGCAATTGTTTCTTTTCGGAAATTATTTGATTTATACGAGTTCCATTTGATTTATACGAGTATAATGAGTTCCATCTAGTTATACCTGGCGAACTAAATGTATGACCCAAGTGTGATTGGATAATTTCAGCAGTCTTCGGCCGATTTGCTTTTTTCCACGAATCTTTACACTTTGCAATACGATGCATATGTCTATTGTGAAGACTATGGTTCAATAACATTGTTTATATCTGTAGTCACTATTAAATTAATTGAATGACTGGCACGACGTTTATGTTGTGGCAATAATACATAATATATCCGAATTATTGTCACTTACATTGATTTCCAATTGGTCTTTTTCGAGTATCTCTTCTACTTCTGGCCCCGGGATTTCAATAAACTCTGTATCTTCATTATCTTCTGGGTCATCCTCAAAATTAGCTGTGTTTTCATTTCCTTCTTTAATTTCATTAATACTGAAGATTTCAAAGGCTTTTATAAAATTCGATGCATTGTCACTTACGGTGGCTAGTACTTTTTTCGGGGTCAATAAAAAAAAATTTGTATGGAGTTTTCAATGTAAATGCAATCTTTTTATGATCATGTGTGCCTTTAAAACATTCACAGGATAAAGTTACTGATGCTGTAGAATAATCTGGATTGATCCAGTGACATGTCAGGGATGGTATCCCTGAAGAACTGAGCTCAGGTCTTCATTTATCTCGGCTAACATTGCCTTGTTTCTGGATTGTGATTGAATAGGCAATCCGATCAAGGATACACCTATAACCTCCCATTCCACCCCGAGCAATTTTCGGGGAGGTAAGGAGCACTATTTAGGAGCCAACTAGCTCAAAGATGAAATTTACTTATTTTTTTGGCAACGCACACAAATGAAGAACGTCACAGGTTGAAGAAAATTCACAAGCAAATTTTAACAGTTTTTGTTAACAATTAAAAAAATTAATATAATAAATGTAGAAATTTCAATGGTACCTAAATATATGGAACTTGGAACTTCACCCTGAGATTAAGACGGATCGTACATTTCAGTGCATTTTTTTTTTTGTAATTTCTCATGTAAATTTTGTACATCTGTTATCAAAAGGCGTTATTATTATGTAATAGACAATAATAGCTATTTATAATATTAGTGTGCTATTTATAATATTAGTGTTAAAAGTGAAGTTTTATTTATGAGTGAAAAGGTTTGTGAAATGAGCGAAGCGTAGCGGAGCGAATTGAATAAATTTCACGAATAAATAAAATCACTTTTAAGACGAATAACATACAATGGTTTTTGTAAAACTGCTCTATTATGATAATAAAATTGATGAATCTAGAATGACACTCAACTTCAAATTGCATTTTAAAATATATAGTATATATAGTACAAATGGTTACTAATAACAAATGCGTGCATACAAATAAAAGAGACGTCAAAATAATTATTATTAATTTCAATTTCTGAACAATTATTATTGTCTTGAATACTTGAGTAGGTACTTATTTTTTATTAATATGTTTGCCAGTAATAAAAAGAATATGAAAAAATCTTACTACCTATAATTTTGTCTGATTTCATCATGAGAAAATGTAGTTCAATGAGAGAATGTAAGTACAGAAAAAGTAGATAGAATTACTTTTAACACGAGTGTTGTAAAGTACTTTTAACACGCTTCCATGTAAACAATCACTTTTAACACTGTCAGCTGTCGTTAAAAGTGTGACTTTTAATGGCAGTTGCACAAAAAAAAATTTAAATAGCACAAAATATAGCAATTAAACGGAACAAATTTAAATGAATGAATGAAAAATGAAATATTGCAATCGATGGTAAAATGCAAATGGTATATAATAAAATTATGAAACAAATAAACAGGAAAGATAAAATAATTATACATTGAAAAATCAACATTGAAACTCACACGATGAGTGAGAAAATTTTCAGACCTTAAATCTTTCAATTATTACGCGCGACTCTAAAGTAGCAGAGCTTTACTGACCGGGTGGAGCTAGCACAAACTCGTTTCTGCCCATCCATCCTTATTCCCATTTTTATGTGTCCCGAACTCTATAGTCATTTTCCTCGAACCGATTATATTAGGCTGTTTCTCAATCACAACTAAATCACCTACCAAGTACTTTCGCGGTGACTTCCGCTTGCGATCACAGTTCGTCTTCTGTTTGAGGGCCTCTTGCTTTAACTTTTGGCCTACTTTGTGTCCTGTAGACGAGCTCAGCACATTTTGTTGATTGCGAACTGTATAATATTAATAATAATAACGTTAATTCCCATTTTACGTAAATTCTACAATACTTTTTGGAAAATAAAAAACAAAATTCTTAACAATAAAATTAATTTGAAAAATATAATAATAATAATAATAATAATTATAATAATATTAATAATAATAATAATAATAAGCCTGCAGGGGTATCTCACTGAGATATTTGGGGAGTGACGACCCCACGGACCCGAGTTACCTGGCAGTAGGTTTAAAATGCAACCTGCCTCGGCAGAGCAATGGAAAGAAGAAATAATAAAACCCATACCGGCTCGGACGTCGCCCGGGTTAACAAGGTCCGCGTTCGTGAGTTAGGCAGAGGCTCAAGTTCGCAAAATCGGCTACAGTCTCCCTTGGCAACCGGTGGTGAAAGCAGCGCCGGCCCAAGTGTGGTTACTGCAATGCCCCCACTAGTGGGGAGGTCTGGGCCAGCCCACCAAGCCCAACTCGACCCTGGTGTTTCTACTGGACTCCAACCGGAGACCACCAAGGCGGGAAAACAGAGGGTGCGCATGAAGTGGACGAATGAAATAAACAGCTTTATTATGCGCACCTATTACACAGTCACAAAACTTGAAACAGACAAAACACAATACAGACAAATATTACACCAAGAATTCACAAAACAGTACCCAAACGCACAGGTCACGGAGCAGAGGATAGCTGACCAGCGAAGATCAATCGTAGCACGTAACCTCATCCCGCAGACAACACTCGAGAACATTAAACAGCAGGTTGCTCAAGAGTTGCAACAACGGGAAAATACTACAAATACGCAGATAGAAGAAACCGCAAGTACACCTCAGGAAGACAACAGAGATACAATATTAGCATACAGCCTCACGGAAGAAACAATAAATACACAGGAGACCATGGACACTGAGCTTGTTGAGGCCCTTGAGAACTCATTGCAAACAGCATTGTTACAATTCACAGGAACGGACCCAGCAAAAAGACACAAAATACCCAAGATACATACATCATCTAAACTCGAAAAAACTCTTCAATACATGAATAAGTATATACTCCCACAACATATACGGGAAGATTCCACACTGACAGATACACACACACTGATATATACTGCAGCAGTAGCGGTAGTTAGGTATCATGGCCTAAAAACAAGACCTCAGGACTCGCAGACACAACATAAACAAAACAAACCGGCCTGGGAGCGTCGGCTTGAATCGCAGATAGACGAAATTCGACGAAATCTGGGCCGACTCACACAATATCTACAAAATAATAGATCCAAAACACTGATGAAGCATATGCACCACATTTTCAAGACAGTAAAGACTCACACAAAACATGAACATCATAACCAACACATCACTGAATACATGGACACCTTAAAACAGAAACTTGCAGCCAAAACGCAAAGACTACGTAGATACAGAACATGCACTCAGCGAAAACAACACAACAAACAGTTTACAGAAAACGAAAAAATATTCTATAGAAACATGAATCATAATAGTTCACAGAAAAATAACTATGAAACACCCACAAGAGAAGAACTCACACGATACTGGTCGTCCCTTTGGTCCAATCCGGTCCAGCATAGCAAGGACGCGAGTTGGATCAGAGAGGAGGAAAAACATACACAAAACATCACAGACATGCAATTCAGCGAGATTACACCACGAGACATAAGCGATACAATCAAAAACATTCATAACTGGAAGGCACCCGGGATAGACAACATCCATAACTTCTGGTACAAGAAGTTCACATGCCTACATCCGAAACTGGCCACACATTTTACAGATATCCTCAATAATCCGCAGAACACACCTGCATTCTTTACACAGGGCATCACATATATGATGCCAAAAAACAATAATACAGAAAACCCTACACAATACAGACCAATAACATGTCTCCCAACAATTTACAAAATTCTGACTTCAAACATAACAAACAAAATATACTCTCATCTGGAACACAATAACGCATTTACAGAACAGCAGAAGGGATGCCGCAGAAACCACATGGGATGCAAGGAACAACTCCTTATCGACTCAGTGGTTCTGCGTCAGGCACATAGACAACATAGACAATTAAACATGGCATACATAGATTACAAAAAAGCATTTGACAGCACACCACATACTTGGCTGATACACATATTAAACATTTACAAAATTCACCCCACGCTCATCGCCTTCCTCGAGAACATTATGACACACTGGAGAACTACACTACGTCTTACGCTCAATAAAACAACTATAACTACAGAAGAAATACCTATACGTCGAGGCATATTCCAGGGGGACTCATTGAGTCCACTGTGGTTTTGCCTTGCCTTGAATCCACTCTCAAACATGCTGAATAATTCAAATTATGGATTCAACATCAGAGACAACAAAACAACGCACTATACTCTGTCGCATCTGCTATACATGGATGATATAAAATTATACGCATCCACACAAACACAGCTGCAACATCTGCTGAAAATTACACACACATTCTCACAGGACATACATATGGAGTTTGGGTTGGAGAAATGTAAAACTCTCAACATCGAAAAAGGAACCCTGGTGGCAGGTGAATTCGCTCTTGAAAATGGCGGCCAGATTGAATCCATGGAAGAGGGCGAGGTCTATAAATATCTTGGTTTCCAGCAGGCCAAGCTCACAGAACATACACAAATAAAACAAACACTAAGAAAAACATACATAAACAGACTAAACCAAATATTAAAAACAAAACTGAATGCCAAAAACACAATAAAAGCAATAAACACATACGCTGTATCGACACTGACATACTCGTTTGGAGTCATACAATGGACACAGACAGACTTAGAAGACCTCCAGAGGAAAACCCGAACAACACTCACAAGACACAAACAACATCATCCTAAATCAGCCACAGAAAGGCTAACTCTACCTAGAGAGATGGGGGGAAGAGGCCTTATTGACATACCCAATCTGCACCACAAACAGATAAATAATCTTCGAGAGTTCTTTCACGCAAAACAAACCACGTCCAAACTACACAAAGCCATAAATATCGCAGACAGAAACAACACACCTTTAAACCTACATAACAAAAACTTGGAGCTACACATAACAGATAATAATAATAATAATAATAATAATAATAATAATATTTATTTACGCCATCTTGGATACATATACTGATGTACATCGGCTTCGTCACAACATATTTTATACATGGAACACATAGGCACACAGGACACCAGAGCCACATATGTGACAAATGTTCCAAGTCATAAAAAATACATAACCACGCAAATACAGGAATGAAACAAAATACACAAAAAAAAAAATACAACAATAAACAACCTTAATTTAGGAAGCAAAATATTCACACAGGTCATAAAATTCTTTTCCTATCAAAAATAATTTCAATTTTATCCTGAAGGAAGGCGTATCGAGACAGCTTTTTATCTCAACTGGAAGATTGTTATATATTTTCACAATGTTATAGTACGGTCCCCTCTGATATAACGTAGTGTTATGTTTGGGGATTCTATAATCTCTGTGATTTCTTGTAGTCATGCTGTCATATACTTCATTGTTCATAACAAAGTACTGACGATTCTTTTTCAAAAACATGGCGCAATAATAAATGTACCGGGTGGGCATTTAAGAATGAACAGCGGCCATATCTTGGGAAATATTGATCCTACAGTTTCAAAATGAAAATTTTTCTGACATATGTGACTATGCGAAATGCAATGAAAATATTTTCAAGATGGTCGCACTTCCGGAAATACCGGAAGTTGACACCTACTTCGTTATTTTAACGGGGACACCCAGTAAAATATTATATTTTTTAAATGTCTGAAGAAATCGAATACAGGTGGTTTTCACCACAGGAATTTACATTGAGCGGTTTATGAGTTATAAACAAGTGAAAATCGCAATTTTCCAACTTCAAAGCAGTGTAGAACTAGAACGGCTCAATATATCTAAAAACGGCTTACATGTCCCTATCTTAACTTTTTACAAGGTATTATATTATGTAGTTTAGATTTTTCTACAGGGTGATGAAAAATCTGTTAATTTTCATCACCCTGTATAAAAATTCAAACCACATGGTATGATACCTTGTAAAAAGTTAAGATAGGGACATGTAAGCCGTTTTTAGATATATTGAGCCGTTCTAGTTCTACACCGCTTTGAAGATGGAAAATTGCGATTTTCACTTGTTTATAACTCCTAAACCGCTCAATCTAAATTCCAATCGTAAAAACCACCTGTATTCGATTTCTTCAGACATTTAAAAAATATAATATTTTACAGGGTGTCCCCGTTAAAATAACGAAGTAGGTGTCAACTTCCGGTATTTCCGGAAGTGCGACCATCTTGAAAATATTTTCATTGAATTTCGCATAGTCACTTATGTCAGGAAAATTTTCATTTTGAAATTGTAGGATCAATATTTCCCAAGATATGGCCGCTGTTCATTCTTAAATGCCCACCCGGTACAAAGATACGATCGTCATTACCTGAAACCTTTTAAAATATGATCTACATGACGTAGTCGCTGATAGACCATATATTGTCCTTATTATACGCTTCTGTGCGACAAAAACTCTTTTCCATTGCGTTGACCTGAACCAGAATATAATACCGTAACTCAAAATTGCCTGTGTGTGAGCAAAGTATAATGTTCTTAATATATTCGTCGATACATTTGACTTCAAATATCTAACTACATGGCAAAAATATCCTAGCTTTGATACTATAAAGTTAACCTGTTCAGTCCAGCCAAGATTACTGTCAATTTTCAGACCCAAAAAACTTACAAACGACACCTCAGCTACCGTCTTTCCATTTATGCGAACCAAAGGAGAACGCAACTTTTTTTGGTGGCTGTTTTGATAAACTAAAATGTTAGTTTTCTTTTCATTTAGATGTAACGCGTTTTCAGTGCACCATAGATTCATATTATTTACAATGTCATTACCAGCCGCTGTCATACCTTCAAAATCACCGCTAACAACGACCACAGAGGTGTCGTCCGCAAACTGACATATCTTCATTGGTTCAAGTCTCGTCTGTAAGTCATTACTATACAATAAAAAGAGAAGAGGTCCTAAAATGGATCCTTGAGGTATCCCCGATGTAGTCGAGAACTCATTTGAAAAGCACTCAGCCAACACCCCCTCGCCACTAGATCGAATGCACACCCTATACTTTCTCTCATTTAAAAATGATCTAAATAGGGCCAGTGCTCTCCCCCGAACACCAAGCCGCCGCATTTTTTCAATCAAAATATCATGGTTCACCATATCAAATGCTCGTGACAAGTCAAAATAAACGCCCATTACATTCAGTCCCTCATCGAGGTGTTTAGTTATTTCCCGCACACTCTCAAAAATCGCGCTGTCCGTGGATCTACCCTCAATAAATCCATGCTGAGCGCTCGAAATTAATTTATACTTAATCAAATACTTGTAAAGTCTTGAACAAATTATTCTCTCAAAAACCTTAGAAAATGAAGAAAGCAGTGACACTGGTCTATAATTACTGATCTCACCCTTATTTCCCTTTTTATACACGGGCACAACTTTTGCAACCTTTAACGAGTCGGGAAAAATCCCCATCTCGATGCTCGAGTTAATAATATGCGTCAATGGCTTGGTTATATGCGATGCTACTGATTTTATTATCGTTGGAGGGATCTGATCTAGTCCACACGACATTTTTGGTTCCATTCCCATCAAAATGCGGCCCACCTCGACCTCGTCTGTGGGTTCTGCAAAAAAAGAATTCATTTGACTCCCTACAAAATTTAAACCGTCCAATCCCAATGTTCGGTCCCCAGCAGCGGAGAAGTGCACCGCGAAGGCTTCAGCCACCTGCGATGGATTCGAGATCTCACCGTCATCCATCAACAAATCAATCCCACCCCCACCACCAGAGTTTTTACCCGTCAAGTCATTATAGACCTTCCATAGAGCCTTAGATTTATTCCCTGAATTAGCAACCACACTATCATGCAAAGCAACCCTATAGTCCCGCAAAAGCTTCCTAAAAATGGCACGCCTATCTCTGTATACACTATAAATAATTTCTGATCCAGTGGAACGATAGATTTTATACAAATCTCTAATACCATCAGACCACTGTCTCACATAGTCATTCCTAACATAATTATATCTTATTCCTCTTTCATGTTGTTTTCTTTTTTTTTAATGGGAAATTCTTTTCAAAGTAATACTTAAATACCTTAAAAAAGCTATCATATTTCTGACTGGGGCTTACCGTCTCGTACACCTCCCTCCATGATTCATGTGACATTTCGTCTATAAAACACGCTACCTTATCATTACTAAAACATCGTTTATAAACAAAAGCATCCCTTCTAACAGTAGGGTCGTCTAAAACAATATCTACAAACTGAGCATCATGATCAGATAAGTAGAATTCTGATACTCCACTATCACAAATAATTTCCACTGGTAAATCAGAAAAAATGTTATCCACCAATGTTTTTGAGGTAGGTGTAACCCTAGTATATCCATAAATATGTTGCCTAATATTATACGTGGCCAACAAATCCACGATGGAATTACTTTCGTAACTTCTTACTGCAAAGTCTGTATTAAAGTCTCCACACACCAATATGAAAACCTTCTTCTTGCTTATATAAGAAAGCAACTCAGTCATTTTTGCAATAAACACCTCCAAATTGCCGGAGGGCGGTCTATAAACACATACACAGATAATTGTGATATTTACAAAAACCAATTTCACGCAACAATACTCAAATTGACCGTCCTCTGCAACGATAGGCAAATCGAGCACCATAACATTGTCCATGTTCTTCTTCACGTATATCGCAGCACCACCACCTCGTTGATCTATTCTGCAGTGTCCTGTGGACCACCTGTAGTCATGCAGTTGATATATTTCTTTTACTTGTGACTCCAGCCAGTGCTCAGTAACACATAATACATCAGGCTTGAGTTTCGCAAAGGCTTCGTCCAACTCGTTTAGTTTTTTTCTCATGCTCTGCACATTGACATGCACTACCCTCAATAAGGAATTTTTGTTACCTCCCTTTTTTAGTCCACTCCTTGGAATGTCACTGGCCGTGATGGAGGTTGATTGGGTTTTTGTCTGGTTCGAAACAGTAAAAAATCCCGTACATGGACTCCCTTTGGCCATGGAAATTCTGCGACCTTCCCGTAATCATCCTTATCTATTCGTACTTTGAATGACGAATACATGTCTGGATACTTCGACAACAACGATTCACAAGTCACTCCGGGGAATTCGTTCTTCAACATTTCTTGCACGTCATCGGCTTTGGTATGAGGGTCCAGTCGGTATAGATGCAAGTAAGCGAACTGCGGTATAGCCTTCACTACACCTCCCTTAGTGCTATTACCAACAATCAATGGTCGTCTATTTTTTTTAATAGTACTTTTTGTTTGAAAAACTGTGGTACCCTCCTTCTGGTTAGATAGATCTTTTACATTTTGACTTAGATTGTCCAATCTTGAAGGTAATTTTAATTTTTCATCCAAGTCTAGCGTTAGATAATAATACAAAACAGCAGTCGTGGACCCAGAAGGAACTCCATGGGAGACACCCCCATGAGCTGAACCAGAACCATGTCGACAAACAGGCGTCGAACAAGTGGCTTAGTTGTGAGAACCTTTTTGGGGAGACCGAAGGGTTCATGATTGCTATACAGGATCAAACAATAAATACTAAAAACTACAGAAAACATATACTCAAGGACACCACAATCACAGACGATACATGCAGAAAATGTCATTTATCACAGGAAACAATACAACACATTACAGCTGGATGCAGAATACTTACACAAACCGACTATCTACATAGACACAACCAGGTGGCGAACATTATACATCAAAAACTCGCAGCTCAGTACAAACTCATCGACATGTATACACCATATTACAAATACAACCCGCAAACAGTATTAGAAAATAGCACTCACAAATTATACTATGACAGAGCCATCATCACAGACAAAACAATTCATCATAACAGACCAGACATCACATTAATAGACAAAGAAAACAAAAATACATATATAATAGATATAGCGATACCAAATACACACAATTTGCAGAAAACGGACACCGAAAAACATACAAAATACATAGATCTAGCACAGGAGGTGCGGCGCCTCTGGAGGATGGACAGGGTAGTCATCGTACCGATAGTCTTGTCCTCTACAGGGGTTGTACCATATGCACTACATAAAAGCTTACAGACACTCAAAATGCACAAAAATACGTACATAGAACTACAGAAAGCCACAATAATAAGTACATGTCACATCGTTAGAAAATTTCTGTACGCAGACATACAAATAGATGAACATCCGACACATTTAACAGAATTGACACAACACACAAACTAAACACATGTAGTAGAACTTCTATGGCGACCTTGTCTTGGTGATAGCCCGACATGGTTGCTTGCCGCCGGGAGATGAGACCCGAGATGCTACATATATGCAGAAGAAATAATAATAATACAAAGTAGCTAAAATGGTGCATTGGAACATCTGTAAGAACTATCATCTGCCTGTAAAAAAGAACTGGTGGGACCACGAAGTAGAAAAAATCAGAGAAAATGAAGAAGTGAAAGTGCTGTGGGACTTTAGGATCCAAACTGACAAACACCTGCCACACAATACACCAGACATTACTGTTGTAGAAAAGAAAGAAAAGAAAGTATGGATAGTAGACATAGCAATACCAGGTGACAGCAGAATAGAAGAGAAAGAACTAGAAAAAGTCACCAAATACAAGGATCTGCAAATAGAAATTCAAAGATTGTGGCAGAAGAAAGTTGAAATAGTCCCAATAGTAATAGGCGCCTTAGGTGCAATCCCGAAACACCTGAACCATCATCTTATCACCTTGAAGATCAATGGAATAACAATAGGACAACTACAGAAGGCGACCTTATTAGGAACAGCATACATATTACGAAGATACTTGGAGGGTAATAAGGGAAGAAGCGAAGGATAACAAGGAAGAAAAGATACTAACTAGACTAGCTGTCCTAGGTCCTTGGGTAGGACTCGACAATTAGATCAATGCCAAATCCAGTCTAAACAGCAGGCTGACTGTGCGAGACACAATAATAATAATAATAATAACATGTCTCCCAACAATTTACAAAATTCTGACTTCAAACATAACAAACAAAATATACTCTCATCTGGAAAACAATAACGCACTCACAGAACAGCAGAAGGGATGCCGCAGAAACCACATGGGATGCAAAGAACAACTCCTTATCGACTCAGTGGTTCTGCGTCAGGCACATAGACAACATAGACAATTAAACATGGCATACATAGATTACAAAAAAGCATTTGACAGCACACCACATACTTGGCTGATACACATATTAAACATTTACAAAATTCACCCCACGCTCATCGCCTTCCTCGAGAACATTATGACACACTGGAGAACTACACTACGTCTTACGCTCAATAAAACAACTATAACTACAGAAGAAATACCTATACGTCGAGGCATATTCCAGGGGGACTCATTGAGTCCACTGTGGTTTTGCCTTGCCTTGAATCCACTCTCAAACATGCTGAATAATTCAAATTATGGATTCAACATCAGAGACAACAAAACAACACACTATACTCTGTCGCATCTGCTATACATGGATGATATAAAATTATACGCATCCACACAAACACAGCTGCAACATCTGCTGAAAATTACACACACATTCTCACAGGACATACATATGGAGTTTGGGTTGGAGAAATGTAAAACTCTCAACATCGAAAAAGGAACTCTGGTGGCAGGTGAATTCGCTCTTGAAAATGGCGACAAGATTGAATCCATGGAAGAGGGCGAGGTCTATAAATATCTTGGTTTCCAGCAGGCCAAGCTCACAGAACATACACAAATAAAACAAACACTAAGAAAAACGTACATAAACAGACTAAACCAAATATTAAAAACAAAACTGAATGCCAAAAACACAATAAAAGCAATAAACACATACGCTGTACCGACACTGGCATACTCGTTTGGAGTTATACAATGGACACAGACAGACTTAGAAGACCTCCAGAGGAAAACCCGAACAACACTCACAAGACACAAACAACATCATCCTAAATCAGCCACAGAAAGGCTGACTCTACCTAGAGAGATGGGGGGAAGAGGCCTTATTGACATACCCAATCTGCACCACAAACAGATAAATAATCTTCGAGAGTTCTTTCACGCAAAACAAACCACGTCTAAACTACACAAAGCCGTAAATATCGCAGACAGAAACAACACACCTTTAAACCTACATAACAAAAACTTGGAGCTACACATAACAGATAATAATACAAAACAGCAGTCGTGGACCCAGAAGGAACTCCATGGGAGACACCCCCATGAGCTGAGCCAGAACCATGTCGACAAACAGGCGTCGAACAAGTGGCTTAGTTGTGGGAACCTTTTTGGGGAGACCGAAGGGTTCATGATTGCTATACAGGATCAAACAATAAATACTAAAAACTACAGAAAACATATACTCAAGGACACCACAATCACAGACGATACATGCAGAAAATGTCATTTATCACAGGAAACAATACAACACATTACAGCTGGATGCAGAATACTTACACAAACCGACTATCTACATAGACACAACCAGGTGGCGAACATTATACATCAAAAACTCGCAGCTCAGTACAAACTCATCGACATGTATACACCATATTACAAATAAAACCCGCAAACAGTATTAGAAAATAGCACTCACAAATTATACTATGACAGAGCCATCATCACAGACAAAACAATTCATCATAACAGACCAGACATCACATTAATAGACAAAGAAAACAAAAATACATATATAATAGATATAGCGATACCAAATACACACAATTTGCAGAAAACGGACACCGAAAAACATACAAAATACATAGATCTAGCACAGGAGGTGCGGCGCCTCTGGAGGATGGACAGGGTAGTCATCGTACCGATAGTCTTGTCCTCTACAGGGGTTGTACCATATGCACTACATAAAAGCTTACAGACACTCAAAATGCACAAAAATACGTACATAGAACTACAGAAAGCCACAATAATAAGTACATGTCACATCGTTAGAAAATTTCTGTACGCAGACATACAAATAGATGAACATCCGACACATTTAACAGAATTGACACAACACACAAACTAAACACATGTAGTAGAACTTCTATGGCGACCTTGTCTTGGTGATAGCCCGACATGGTTGCTTGCCGCCGGGAGATGAGACCCGAGATGCTACATATATGCAGAAGAAATAATAATAATAATAATAATAAATATAATAATAAAAATCAGGAAATGTATATTTCTACAATAATTATTACAACTGCAGTGTAAATCCTGCAGAGTGTCTATTGACACTGTGCGCAGGACTGAATGACTACAACTAAAATGCTTATCAACTAATAATTATCTAACTAACCCATACAATAACCTAAAAACTAACTAAGACCAAATCAAATACGAACATAAAATACAGATGTCTCCTGGCATAGATGTTTTTTTTTTTAATATTCCTAACAAACTGAAAAAAAACATTAGGTATGTAAGTACTTACAAATACATATACACAGAAAATGTCAAATTCTAAAGCTACTATTTATTAGAACAGCTTCCACTTTGGTGACATTTTGAGTTACAAAGCTTTTTTCTTTACGACACTTGCACTTGTCAGATTTACAGCCGCAGCGACTATAGCCTTGGCCCCCAGTCTTGGATGACATTCTTGAACATTCCCTTAGTGAAATTTCTGTCTGTGGAATTTCTTCAGCATCAATAAACTTTTCATTACATATTGTAAATTGGTTCCTAGCATAAAGTTGATTTAGGATTCCATTTTTCGTGCCTAATTATACAGATTAGCATCTGTTATTTCAAGGACAATTGCCAAAATATTTCTTCCATCGGTACGACCTCCATCGACATCTGGGACTCGAACTCTAACTGTGTGTCCCTTTTTAGCGGCAGAATATGTTAAATTAGAGTTTTGAAGCAATTTTTCAGCTTGTTTCAGATAACTAGCCAAAGCTTTACCTCTTATGCCATATTGGAATAATTTGTTTAACAATATATTATGATCGACAGTGTCGAAGGCTTTTGCTGGATCTAAAAAAGTAGCAGCAATTGGACAGCCATTATCTATTTTCATGTACAATGTATCTACCAAAAATTCAAGAGCATTCTTAGTGCCAATCAATTTTTAGGTTAAAATATGTTCTAATTTCTAATATTATGATTTTTAGGTGGTAGGTTACAGATACAATAATACATAACAAGTTACAAAAAAAAATCAAGAAAGATAATAAAAACCTTTAATAACAATTAGGTATTATTAGCATTATGAATGGAATGTTTCAAAACAATCGGGATGTGAGGGTATGTTACATTTCTTGCAGAGGTATATGGGGTTATTCTAGTGCATACTTTTCATTTTCTATATTTTGACTCACCACGTGTGATAAGGTGTTCTTTTGTCTCTTCTGATGTCTTCTAAGGCAGCTGACGTTGTGAATGATGACGAAGGGCCTGATGTCTAGCAGGCGGTGTTCCGTGAGCACTAAGTAGCTGAAGTAACACTTGCCTTCTAAACTGCAAGGGAGGAATGTCATGTCCTAGTTGTCTGTACAGTAACCATCCTTGGACATTACATTGGTCAAGACTCCTGGAAAAAAGTGGCCACCACCATTTATTTACTCTTATTCGGCACCTATACTGGGCAGTAAATTGGTCATTTAAATCTACCCCTCCCATACTTGCGTTGTATTCGGCAATAGCACCCGGCATTTTTATATTTATTTTCTTCTTTTCTTTTCTGCTATACCTTTGACAGTTATTGAATGGCTCTTCATTGTGGCAATTCGACAGTACTGTCACTACAGAATTGTCGTTCCATTGGATTGCTGTCAGAAGCTCTTTTCCAACCACTGCAGATGTTCTCCTAAGAGTCTTTGCAAATGCTTTTTTTTTGCAGGTAAGCTCATCGCTTTTGGTTTACGATTTTCTCGAAGGGTACCTGTGCCTCCTATTTGTTTATCGCACAATTTTTCCAAAAGTTTCAGGGATGTGAATAAATTGTCAAAGTATAATTTTGTGCCCCCAGACACTTCAGCATGTTCAACCAAACCTAGAACAACATCACCTTTCCCAAGACCTATTTTAGGTAAATTTGTACTCTCCACAGTACGGCTCGGCATGCACAGTATGCCCGGGTTGCCTCGACATGCACCATCAGGTCTTGCAATGACCCACAATTTAAACCAAAATCGAATTGGTTTACCTTTTATGAATTGTTTGGCCTTAATATGGTACAATACTTTCGTCTATACTCAAACATGATCCGCAAGATAATTGAACGGCTAAGTGCAGAAAGGGAAGTACTTCAAAATGTTAGTTCTGAGAAAATCAATAAAAACTGGATACTGCTCTTAATCTGCAATTAAAACGTAAGTTTTCAATAACATTTGTTGTATATGCATTTTTGATATATAACTTGAATAAAACATGCACATAATTCCCATTAGATTATAAACTAAACCGGTTTAAACAAGTTGAAGTAGTACTTTCCTTACTGCACCTAACATTTTTTTTTTGTTACCTTTTAGTTAAAAAAATATCCTTTGAATTAAAGAAAAGTTTAATAAAACGAACTACAACATTCTTTAGGCATTAAAAAAAGGTACCTATCTATTTTTACATTTTTACGTATCAACACACGTTTCATCTTGAGTGTCCGTTATCGGCCAGTTTAATATTTCAGTGTAAAAGTACTGATACTCTTCCGGTATGTACTGGGTAACCTTTCTAATGTCTTGAATTTTTTTAATATTAATGGGTATTTTATCTTCGTAAGCTTTGGTTGGTGAAATTGTTACCGAATTCATTTTCTTCAGACAAAATGTGCGTTGAGTAAACCTATCAATAAAGTCAGAAGCAACCACCGTTCCTGGATTTGCAGCATCGTAAGTTAGCTGCATAAAACTTGAAATTTTTTAATCTTGTTTGTCCGCGCTGCTTACTGATCCATTCTAACCGCGATACACTGACATTATTATCACAGAATAATAAACACACAGAAGTCATACTGGGTCATTCCTAGCCAGTCTGTCACAGTGAGAGTTGGCTGCCATATTGGTTTCAAGGGTCAAGCTGCAGCTTACTAAGCAATAGACGAAACAATATCAGTGACTTCTTTTTGTTGACGCATTTTTTTTTATTAATTAAATGTGAAATGTAAATAAATAATTATTATGAAGAAGAGCGAGTTTCACTTCTGTGTGCCAGTATTATTTGAAAATCGCGCAAATTTAAAACTATTAAGAGCCGAAAGGAAAGTATTGTTGTAGTACTTCCCTTTCTGTATTAAACGGGATTTTTTGTGGCCTATAAGAACAACTAAATCGCATCGTATGACTTTCCTTTCTGCACCAAACGATCGGGCTAGGTCGAAACTATATGAAAGCATGTGTATCTCATTTTCCGTTAAAATGTTAGTACTTCCCTTTCTGGACTTAGTCATTCAATTGTTTGAAAGAATGGTTCAAACTATTGAAAATAGGTCTAACCTTATAAAATCTATCATCATCAATGTGGGTATTGTCATTCAAATGAATATATCGTAATATTCCGTCAAATTTTCTTCGCCTCATTAACGAATTGAGTATGACAATCAGGGTCGGTTTGCCAATCATCCTCTTGCTTGTAAATCAATAGAGTCATAACTAGAAAGGGCATAAAGAAATTTACCCATGCTTTGGCCGGTCTAGATTGGGGTGATGTTTGCGTCAGCAATGATGTAAATTTTCTTGCATCTTGTATAACCAACACACTTGGTTGTAAATCAATTTTTTTTTGAATTTTTTCCAATGAAGGTGTTGGAATTAAAGAATAAAAAATCACCAGTTCTCTGGTATGGAGACGACCTAAGAGCAATGAGAAATACACTGTCTGGCATCAAACTTATAGCTGAATGACGGGAAGTTCCGATGATGTGAAAGCATATAAATCTTACAAGGCAGAATATAGTAAACGCATAAAAAATGCAAAAAAGTTGGCCTACGATAACTTCATTCTGTCAGCTGAAAATAAATCAAAGGCTTGCTGGAAGATAGTTAATTTTGAGAGAAATAAAAATGTAAATGTGTTCAATGATAACTATGATCGCATTTACCCTGACTCTTTGAACGAGTATTTCGTAAATATAGCGGAGAATATCATAAAATCTCTTCCCTTAGCATCAGATGCTGATTTATTTGCCTACAAAAATTTCCCGAGTCCGAGAAACTCCTTCTTTTTCAGGCCGGTTATGGAGGCGGATGTTTTGGATGTTATACGTTCGCTAAAAAACTCGGGATGCCTAGATGCAGATGGACTGAATAGTTATGTAATCAAAGAGATTTCCAGTACAATGGTACAGCCCTTAACTCGCCTTATAAATCTTATATTAAGCACTGGTATTTTTCCGGATGCTTTTAAAACTACCAAAGTGATACCTATTTTAAAAAAAGGTGACAGTTCTGTTATGGATAACTACAGACCGATCTCCATCATCTCCATATTTGGAAAAATTACGGAAAAATTAATAAAACGAGCTCTCTACGGTTATTTTTGAAGAGAACAAATTCCTTGGTGAGAGTCAATTTGGGTTTCGTCAGGGCTCCTCTACGGCAGATGCTGTTCTCGACATTGTTGATGGTGTGGTCGAGGACCTTGAGGCGGGTAGATACACCTCGATTACACTATGTGATCTTTCCAAAGCTTTTGATTGCATCTCGCATGATATATTACTGGACAAGCTTAATCACTATGGCATTCGCGGGATCCCGCTGTCTCTTATACGCTCGTACTTGAGGGGGCGTTCTCAGGCAGTTTGGTGTAATAACATCCTGTCTGATTTCAGATTGATCAAACATGGTGTACCTCAGGGGTCGGTGCTGGGTCCTTTATTATTTATCATATATATAAATGATCTAGAGAAATTTATGCACCCATGTAAGTCTGTAATGTTTGCGGACGATGTCACTTTCGTTTGCACGGGAAAAAATCTGTCAGAATTAACAGCAAATACTGACAAGACCGAAAGGAGGGCACAGGATTGGTTTACAGCAAACAGGTTAAAACTGAACACTGGTAAAACACAAAAGTTGCAGTTCTTGACGCGTCGTTCTGAATCCAGAATAGATAGTGCGAGACTGCTTGGAGTTACCTTGGACAACACCCTGACCTGGGACTGTCATGTCCAGTATTTAAGACACAGATTATCTAGTGTTCTTTTCCTGATTCGTAGGCTGAGATCCAGCATTGGTCCTGGCCCCCTGAGAGTGGTCTATTTTTCTTTATTCCATTCTAGCCTGAGTTATGCTGTTGTTCTCTCGGGCGCTGCTACAGAGACTGTACATATTTTTAGATTGCAAAAAAAGGCAATCCGTATATTGGCTAATGCACCTTTCAATGATCACTGCAGGCCATTGTTCAAAAAGCTGAGGATACTTCCGTTACCATCCCTGTATATACTTAGTGTTCTGCTTAAGATTCATGAAAAATCTGACCAATTAATAAAGCAGTCAGACGTCCATAACTACTTCACACGTGGCGCGGACGACATTCGGACAGATCGCTTCAGATTGACAAGATCGCGGTAGAATAGTTTAAATTATGGACTCTATAATGCACTGCCTAGATGAGTAAGGCTTCTTGACGCCAACAGGTTCAAAAGTACGCTCAGATCCTATCTCCTAAGCCACTGCTTTTACTCAATTAATGAATATTTGGACGAGGTGGTCTGTTGGGACGGCGCTCACCGATGTGCATATGACCTGAAACTTTGACTTGTTTTTATTGTTGTTTTATACACTATTATGTCTAGTTTTCTGTGTTTTATTATTGTATATGTTTTATTTTCTTGATGTACACTACATTTTGTTAGATTCTATATCTGTGATTAGGTACATTGTACTAATATTTGTGCGCATGTAGTACGCCTTGACTTGCTACAAACATAATTTTATGTATACGTGGTCAAATAAAGATAATCTAATCTAATCTAATCTAAACGATGATTGCCGGAAAACAGAAAAAATCCTAATACTGTGCACATTTAATCGAAAAGCAAATTTACGTTATGCTGCCCTTTTTGCCCAGCATACAGATTGCTTTGGGTAATTAGATAATTTATGAGGTCCTTAGAAAATAATTTATGAAAGGATTTCAAAGGAGGGGCAGAAAATAATTCATGAAAGGATTTCAAAGGAGAGGCAATTGTATTTTTTAAAAACTCTATCGTAGACCGTCCGATTTCCGCATCAATATTCTGAAGAACCCAATTATGTTTCTTGTGCTGCGATCACGGTTTTCTCGACTCTTTTGGTAATTTTTTTCCTGGTAATTTTTCTTTCTGGTAATTGCCTTTTGGCAGTTTTTCGGGGCGGAAATTAGAATGCAGAAGTTGAGGGTTGAGATTCGTCTGTGTCGGATTCCGAGTCATTCTTGTCGGAGCCGTCAAGCTCGACAGCAACTTTGGCGCGAAGAATTCTTCCAGGTAGATGCATCTTCGTGCCCGTAACTTCATCAGAATCCTCATCGGTCTTCATATTTGGTCCTTCATAAGGAGGTAATGAACCCTACGGAACTAATTTGGATTGATTTTGTCCCATAATAATCCTCACAAGCATTCATAATTTCACCAACAGTATAAAACCGTCTCAGTAGTAGTCACCGTAGCCAGTGGTGTTATATAGTGGATTGTGAAGTATAGACAAGTGGTGTAATATCTCTTAGTGGAGACAAGAGGACAGCTGTTTATTGATTATTTAGATTTAGAGGTTATAAGTTTATGAGTTGTATTTGTGTTGGAGAATAATTTGCAGACTTTTGTGGCGATTTTATAATTGTGAGACCCGTAACAATATCTATAACATCGAATTCTTTATCGTCGTGGCAAGATTTGAAACCAAAAGATAGGTGCTCTTGTTTTAAATTCTAAAGTTTCTAAACCTTTTGTAAATGAGACATTAGAATAATTATAAGGATGCTGATGCCTGATAATGAAGAAGTCACAGGGTCTCATTTGAAGAACTTTATAAGGTTTCCTTGAGTTGACTTTAAATAAACCTTCTCATAAGTGAAGGTGGCGAGTAGTATTCAACTTTATTAAAAGTACCCTTCCAATTGCGCTGTGCACCGAATCAATTTCTTGAACACACGAGTGTCCTGGAGTAGAATACTTAAATATTATGGATTTTACTTTAGGTTCCATCATGAAATGAGCCAATGCATAAAAGATTACTGAATTTCGATTTTGAGGAACACAGCTGTCGCTCCACAACACAAAGTCTTATGTTCGGATTTTCTTTAGTAATCTTGGTCAAGATTTTCACAATGGCACTTGCAATATCATTTACTCGTCTGCCTATAACAATCTCAGCCCAAAAAGCACAGTAAACTTGCCATGTATTGAAAGGCGAGCAGTTAAGTTGTAAACTGAAAGCTTTGTTAAGGTATAAAATGGAGACACCTCTGCCTTCGGACAAGAAAGCACATTTTGCAGACCAAAGGTGACCACTACTTTTGTTTTAAACAATCTCAGGCCAAAAAGCACAGTAAACTTGCCATTTATTGAAAGGTGACCAGTTAAGTTGTAAACTGAAAGCTTTGTTAAGTTATAAAAGGGAGACGCCTCTGCCTTCGGACAAGAAAGCACATTTTTCAGATGAAAGGTGACCACTACTTTTGTTTTATCTTCTCTATCCCTATTTCTTTCATTTCTACCAGCCTGCTTCTGTTTAATATGGTTTAAATATTACAGATCTTGATTATCTCTTAAGTTTTGTTCTCCCTCATCTGTAACCAACGTGTTAATCTCGCATATTTCACATCTGTCCTTTTTGGGTTTATGGAAACTTAAATTGAATTGTTGACAAAATACATTTCTGTAGCGTGAAGACTATACAGGACAAATTTTCTCTTCTTCCATTATTTCGCAGTATATGTAGTTCACACATCTTTGCAATAGACAATCCGCCCTCCAGATATTCTTTACGAGAATCTGCCCGGAGTAGTGAGATTTGATGCGAGAAAATTAATTAATGTGAATTAATGTCAAGCTTGAACTAATTTTTAAGACTTTTCACGACATGAAACTTTGTAATGGAACACATAGAACTTGTAAGTATCTCAATCGCTCCGTCCATAACAATCATACCTTGTATGGAGTACATTTTCTATTATTAAATTAAGATCTACCTATGAGCATCATTATAGGCAACCCGTCATACTTAAGCACTGGATATTCAGTTGCTCTGCCAACATCCAGTTCAATTTACATCCGATAGTTGTTATTCTTTCTAATCAGTTCTTCTTGCTCGCCGAACTCGGAAACCTTCCTTTCTTGGCCGACCTTCGAGACGATCGCACGCTACCTGTATTTATCTAGCGGTGTTCGAATATCTTATTCATAGTTTTCCCTTGGAACGTTGAACGGCACGTGTATAAATTTTAGTACTTAATAACTATCTAAACCTTTTTGTTTTCTTTAAATGGCTCTGAGAAAGAAAATTATTTCAGGTTGCGCGTTACCTATCGCCATTTTCCGTTTTCACTATCATTCATTGAACTTCCGTTCAACGTCCATTGAAAAGAGCATCATTATGGCTCAGGGATAATAAACTAACTGAACCGTTTCTTTGTTCTTTAGAATTGAAAATACCAAGCAAAGGCAGTAAAGAAAATGCAAATTACCTGGTGAGTGTATAGGTGCGGGTGGCTTGAAGTCGTCCTTCTGGTGTTCGTGCACTGGATTGCTTGAGTTCACTTGCTTTAATTATCGGCGAAGAGAGCGGTTAATTTATCTTTATTTTTGAAATGTTCGCGAAGCACGAGAGAGAGTTTTCGTTGAGACACGACACGAGCGAGAGTTGAAGAAGGAAGAGAGACTTGAGTAGAGTAGACCGACCTTTCGTGGTGAAAGTTGAAAGAGAAGAGAGCTAATTTCTTCTCCGTTGTCCAGGGGGATGCGAGAGAGAGAGAGAGAGGATAAGGGGAAAAGGATAGGATGGTATTGCATTATTACTACCCTTGCTTTTATCTTGAATAACGACGAGGTTCGTTGTATGCAACCAACTTTACGTGGTAAATTTAGAACGTGGTAAGTTTAGAACATTCCGCCCACCAAAATACACAGTATTTTCACAAGGAGAAAACATTTAAGAGCGATTAGCTTGCCTACATGGGCGAGAACGAGGGTACCAAATTTCCAAGTTTGAAATTTGGTAGAGCAAATAATGAGAAACTTAAAATACCAAATGAACATGAAAAAAGAGTAATAATTATGTACAGAGGATCTACCATTATTAACTACGCCGAATAATGAGTAGAGAGTTTACCAATAGAGAGTTTAATCGGCCTGTGGCAAAGGACACAACTTTACAAGTGGCCTTTGAACGATACCCTTTGCCGTTTGTACTGTGGCAACACGAGCGGTGCCATCGCGTCCCGAATGAACTTCGAGAATTCGCGACCACTGAAGGGGTTTGGCTTGGTCATCCTTGACTAAAACGACCATGTTGGGTTTGAGAATCCTACAAGGCTCAAACCATTTTGCGCGTTGCTGGAGAGTGTGGAGATATTCCGAGTGCCAACGATGCCAGAAGTCCTGTTGCATCCGCTGAATTAGTTGCCATCGAGTGAGGCGATTGAGCCGAATGTCTGTTAGGTCTTGATCAGGGACCGAAGTGAGGGGGGCTAGAGTCAGAAAATGTCCAGGACTGAGGGCGCAGAGATCATTGGGGTTAGAACTTACGTCGAAGAGCGGACGTGAGTTGAGCATGGCCTCAATCTGAACGAGAAAAGTATACAACTCCTCGTACGTGAGGATCTGTTCGCCAATAACTCGAGTAAGGTGAGTTTTCACAGATTTTACCCCCGCCTCCCATAATCCGCCGAAGTGGGGTGCTGAAGGGGGGTTGAAATGCCATTTTATGTTAAGAGCATCACATGCACCTTGAGCATATGATCGGAGTAGCTTGTTGGCGCCAACGAAGTTCGTGCCGAAATCACTGTACAAATCCGTTAACTGACCGCGTCGTGAGACAAAGCGACGTAACGCAGCTAGAAAGGCGTCAGATGTTAGATCAGATACCAATTCGACGTGAATGGCCTTTGTGGCGAAGCAAACGAACACACATACGTAGGCCTTGGTTGACTTAGCACCTCGATGGCGTCCCATTGTGATGGTATAGGGGCCTGCGAAATCAACACCGGTACGAGAAAACGGTTTAACTTGATTGATTCGAGCTGCGGGAAGATCTCCCATGGGAGGTGTAAGCGCCTTGGGATTAGTGCGAAAACATTTATGGCATTGTGACAGATAATGGCGAATAGACGATTTTGCCGACAGAATCCAAAATTGCTGCCGGAGAAGAAAGTGAAGAGTTTGAGGGCCAGGATGTAACAAATCCTTATGAAACTGTTCGATGATGAGCTGGGTAAGGCGATGCCTTTTCGGAAGCAAGACTGGGTGCTTCGCATTAAAGGACAAAGAGGAGTGAGTTAAACGGCCGCCCACCCTGAGAACTCCCTCACTGTCGATGAAGGGGTTTAATTTTCGTAGGGGCTGTGAGGTTACTTTTCCCTTACGAAGAGATTCCATCTCGCAGTTAAAGATCTGACCCTGAACAGATTTTGTTAAAAACATCAAAGCCTTATGCATTTCTCCTTGAGTTTGAACGCCTGTCTGTTTCTCATGAGGCTTCCTCGCGTTGTTGATGAAACGGAATGCATAAGAGATTATTGACTGAATTTTCTTCAGCGATGAAAATTTATTTAGCAATGACGCACTGAGAGTAGCGTTTATTGAAGCGAGCAAGACAGTTGTCTTTTGTTCGGCTTGAATTTGAGTTTCTGTTTCTACCGAAGTGGGCAAGAGAGAGAAAGAGGGCCAAAGCTGGCGATCTAAATGAATATATTCGGGGCCTGTCCACCAGAGTTTATTGTTTAAAAGGTCTTGAGGTAGGAGGCCTCTTGATGCGCAATCGGCAGGATTCAACGAGGACTTAACATGCCTCCACGATGAAGGAGCAATGTGTTCTTGGATGAAGCTCACGCGATTGCTAACGAATGTTTTCAATTGGTGAGGTGATTGTCTCAACCACGAAAGTACTACGGTGGAATCAGTCCACATGTAGACATCGGAAATGATCAGATGCTTGGAGTAAGTGGTTTTGACGGAAATGATCAGCTTGGTTAGAAGATAAGCTCCGCACAGTTCGAGCTGTGGAAGAGTGCGTTTTTTCAATGGGGCTACCTTCGACTTGGCAAGGATCAGACTGACGTGAACCTTTCCCTGTTGATCTACCGTTCTGAGGTACACTACCGCGGAGTAACCTGCTTCTGAGGCATCGGAAAATCCGTGGAGTTGGAAACTAACACCATCATTGATATGAAGGTTTCGAAAGATTTCTATTTGTGATACCAACGGTAACTGGTCTTGGTAACGTTCCCATCGCTCCACGACATTCGGGGGTGGTGTTTCATCCCATTCCAAGTTTAAAAACCACAGATGTTGAATAAGATGCTTCGCAAAGGAGGAGAGAGGAGATAAGAAACCCATAGGGTCGAAAATCCTTGCGAGTTCGGAGAGAATGACTCGCTTGGTGCAAGGGCGACGAGATGGCTCGACTGAGTAGGTAAAACTATCGGTTGAAGGCTGCCATTTCAAACCCAAAACCTTGATTGTTGAGTTTGGGTCAGCATCAAATTGAAACGCGTTGTCATTGCTACACGAATCCGAACCTTTAGCGAGTTCTGGATAGTTACTACACCACTTATGTAGCGTAAAACCTCCTCGTTTGCAAAGATCTATGAGTTGTGACTTTAGGATAGCGGCCTGCTCAAACGAAGCGCAACCAGTAACCACGTCGTCAACATATATGTCCTCCTTGAGCACAGGAGCCGCGATGGGATAGAGAGACTGTTCATCATCAGCTAATTGATGGAGTGTTGGTATGGCTAGATACGGAGAGCAAGAAAACCCAAAGGGGACTGTGGTTAATTGAAAATCTTGGACTGGTTGACTTGGATCGGTTCGCCAAAGAATCCGTTGGAAGTCACGATGTTCAGGTGCCACGAGTATCTGCCGATACATCTGGCGAATGTCTGCTATCAACACTACTTGATGCAGGCGAAATTTCAAGATTATGACCATAAGGTCTTGTATGAGTTTGGGACCCACAAGAAGCGTGTCATTGAGTGATTTTTTGTTAAAAGACTTGGCCGACCCGTCGAAGACCACTCTGAGTTTGGTAGTAGTCTTTTCGGGGCGTGTGACACAGTGATATGGTAGGTAATAACAGTGTTTAGAAGTGCTGCTATCGACCGGGATCATATGACCTTGTTGTTTATAATCCTCTAGGAATTCAACATAAGAAGATCGGAGTTCGGGATTGCGTGCCAAGCGCTTTTCCAAAAGATGAAAACGATGAAGAGCAATTTCCCTTGAACCGGGAAATTCGGGATTTGCTTCTTGAAAGGGCAAGGACACAGTATATCGTCCGGAGTCATCTCTCTTCACAGTGGAAGAATAGATTTTCTCACACAACTCGTCTTCTGGGGACACGGAACTGGCCTGAGGTGGCTCTTCCACTGCCCAAAATTGCCGTAGTGTGGAGTCTAAGGTTTGTTCGAATGAAACGAAGAGCGAGCTTATAGTGTTTGGAATTATTGGGGATGCATTTCCCATTAAAATCCAACCGAAAATAGAATTGATTGCTGTGGCCTGTCCTTGGGTACCCGGAATTTGACCATTCAGCGTGATTTGAGGGAATAATTCCGCTCCAATGAGAATATCAATGTTTGAGGGAATATTGAAATGAGGATCAGCAAGAGTTAAATTTGTGAGATGTTGCCAATTTGCGATGTCAATTTTGCAAGGAGGCATAGCTGCACAAATTTTTGGTAACACAACCGCCTTGAGAGAGAGAGTGGATTGTGAGTTTCCACGAGGGCGAATTGTGCAATCGACTGTCCTTTCCGAGACAGTGGAGTTTAAGCCAAGACCTTGAATCGGCAATTTGGCGCGAGTGCGTTTCAAACCCAGACGTTGAACTCCCTTGGAAGTGATAAAATGAGCCTGGCTTCCGGAGTCTAGAAGGCAACGCATGGTTTGGAAGGTTCCATGACTGTCTTCGATTTCGATCAAAGCAGTTGCTAGGAGAACTGTTTGGCTTGAATTTACGTTGCTGTGCAAGGCAGACTGAAAAGAGGGTCCAGGAAGAGGTTCTGAAGAAGCCTTGGCTTCCTGAGTTTGTAGATTACCAGGAGCACCTTGAGAATATTGAGAGTCGAAATGCAGCAGACTGTGATGCCTAGTGGACTTACAGCTGCGACAAGAGCCTTTAGAGGAACAGGGATCATTTGGATGGAAACTAAGACAGTTTGCGCACAGATTGTGCTGTTTAATTAAATTAAACCGATCCCGTGGGGTTTTTTGGAGCAATGTGGGACAATTGTAGATTTTGTGCTGTGCTGAACATAACCCACAGCCTCTAATCACGGTAGCCGAGAATGAATTCGTTGCAAATGGTTTACCGCGTTGAGGACAGGTTCTGTTCGAATTAGATTTGAACTGAGGCTTAGGAGATTGCGACCTTTTAGTTGTTTTAGACGAATCGTTGATAGATTCGAGAATTTGACACTGACTGTCAATGAAAGATTCCAAAGAAGAAAATTTAGGAATATCGGTGTTCTCGTTCCTGATTTCGCCTTCGAATGACTTACGAGTTTCTGGATCGAGTTTTCCGAAAAGCAACTGAAACCACATGAAGTCTTCAAGGTTATCTGAGAGTTGCAACGCCTTGAGAGCGCAACGATTTTCCCTAAATTTGTCGAGAAGAGTTCGCAAACCTTTTGCCGATTCAGAGTGGAGTTGAGATAAGGAGTAAAGCTCCGTCCAGTAATGTGATGCTAACTTCCGCTTGTTCTCATAACGATCTGTCAACATTTTGTAGGCTATGGGATAATTTTCCACAGACATGGTTAGAGATTTGATGATGTTCAATGGTTCCTTTTGTAATGAGCTTAAAAGATATTGAAACTTGTCAATTGCTGATAAGGATTTATTATTGTGGATCGCATTGTCGTAGCACTGAATGAATGGAACCCAATCAGAGAAATGACCATCGAAGGTTCTTAAAGGTATTTTTGGCAAACGAATATGTGGGCCAGAGGTAGAGAAACTGTTGTTCACAATGGGAGCACCAGCAAGATCGCTGCCAGTATTAGGGAAAAGAGTATGATATATATCCTCAATGGTGAAATACATGGTATCAAAGTTTTTGCGTACTGCATCCTCTGCGTTAAGATCGACATCAACTTGAGCAGAGAGAAGCGATAACAAGCTACCCTGAATTTCAGAAAATTGCTCATAAATGACTTGAACCCGTTCATAACGTCGAGTAAACAGGGAACGAAACGATAATTGTTCTCTTGCGGTTTCGGCCAGGTGCAAGGTTTCTGTTAATTGATTAATTAAACTGTCTCTTTTCGCTTTAGCTTCGCGTATTTTTGCCATCTTAATTTAGATGAGGCAATGAGAATGAGTAATATAGATATAGGTAGTAATTATAACAAACGAACCTGCTAAACCACAAATATCGAGCAGACAAGTAGGAATTTTATTACCCTTAGAGATAATTTTGATGAGTAAAAATTTATTAAATTAATTAATAAACAAAAGGAACGTCGTAGAATGATGTCCGTATTCATCAAACTTCAAAATATAACTCTGGGGTTATATTTTGAATTTTCTGACCGCTGATTGGTCTAATGCTCACAGCCTACGAACGCTACGAATTTTAAACCAATGACATGTTCCAAAATATAACCCCAGGGGTTAAATATATTGATGAATACGGGCCTGATGAGAGAGTAATAATAATTATATTTCAATAACTCGTCCAATCAGATATTACATAGGTAGTCACACTGCGTTGCCTTGTCGAGCACTTTTTTAAAGTAAAATTAATCATTTCTGCCGTCGTTATCAGCCGTCTCATACCTACTCATATCATTACACTGTTGTGCTTCGATCGAGCAGTAGCGGCAAGAATTGTTCCGACCAAAATGCCGAAATATTACAGAAATAATAGTGAAGATAGTGATGTAGAACTTTCTAGGAAGCGAAGAAAACTTATTAAGAAGCTAGAGCAACTAGATAAACTAGATCAAAAGCAAAAGCGTCGGAGTACTAGCAGTAGCTCCTCAGGTAGTTATCTAACCATACTGTACATTGTTGTACAATATAATAGCAAAATATTCAGCTATAAAAATTAAAATTAAAAAAGTATAAAACTATTGTGTGGGACAAAACTTTCAATCCCCAAATTCTTTATATAGGTAAAACTGTCAACCTATAATTATTATTCCTGAAACTTAAAATAACAAAAGAACAATGGGGTAAGTAATGAAAAATATATTTTAGGTGAATCAACTGTCTCCAGATATCAGACTCGTAGACCAAATTACCAGGAGTCCGATATGGTAGAAATACCGGATGTTGATGAGTTAGCAAGTGCCGTCAGTGTCAGTATCCAGGGAAGGCAGGAACAAGATAACACAAACAAATATATTCACCCTCAATTGAGTGATGATATTATGAAATTATTTGGGGAAGAACCCGCCGGTTCAGAACCGATATTTGGACCGGAAATACACACAGTAGTAGCAGATCGGTGGAAAAAATACTTAACACAAGGGTTGGAGAAACCTGAACGAGAGGATATTACTAAGAAATATTACATTCCCAAAAATATCCCACGGCTACGACCACCCGAATTAAATCCTGAATTGATTGCATCAATGAGTGAATTATCAAAGAAAGACGATAAATACATAGCTGCAGTGCAAGCACAAATGGGATTGGGCCTAACATCCATTTCTCAAGTAATAACAAAACCTTACAAAGGACCGAGACTGCTGGTGAATCAGAGGACGATGCAAGCCTAGTACACCTTATTGATGCAGGAAAACTAATATGTAATGCTTTTTATATGTTGTCTGCTACAAGAAAATTTCATGTAGAGTCTCAAACAAATGTGACTGTAAAGAAAATTGTCAAGGAAAGTCCCATCGACGAGTACTTATGTGGGAAAAATTTCGCTGAGAAATTTAAGGAAATGAAAAATCAGTGGCGTACGGGTAAAGAAATGAAATCTACCGCAGCCTCAACTAAGCCTTTTGCAAGACCATCATCCACATCGAATTACAGAAGTCAAAGAAGCCATTCGTCGCAGTCTTTAAACTTCAGGCCCACGTATCCAAGGTCCAGAATGAGAGAGTGGAGACAGCAAAGCCAAGGGAAAATGGAATTTCCCCGGAAGAAAATTGCTTACAAAAAGTAAATGTAAGTAAACAATATGCTGCTAGACTCCAAAAATTTTCCAACCAGTGGAAAATAATCACTCATGATATTCGTATTCTGTCATGGGTAGAAGGGTATAAAATTCCATTTAATAAAACTCCTGTCCAGTATTACTTATCAGAGTGCCACAAGATGGCAAAAGATGAAATTTATAAACTTACTTCATGTATAAATGAACTGCTAAAGAAAAATGTGATATCAGAATGTAAATCATCTGAAGGTCAATTTATTTCCTCATTTTTTCTGATAACTAAATCAGACAACAGTAGTTATCGTTTTATTCTGAATTTGAAACAGCTAAATAAATTTATATCAGTTCCTCATTTTAAAATGGAAAATTTTAAAACTGTTAAAGATTTAATAACTAAAGACACCTTCATGGCAACTATTGATCTTAAGGACGCCTATTATATGGTGGCTATTGATAATAATTACAAGAAATACCTCAGATTTAAATTTAATAAAAAATTATTTGAGTTTAATTGTTTACCAAATGGATTATCATCAGCCCCGTATATGTTTACTAAACTATTAAAGCCTGTTTTGAAATTCTTTAGGGAAAGAAATATTATGTGCGTAATTTACTTAGATGATATTTTAATTCTAGGTCATACAGCATACGAGGTTGCAATAAATGTAAAATTTATTTTATCCACTTTAGAGAAACTTGGATTTTTTATCAACTATAATAAATCTAGGCTAGATCCATCACAATCTTGTAAATATTTGGGTTTCATTTATAACAGTAAAACTCTCACCCTGCATCTGGCCGATGAGAAAGAGATTAAAATCCAACAGTTAGTAAGGAAATTTAGAACTAAAAGTATATGCAAAATTAGAGATTATGCAAAAATGGTTAGAGTCCTCATAGCAGCTTGCCCAGCTGTTAAATACTAAGTCTTTGGAATGTAAAAAATTACTTGCACTTTGTAAGTCGAAGGGTAATTATAATGATAATATGTCAATCACAAACGATATTAAAGACGAATTAAAATGGTGGGATCAGAATATCAAAAAATGCTGTAGCGAATTACATTTCACAAATTTTGAAATAGAAATATTTACGGACTCATCTAGGACAGGTTGGGGAGCAGTGTGCGGATCTGAAATCACGCACGGGTTTTGGAACGAACAGGAAATTAAATTTCATATAAATTATTTAGAATTACTGGCGATATATTATGGTCTAGAATGTTTCGGGAGAGAGAAGAAAGATTGTAACATTTTAATTAGAGTTGATAATAAAACAGCAATGGCATATGTCAATAAAATGGGAGGTACTAAGTCTGAGGTATTGAATCAATTGACCAGAAAAATATGGCAGTGGTGTGAGGAAAGGAATTTATATTTGCATGCCTCATATATACCCTCTAGAGAAAATAGCGCAGCAGATAAAGAATCTAGAAAATTATCAATCGATACAGAGTATTCTTTAAACGAAAAAGTGTTTGAAACAATTGTTTCATTTTTCGGCCGACCAGCTATAGACTTATTTGCTACAAAAATAAATACTAAATGTAAAATATATGTATCCTGGCTTAAAGATCCTGGAGCTTTTACAGTTGATGCTTTTACAATAAACTGGGGAGGGAGTCTAAATTACGCTTTTCCCCCTTTTCCGCTTATAGGTAGGGTTTTGAACAAAATTATAAACGACAAAGCGGAAGCCATTGTGGTCGTCCCGTATTATTGGCCAAATCAACCTTGGTACCCATTATTTTTAAGATTGTCCACAGGAGCACCAAAAATTTTTGAAGCTAATAGAGATTTAATTTTGTCCCCATTTAGGACCAGTCACCCTCTGTGGATGCGACTTTCCCTGGCGGCGTCGAAATTATCAGGCAGTCTTTTTTGATGAAAGGAGTCCCAGCCACAGCAATTCCTGTAATGCTTAAATCGCTTAGTCCTGCTACAATTAGACAGTATTCCAGCACAGTTAAGAAATGGTGGGAATACACAAAAAAGAATAAATTAAGTATGTTTAATTGTGATCTTGGAGGTATCTTACTTTTCCTGAATGAATTATTTGAAATGAACAATCTGACTTACTCAACTATAAATGCACACAAATCAGCCTTAACATTGATTTTAAATATTTCTAGCAGCGATGAAATATTAATTAAACGATATCTAAAAGGTATTTTTAAAATAAAACCAAATTTTCCTCGTTATGCTACAACTTGGGATCCAAAAGTGGTGCTCGATTACCTAGAATTATGGCATCCCTTAGATCAGCTACCACTAGAAAAACTGGCTAAAAAATTAGTCATGTTACTATTTCTTGCATCCGGACAAAGAGTTCAAACTATTTCAAAAATTAATTTAAAAAACATTTCTCAGACAGAGGATGGAATTATCATAACTATTACTGATATCTTAAAGACATCGCATCCTAATCGAGATCAACCAATATTAAAATTTAATTATTTCAGTAAAAAACCTGAACTGTGTGTCGCTAAGACCTTAATAAAATATTTAGCAGTTTCAAGGAGCTTTAGGAAGAATGAGGAGTACCTAATACTAACTCATAAAAAACCTTTTCATAGGGCTTCCACTCAAACAATCAGCCGCTTGGTTAAGTTCTTGCCAAGAGTGGCATTAATACAGAAATATTTAAAAGTCATAGCGTAAGGCATGCTTCAACTTCAGCGGCGATCAGGTCAGGTGTAAATGTTGAACAGATAAAAAACACTGTAGGTTGGAGCAAAAATTCAGAAGTTTTTGCAAAATTATACAATCGCCCCTTACAACAAGACCTAAATTTAATAGAAATTGCATTAAGTAAATGAATTTTCAAAATAATAATGAACTATAATATAGGTCTAGAAATACTGTTTCAAAAATTAAAGAGTTTTGTCAAATATTATGTTTGAGTTTGTTTCTGTCGGTGCACAAAAATGTAAATTGCACTTGTTGAGTTTGGTATTGCATAAAAGCATAAAAGTTATATTATGAATTATCATGTAAATACGTTTCAATTATTGTTATTGTTAAATTAAATTATTATAATGAATTATTATGTAGGTAATACGTTTCAATGTTGTTAAATTAAAATATTGTTTACACTACACTTAAATACAAAATAGATGAAAAATAGATTGTAAGTCTTTAAACATCTACCTGTGTAATATCTGATTGGACGAGTTATTGAAATATAATTTAAGGAACAAACGACTTACCTTACGGAAGTTCGTTGCGAATTATATGAATATAACTCGTCCAATCAGATATGGCCCGCCCAACGTCTACCCGCAAGGATTCTCATGTACCCTCCCTTATTGCTAATCTATTTTTCTCCTTCTACGCAAACAGTGTAATGATATGAGTAGGTATGAGACGGCTGATAACGACGGCAGAAATGATTAATTTTACTTTAAAAAAGTGCTCGACAAGGCAACGCAGTATGACTACCTGTGTAATATCTGATTGGACGAGTTATATTCATATAATTCGGAACGAACTTCCTTAAGGTAAGTCGTTTGTTCCTTAAATTATACGACCATAAAGAGGAATTTATTAAAATTATAAAATCCGTAAATACGTCTCTGAGTGAGCACGTGGTGCGAGAATGTTATACCTACCCTTAAACCGGTAGGCCGTAGGTATAATAATAAGATGGGCGAGCGAGAAAGTAGCCTGAACGCACGTGTTGGCTGATGAGATCTGTTTCTGCCGATATTATGGCACCTACACCAACAACAAAGGAAATACGAATACCTACGTAGGTATAAACAGGAATGTAGGGACCTACCTTACTAACGAGCTTTAAATTATGTAGTTACTACTTATTCGATTTAGAATTTGCTGCGAGGGAGACAATAGACAATAGATTTTGAAGAACGGAAGTTCTTATTTGCTAAAAACGCAATTTTAAATGTTTAAGTATAACTAATTGAAAAAACTTGAATCGTTTTTTCGAGTTCCGGATACGACACGCTTGAAACGACGTGATGTAACCTCGAGTATTATGAGTAGGATTGAAATAAATTTGAGATTTTAATTACCGATATTTAAATTAAACAATTAAGCTAGGTGCATACAACAAAACCAGATCTTCGATGTTTCAAACCGGCATCCGGTGACGAAGGACCATCTAATGAACCGTTTCTTTGTTCTTTAGAATTGAAAATACCAAGCAAAGGCAGTAAAGAAAATGCAAATTACCTGGTGAGTGTATAGGTGCGGGTGGCTTGAAGTCGTCCTTCTGGTGTTCGTGCACTGGATTGCTTGAGTTCACTTGCTTTAATTATCGGTGAAGAGAGCGGTTAATTTATCTTTATTTTTGAAATGTTCGCGAAGCACGAGAGAGAGTTTTCGTTGAGACACGACACGAGCGAGAGTTGAAGAAGGAAGAGAGACTTGAGTAGAGTAGACCGACCTTTCGTGGTGAAACTTGAAAGAGAAGAGAGCTAATTTCTTCTCCGTTGTCCAGGGGGATGCGAGAGAGAGAGAGAGAGGATAAGGGGAAAAGGATAGGATGGTATTGCATTATTACTACCCTTGCTTTTATCTTGAATAACGACGAGGTTCGTTGTATGCAACCAACTTTACGTGGTAAATTTAGAACGTGGTAAGTTTAGAACACTAACAGTATTAGTATTGGTCTTTGATTTTCTCGTTTTATTGACCTAATTGTCCTAAAATTTCTCTGCAATCAGGGTCTTTGTTCTTTAGCTCGAAAATTGGTATTTTATCCCACTGGGGCACGGCTAACATACTATTTTTAACCGTCTCAATGAACTGTATTTTTTCTGTATTTGAATAGAATAAAAGACTTATCATTTCCCATATCACTTCTTGCTGTAATTTACAACCTTCTAGATCGGAGATTATTAACGATTCGTCTTTATTTTCGTCACAAAGTTGACGACAGCTCTTTATGGCGTCCCAAACACTTTGATATGATGGTTGCGGATAAGCTGGCCTACTGACTATCAGGTAATAAATATTTCTATCTGGAAGATTTAACTGAACAGTCTCTCCAAGTGTCAAATTTTGATTCTTTAATTCATCTATAGAGACGAGTCTCTCGGACAAATTTCCGGCATTCGTAGCCTTTATCAGCGAAGACTGCTAATAAACTATTTTCTTCCATCCTGGGTAAACTTTTCGTTCGTTCCCCTTGAAACATGAATCACGGCTCTATTTCCTGGTTGGAAACTAGATATTTGTGTATTAAACTCAGTGACCCACCTCTATCAACAAGACAGTGAACTTTTCCATTATTTATACAGGATGTTGATTTTCAAAGCGGGCCATAGGGGATTAGCATTGCGAAAGTGGTTTTTGAGGATTCCTGCTCGCCGTTTAAACTGACAGAAATGGTTTTGGCATCAAAATGAAGCTAAAATTATTGCGCATAACGCTTGACATCAGAAATTAATTTAATTACACGTTGTTTTCTAAAATTCTTCAGTAAAAATTCAAGTAATTGTTAATGTTTAATCACAAAATAGCATGCCTTGCCTAAACAATAATGACGTTTCAACGTTTTGACAATCCAATAATAAAACATTGGTCTATTAAAAAAAAAATCACGGCAAATAAATCGCGAACCCTCCTGTAACTGGCTACACTGTAGTAGGTTTTCACCATAAAGACTCTTTCTTGGTTTGTATAACCCATTTTTAAATAGAACCAGACTTTATTATTACCTACAGACTTATAAAGTTTTATTATTGGATTGTCAAAACGTAGAAACGTCATTATTGTTTAGGCAAGGCATGCTGTTTTGTGATTAAACATTAACAATTACTTGAATTTTTCTGAAGAATTTTAGAAAACAACGTGAAATTAAATTAATTTCTAATGTCAAGCGTTATGCGCAATAATTTTAGCTTCATGTTGATACCAAAACCATTTCTGTCAGTTTAAACGGCGAGCAGGAATCCTCAAAAACCACTTTCCATTGAACTTTTCCATTATTTATATATAAAATTGCTAGACAAGGAACTTCTAAGGTCGACGGAGTTGTTATTGTTGGAAAATACGAATTATTAAGATAACTGCTACAATTCTCTTTGCTATATTTACGTAAGCTGTTTGAATTGGTATGGAACATGCTATTACTACCCTTATTTTCTACGAATCACTCAACTACTGAACTATATGTTTTCTCCTTTTTTATAAAACTTGAGTGGCCTCCTGATTGGGAATTTGTATTCGGCCCTAACAGTTTAACTGGCTACCATTAGTCGCGACGTTTGACAACGTCTGCTGGGTCGATGATTGTGGATCCTGTCCCCTGGATCCTATATTATAATCACGACGCTGTTGAGGTTCCTCTCTGCTTTGATATGACTGATTATTATTTCCAGACCTCAAACTAGAATACTGACGAGACTAATTATTACCCTGACCTCTGAAATTGGGGGATGCTCTTAGTTTCGTCTTTGCGAGGAAGTGACAATCTCTCTTCTAGTGACCCACCCACCTTGCCACACTTAAAACAGCCCTTGAGGCTTGAAACATTTTTGTATATTGGACCTGGCCCTACACATTCTAGCGACGTGTACTCTTTTTCCGAAGTTATAACAAGCCCTAACCTTCTCATAGGCGTTGAACGACTTATTCTGAAGCTTAGTTTGGAAAAGACGCATTGTAATTTCTTGAAGTTTAAGTATCTCTTCGGCTCTATCAAGATCTAAGTGCCTTTCTTGAAGCAAAGCTAATCCTGTTTCTTTCAACAGATCCGTACGAAGACCAAGTTTAAATTTATTACCGATTCAGATACGTGTTTCTGTCAATTTTATGTTCTCCATATACTGCCGCGACTGTGGTTTGAATCCATGTCTGGTGCTATCGATCCCAAACAAATTCTATACGAATATACTTTTAGGTTCTAAATTTATCAAGTTTATTGAACACCCAAGTGTCAATGGTTGTATTGAGCTGGCCGAATACACATAAATGGGATAATGTGTGACTGACCCTCTCTTGTGAAAGTTGACATAATATCGGGGCTACCCCAAACCCAAGCATTTTTAGGTTGGAGTGAGATATTATCAAAATGCATAGAATTTGATCTGCATCCCCGATGAACTGAGCTCCTTCATTTATCCCGGCTAACATCTCCACTGCTCTCTTGTGGTTAATTTCGTACGTCTATCTGGTAAGTATGGTTTCAAAGCCTCTGGCTGAGACCTCCCTTGATACATCATCAGCTTTTGCTTTGCTGTGAACAAAGATCATTGTCTTTTCCTCGCTGTTGATGAGTTGTAGGTACTTGTCCTTTTCGAATTCCTGGTTTGTCACCTGGTAGTTGGTTGTGTCATCAAATCCCTTATAACTTGTTGCACTGATAGCAACCATGCTCATTGATCCATTTCTAGCCAATATCTCTCTCATTTTCAACAAGGCAATAGTGCCTTGTTGAGGGAAATGGCTCTCATCGATAATGTAGCTTAATGGCTTCACTCCTTCAAGAAGCATCTTGAAGGCCGTTTCATGACAAGAAACCGCGATGTTCGATTTCGGTTGATTGTGAGGAAGCCCCTAACATTAAAGCCTATCCCTGACTGAGTTGACAGCAAATTATACATAGAATTATACATGGAATTTGATCTGCATCCCCGAAGAACTGAGCTCAGGTCTTCATTTATCCCGGCTAACATTGGCTTGTTGCCGGATTGTGATTGAATAGGCAATCCGGTCAAGGATACACCCGAGCAGCCTTTGCTTGCAAGTATATAATTTAAGAATGGCGTTATGTTTTCCGTAGTGTTAGATATGGCATCCGCTCTCAAACCATCAATAACAATAATAACAATAACAATGTTTATTGCACTTGGTAACATTACAAAGAAATGTACAAGCTAGTCAGAAGAAGCAAAATACAAAGAAATTTTGTGAATTCACATATTGTACCACCAAAGAATAACTGGAATTATTGCATAGGATTGCTGAAAGAATTGTTGAGTCAATCATTGACATTATGTGGTTCCAGATTACATAATAATTTGATCAGTGGTTTGTTGATCAACTTGAAATCCTCGCATGTCCTAAATGAAGTAAGAAAATGATTAAACACTTGAAATGATTTTTATACGATTCTCTTGTTTCCGAAAATATAACTCTGGGGTTATATTTTGAATTTTCTGACAGCTGATTGGTCTATTATTGCTCAAAGTCTACGAACGCTACGAAGTTTAAACCAATGACATAACCCCCCCCCCCCTGGGGTTATATTTATTGATGAATACGGGCCTTGAACTTAAATTTTTTTATGATACATAGGGCTCTTTTTTGAATCAAGAGCACATCCACAGCGTCACTACTGCCACCCCATAGGAGTATCCCATAGCATGCTCTGGAATAAAAATTAGTGTAATAAAACATTTTTGTTATGGACTCGTTGGTGTCTTCAGTTAGTACTCTCAGTCCGTAGCATACCTGACTCAATTTTCTGCACAAGCCGCTCATGTGCTGGTCAAATTTCAAGTTTTCGTCTAAAATGATGCCCAAGCATTTGACATGTTCAGATAATGAGATTCTATTTCCATTTAATGTTATGTAATTTGTTGTACCTGGACCTCTGCTTGTCTTAAAAAATACGGCGTTTGTTTTATCAGCGTTCAGAACCGATCTAGAATCTGAGAACCACTTCTGAACGCCCGACATCAATCTTCCCCTTTACTAATTAGCTCCGGGAAGTTTTCAACCGTTAATAGTATTGTACTGTCATCAGCATAGCTTAGAATGGATCGACCTGGTTTTGCTAGGAAAAATAGGTTGTTAATATAGATGTTGAAGATCAGTGGCCCCAGCACGCTTCCTTGTGGAACCCCCAAGGATACATCCAGAGCATCTGACTGTAAGTGTTGACCCGTTGCTGGGTCTTTCAATTTTAAGGCGTGCTGCCTGTTTTCCATGTAACTCTTGAACCATTTTAATTCAGTACTTCTCACACCATAGTACTCTAATTTTTTTAAAATAATTTCAGAATTGATGCAGTCAAATGCCCTGGACAAATATAGGAAGATCCCACATACGTTGCCACATTCTAAGGTGTGATGGATGTTGTTTGTTAATTCATATAGTGCAGTCTCTATACTCCTTCCCTTTGTAAATCCATGTCGACTATTATTTTAAAAGATTTTGATTTACAAAAATGTGAATGTTTATGTATAAACAATAATTTCAAATAAGTTTGAAAAAGTGCTCACCATATTTATTGGTCGGTAGCTCTCAAAAGAATCTGGATCACCTCCTTTAAGTAAACTTGAACTGTAACAGATCCGGTATACATGTGTCGAGATTCCGGATAATGTACTCTTTTTAGAGTTTGTTATTATATTATCAATACAGCTACCCTCATCATTTCTGTTAAGACGAGTGACCCCCCTGCTACAAACAACACGAATCTGTTGGATATTGGCGGCAAAACATCCTCTACTGGTAATATACCGTCATTAATTTGACTAGGAAAATAAGCGTCCAAGCTGATTAGGATTGCGAGTATGTGTACTAGTACATGATGCCCGGTTTCACCAACAGCAAATAAATCTCTAAATAACTATTGAATGAATAAGTTTTATTCTCTAGTTAAATCTATTCTTGTTTCACCAACGTGTTTGACAGCTCAGTTAGTTATTCATAAAATAGGCAGATATTCAGTACAATTTGTACCATAAATTGTACATTTATGCATGAAATTGCAGTAACGTCACCTTAAATTTTAAAAAATAACATCCTAATTCGTGTTGTGTCTGGTTAATTTATTCATTCCAACGTGCGCTTTGCGTGGATACACATAATACCTATTACAATTATTAAACAAACCATAGTGTATAAACTTTATAAGTGGATGAACAACAGTGGAGAGTGAAAATGAAGCGAAAACTCATACAGCTTTTCCCAAGTCACTCCCTGCTACTTGCGTGTGCTTTTTGGAAAGCAAGCCGAAGGACTAAAGAATGAATATGAAGCAATGCTGATTTTCCCTCTTGTTCAAGTGTGCAAGGTTTCATCTGGCTGGGACGCCTTCTTGCCTCATGCTCTTCATCTGAAGACTCGGAAGAAAACGATGAAGATGCTGAAAGGCTAGTTCGAAAAATAACTGATTATGATAGCAGTGTTTGATAAATCTTATTTAGAAGAAATTGAAGTACTTTGTAATATTCAAATAACTTTAGTAGGTCCCTATTAACTGGAATAATAATTTATTTCTTAAACACTTTTCTATGGTCCATTTAATTATTATAAACTTTGTAGGTAGTAATTATTATTGTTGTATAGCTATTATAATATCAACACACCAGACAACAAAATTAAATAAAAAACAAGTTTTTTGTGTTTTTTAACCTTTGATTTACCAATCACTTCCATCAAATACACTATAAGATTAACTTTATAGTATTTTCTCACATTAATCAGTGTTGTAGAGCTGCAGAAGGAAAATTGTGGTTAGAAAACTATGAATAGAGACGTTAACTGGAACTATTTGGCTGATTAGTTTATTTGCTGATTTATTCATAGAATAGAGCTATTTGTGTTTGGTGAAACAGAAGCTGTCACTTTTTAACCAATGAATAAGTTTAATCTATGAATAAGGTCTTATTTACTGTTGGTGAAACCGGGCATGAGTACTATAAATTCTGTAAAATCGCTTCATATCCAAAGGATCTCTGACAACTCCAGCGTAGTTCTTCCATTCTTTGAGTAAAAACTAGTAATTTGTAGTTTTTCTTCATAAAGCCATTTTCAATAAACATCCCCGGGTCGGCGTCAGCTTATTCAAGTCAAATTCTTATCATCAAAATTCAGCTACCAATTCTAGTTAGTACCAAATCTGTACCCCAGAATTTTTTTTAAATTCTTGAAGTCCTCTATTTCCATGTTTATAATTTTAAAAGGATTATTAATTTGTTGCCAGTCCCAGGGAGTCATAATCTGAAAGCCTGCCGTTTTCCTTTTTTCACGGTCAATTATTGAATGACACGAATCCACTTCCAGATGAGTATGACCTCTCAACAAAAATTTATGTTCAATAATTTTCAAGGAGGGAACATTTTTCATGATATATCTATAGGTATATTTATCATGCACATTATTTTCTTCACATTCCATTTTATACATTCGATACATTTAACTGATATTCAGATGACTTCCCAAATATTTTCTACGGGTTCTTGCTATAGAATAATGTGATTCTTCGACTGGGAATTTATTAATATGATCTCGGATGCCTTGTCTTACAAATTCCGGGATTTTTTCATGACGTGTGTGCTTGCCTCTGTCATGTGCAGCAACGATGCCACCAGGTGGTTTTTTTCTGCAGAGCTGTCGATACGAATGTTTGAGAGATATCCAAAGTGTTAAGAAAAAAGGTCTTGCAAACACGTTCTGTATTTTCATTGCTTTCAAAATAATAATACCTAGTGTGACTTCTGACATATTTTCTTTCTCCTGTTCTATTTCGTTTTCTGGATACTTCTGTTAATTTTACATGTGATGCCACGTACTGTGTACTATGGTTTATATTCTTAGAACGATCCCAAAACATTTTATTTATGTTTTTCCTGTCTTCTTCGCAAACCCTTTCAATAAATTTAAGTCGACAAGATTCTTTACATGCTGGTCCCATTGATTTCTTCCTAATTACTTTTTTCTTTGATTTGTGTTCAAGTCCTGCATTAACTCTGTCCCGTTTCACATTTATTTTCCAGTCTGCCTCGTTCCTACATTTTTCCTTTCGTTTTGTTTTTCTTTTTGTGTTGTGTCCACTTCATTTTCATTTGATTCATCAGTGCAATTAAAAACATTTCCAAACTAAATGCTATGGTTGAAAAAAAGTAATTTCACATTTTAGGACTTTTAGGACTATCCTCAAAAGCTTTTTTTAAATTTCTAGAAGTTGTGGTATTTGGTAATTTAGTGGCTTTATCTTTTATATATTTCTCTACATCGTCTATTATTTCCAATGCCCTATTAGCAGTACCTGAGCTTTCAACCCATCGTGTAATACAAAATTTTAATGGAATTTTTTTTTACCAGTTAAATTAGTAAATGCAGCCCTTCTAGATGGACTATCTTTTAAAATCCAATACAATGAGCTCAATGCTTCATTGACAGTCCAATTTTGCGGCTTTATGTCCTATCTGAAAAGCTCCATGTACCACATGTAAACCGCAGGAGCCTAGTTCTAAAATATTAACGTCGTCATCTTGCTTAAGGGTGTCTAAAAATTTCCAATTCACGTTAGGTCCATCCATGGAAACTTGTAAAAGCTTATTAAGCTTCAAAGGGCTGATAACTTCCTTAAAATGTTTCAATATATCATCAGCAGTAGCACGATTCATGAATACTGATCTGAGGTATCTATAAAAGATAAAATGAAGCAATAATTTTTGAAAAATTATTTATGAGAACAATCAATTTGTTGAAAGAATTATGGCATGGGAAATGGATCTTATTCTTACCTACTTGCGACAGTTCTTTCTGTTCATCCCAAAATCTCACAATTATATCCATTTGACCCTTCTGAGATATTTTATTTAATGATTCATCAAAACATGCCACATAATAGTTTCGTTTCAAAACCTCTGCAAAAGCCTCCAATTCTTCATTAAAAAATGGAGCCAGTCCAAATACAATTAAATATTTTAATTTATTGGAACCTTATTTCATTTATCTGCAATTTTACTATCAGAAACATCTTGTTAAGCAAAGGCATTGTTTTATTCACAGAGTTATTTGACATGTGAGTTTCTACACTATGCAATGCCCATAGAATTTCTGATTTTAGAACTTTCTCTAGTTTAAAATCAAATTTTGATTCTTCCTGAACACAACTGATGTTTTCATTAGATACTCCTACACTTGCAGCCACTGAATCACTCATATTCTGTTCACAAGTCTGTCACATTTTTCTGAAAATAGGCCATTGAATTTGGTGTGCTCTTCCTTGAATCAATTTTTTCCCTATGTGTAGATCCCTTTTGGTGGCTGGTAAGCGCTTGTTTTCCCATATTGCTTAGCGAAAATGTTTTATTACACAATTTGCACAGAGCCACAAACGCATCTCCTTTAACCGGGCAAAATATTTCGGAAAATTCTGGGTTAATCTGAGGATTAACTCAATCAACGTTAAACACAGTTTTTTTGCTCTTACAAGCCATTATACCCGAAGAATTATTAACAAATTAAATTCATAATAACAACGAACTAATATTCAAACGGAGTACTGACATAAACCAGCCCTAGGTACGTATTACAATTTTTTTTTTCTTCTCTCATTGATATCCACGGGATAGTCGGCCTGAGTAGGTATAATGGATCAGGAATCTAGGTCACTCGCCTTCTTCAATACAGGCGGCACGAGAAGCAAGCCAGAACATCAACACCGACGGAAAGTTTCCACTGCATTATACTACTTAAAATCACGCGGGCAGGCCGTGTTAGAAAGCGGCCGGCAGACCGTTCGCGCTCGAATGAATAATGGAGCCTGGTCGGAATCTGGCCATAAAAACACGCATCGGATGAAAAGGGTTAGTTAGTTCTGCCTCGACTCTGTTCATGGCAAGACTGACTCTTTCCTCCGCTACCGGTGGAAACCCCTCTGAGGGTATCGCATAGGTAGCCTTCCTTCCTTGTTGTTTTTTGGAAACCCCTTTGAGGGTATCGCATAAACAAAAATCCTATATATCGGTGGAAACTCCTCGAGAGTATCGCACCATTTCTTTTCTGCACCCTATCAGTGGAAACCCCTAGAGAGTGTCACACCGTTCCTATTATTTTTACATCACTGAATAAAAATTGATTAGGCATCTTTCTGTTTCCATCTACTTTGCTAAAATATAAAATCCTCCCTTAAAGAACAATATTAGGACTATTCGAAATAGCGAGAAATTCATACGCTGACACAACAAGCATTTTCTAATTCACTTCATTCATAAGATTCGAATTTAGTTTCACTAAGAATCGAGGAGAGATCCGCGATTCATAAGGACAATCTGTCTCTAGCAAATAACTATGTCCGCCCACAAAAGAAAGAACCCCGATTCAAAACACCGGCCTCAATCGTCGGCACCGTGATAAGGAAGACGCCCCCGATAAATAAACGCTCGACAAATAAGCCAACGTTAAAATAAGGTAAAGAAATAAATTCACTGTATAGGAAATCGAGATAGAGCTAGTAGGGAGATCAAACCCAGGTCAGTAGTAAAATAACCTGTGAATAATTAAAGCGGCACGTGATTAAGAATAATTCAAGTTAGGCAGGAAATAGAAATACTACAACAAATAAATTACAAATTCGTTGTACAGGAGATAAAGCTAGGAGGAAAAGTAGGAAAGTCATGAATTGATAATCTGTGAATAAATAAAACTGTCCATCATCAGTTAGGAAATTAACCACGAACGCAATACACAAAACATCCGACTTATAAAAGAGTCCGAGTTTATTCAGCACAGATGTAGGATCGATCGGATATTATAAACGAATCGCCCCTTTAAATTATACGACCTTTAGAAAGTGAGAGGAATGCCTTCACCATTGTGTAACACCATGAATGAAGAAAAATTATAAGACGACGAAATAAATACTTTCACTCTTGCAAAATCATGATCGATCACAAATAAGAAGTTCCCTATTCCCCCCCCCCCCCCCCCCCAGTAAATCAAGTAGATGTAAAAAGTAACAGTAGTGCCTGAATTAAGTAGTATTATTATGTAGCGTAAACAAATCATAAAGGAGCTTTGTATTCTGACGGAGCGACGAGACTCGAGTTCGCAATAAACATTCCAGGCCAATAATAGAAGTAGTAAAAGTAGTAAGGTGTCCTGAAAGGTAGATGGGCGGAACCATGTTGCCAAATCGTCAAAGCAAACCACAATTTCACGAAAATTGCTTGGAAACCAAAGTTTGATGCGAAAAGCTCGAACTAACAAATAAAACGATAGAGTAACTATAACAGCGCTCAGGCTTTTCTTAGAGTGCAAAATCACAAACAACGACGCATTAACGAGAAACGTAATCACTAAACTGATTTGATTATCCCGATTCCGTTTGTTAGGTCATTCTCTATAATACAGTTTGGAGGTGCTGTTGGTCATCTGCTTCAGAAGCTACGCCCGAATATGCTGATTATATGAGTAGGTTAGCCCAATTTTCCAACACCCTAATTATTGCGTCTGAGCAATAATAAAGGATTGGGGTCTGTAATTCGATCAGAGGTGATCATGATTCTGCTAATAATGTCGAAAACACTCGAGAGATGTGTTCGATATCGCAGAATGAAAAATATCCCATAAAAAGGGAACTTTTCATTAATAAATCAAAATTTCTAGTCGCAGGACTATCACATACCTGAACCTTGCCCGGAGGTAATAAAACATTACTTGCTAACCAAGCTACGCCCGAGAATACAAGTTCAGAGTAAATCCAGAAAACCAAACTTCTAGTCCGAGGACTATCACATACCTGAATATGGCTGGGAGGTAATTAAATATTACTTGCTTCAGAAGCTACACCCGAACAATGCAAATTCAGAGTATATATGCGAATAAACAATGAAGGTAAAACAGGTCTTGCAAACCTGGTTTACAAATAAATGAACCATATCTTGAGTAAAACCAAAAGCACTAAACGAGCCTAAGCAAGCTACGACTATTCTAACGTTTAGTACAAGCGGCAACGCCGCAAATTGCCTCAAAGAAAGTAAGAGTGGTTATCCCAGCTGCCAGAAGGGAACCTCTATATTCGAACTCGAGTATCGTTGACTCACAATGTTTAAGGAAACACGTAATTCACAAATAGAGAAATCAAACAACAATTTATAAAGTAATGAGTAAAGGATTGTAACGATGGGGGTAATCCTCGAGTGTGAAAGATGATATGAAATTGATTACTCCCACCCTACAATTGATTTGTTTATTACTTTGTAAAAATCGAAATCAAAGAAATTCAGTGCAAACATCAGAACGCAAAATCCTTAACTCCTCCCTTGCTTCTGGCATACCTCAATTACGAATCTCGAAACTACGAAACACAACGTTCGGTTCTACCTTCAAAGCTAGACGATCTAAAGGCCAACTTTCAGCGAAAATGAGCGGGTAGGGGGGCGGCGTGTTACAGTACAAAAATACGTACGATTTTTAGGTTATCCTCTTCTTCTTATTTATAAATTATTATAATAGTGGTACTGGCCTGTCACTGGAATTGGTACTGTATTCAAGATTCAAGAGAGAAGGATAGAAAAGGATAGTGATGATTATTATTACGCATAGTAGAACAAAGCAAGAGAGATATTCATCGAGTTTTATTTTCTCATTCTTCGTCGCCGTATATTCGAACTCGGGCACTGCCAGATTTGACGAACGAGTAGTGTTTGTGTTTGTAGGAGAGCACACGGCAGCGCAACGAATCGAGCGAGTTGCAAGTTACAAGCACGGCCGGTGAGTCGGTGCCGGTGACGACATTCATGCCGGCTAAAGCGACAAGGTAAGCTTGGTAAAGTCGGAACATTTAACACAGGGTAGGACTCGACACTGGATCGGGCTTCTGGATTTTGCATACCACGCAGTGATATAGGATTTTTTAAAATAAATATAAAACAGATTAAAGAACGTGAAAAATACGAGACAGTCAAAATTGTTCCAATATTCCAGGCAAAGCACTGGTTTCCTCGAACGTTCGGTCGCGGAGAGCGAACAGTCCGTCGACCGTCGCGATTTGACGAATTTATTCACCAGAGCATTTCAAATTACCTGTTTTTCTCGAATTCGCTTACCTGAGCGAGTCCGCTCCGCAGACCTGCCGCAACTTGTCGGTTCATATCTGTTGAGTTTGGTATCAGCGGAGTCGCTCAGGTGAACTACAGCGGAGATATATTTTTTATTAAACAACGAAAGTGTATTCATTATTGTAATAATGAATGAAAAATTCTCACCTAAAGATGATGAAGTCTTAACAGACTTGGTGACGCAGCATCCACCGTTGTGTAGTGTTGCCGGTAAAAACTATAAAGATTTGGTTGTAAAAAACAACATTTGGAAGGAAATAGGTGCGATCGATAATGAAGAAAAATGGTAGGTATGAGAATATATTATATTATTTATTAATACAAGAAAAAAATATAACCTTGTATGTAGGGTCTAATAACGCCGCTGTAATTTTCTTTATGGAATAATATTTACTTATTATGATTATTCCATTCTCTGCACCTTTTCATTTTGCTATGGCCACTGATCCATGTGCTCCAACAAAATAAGTTTTGAAGGTATCTCTAACCGAAGCAGCAGCTATGGATAATCTTCTGGCACAGGTTGGTGCTAATGGAATTAGATTTTCTTTTGGCAATTGAGGGGTGTTATTTCGTTAGGAAATGGAATTTTTGAATTTCGTAGCATATTATGCAAGATGCATGACGAAATTATTAAGTCATCAGCAGCAGTAGGATTAATAGCGATTGGAGTAAAAAATACTCTAAAATACTGGCATAATATTCCAAAAGCATTTTCGGAACTTCGTCTTCCCCGACTGAGTCTGTAATTGGACACAGCCTTTGATTGGTCATGAATAGAATCTTTTTGTGAATAAGGTTTCATTATATTAGTTGTCAAAGAAAATGCGCCGTCTGCCAAAATAACACAAGGTTGTGAAATTTCTGTTCCTGGAAGATTCATTGCAGGTGGGATGTTGAAACGGCATTATTGATATATTTTTCCATCATGGATTTTTCGAAAATACTTGCATCTCCTTCTCGCCCACAGGAACCGACACCAATTGCGATGAATCTATATCGTTCATCAATTATAGCCAGCAATACGATAGAATTAAACTGCTTGTAGTTATAATAAAGTGACCCCGCCTTTTTCGGACACTGTATTCGGACATGTTTTCCATCGATGGATCCGCAACAATTAGGGAAGTTCCACAAATCTTTGTAATCTTGGGCATTTTTCTCATGCGGTCTTCTGATAGTTTACCATTATTGTAGCACCGTTGCAATTCTCTTTGAATGGCAGAGTTCCTCCAAACATAAGCGTCGTGAGTTGCTCCTACGAATCTTGCATTCACGTTTAAAATTTTAGGTCGTAATTGCATACCTGAAAAAATATAGAGAACTATTATTCCAACCTCAACTGCTTTTGAATTCATTCACTTTCCAGTTGTACATTATTGGAGTGAAAACGTTTTCTATTCAAATAATTATGCTCCTCATCAACAGGAGCTAAAATCGCAACGTGCGTGCAGTCAATTGCACCTATGGTTCCTGGGAAATTTGTAGCTTCCATGAATCTTCTTTTCAAGGCAGCTTTTTCCTCAAGCCCTGTTGGAAACTTTATGAGGCGTTGTGCGACCGTATTTACGATGCCTTCGCTGACTTCCTCGATAGTTCTTGACACCGACTGCTGTGACATGGATATGTTGTAACTTTGGGGGACGGTGCATTATAGCTCACTCCGATTTTTGGATTTTTTTTGCATGAGTCGTTAATTTACGCTCAATTTAGATGATATCTTGAAAAAAAATTGCGAACCGTTAATAAAATATCGAGAAAATTGAGTTTGAAATATCGCAAAATTGCCCAAAAATGACACTTCGTGTCCAGTTAAATTCACTAAACTGACAGATTCGTAGAACTGAGAATGATCATGTTGTGCAGCGTTGTCATATCTATTATTTATTACTAACTTGTATTCTTGTGAAATAAAAATATTTGGTATAATTTGCGAAGGTTATTGTTTTAATTTTAAAATTTCAAATATTTCTATTCAGAAATACATCAAAAGTTATAAATGGTCCATGCGAGAGGGCAAGGAAAATATTACAGAGGCCGTCAAATAGATAATGGGCCATAAGACTGGTTATTAATGTTTGAATATTTTCAGACTGATAATGTACCAATTCATAATTAACTAAATAAAACACATTTTTGATTTTGATTTATTTCCTCTTATAAAAAATCACATCATAAAACATGAGTTTTTAATTTTAAAATAATATATTATTGACTATAACAACGTGACAACGTCACAAAACATTATATTTTATTGAAGTGTCCATGAATGGCATTGTTGACATTTCGATTATTGCCTCACGGCTTTGTTGTGAATTATTCAACTCATTAAAGGTTATGTCATATGTCAGTTTAATTAATTATCATCGAAAATTCAAAACCATTTTTAGAAGTTATCCTACACATTTAAGAAATGAAACTGTTAAAACAAGTTCAGGGAATGTATTCTAGTTACTTATTTAAGGAGTGTTGACAGTGCAGCGTTATATTTTGCCTAGAAAATCGTGATAAACGATCATCAATTTGGACCAAAAGTTGAGCTTTAAAGTGTTTTTTTTTTGTAAATTTATGGACCGTTCGCAATTTTTTTTGCTTACACCGTCTATTTTTAAGGTAATCTTGCCCCCTATATAGAAATTTTCCCAAAAATCAGAGTGAGTGATAATGCACCACAACCTAACACTTTGCCCAACACTTCTTTGATAGGATCCAGTAGCAAAGAAATACAATGCTGCAAAGTACCTCAAAATTGGAGTAATTGCATGCGCACTGTTTCTCGCAACCATGCTTGGCACTACAGCATCGTTCACATATCGAGCCATTTCTTTATTAAGCCGAAGCAATTCTCGAAAGTGTTCATCATTCATTGTGAATGGATCACTGGCATCTCTCATTAGATGACGCTCTAAATTATTTGCCCGATAATCTTCCAATTCATTTTCCCTGGCTTCATCTTCTTCAGCAGCGAGAACATTTAATATATTTACAGGCAGCATAGTTGAAACTTAGCTGCAAATAATTATAAAATATATTAAAGAAATTAGCCATAAATGTTTGAATTATTGTAAAACTATTCTACAAACTTACCTAAAAAAAATTAATACAGCATTAAAACTTGAAACAAACAGCTCACGTTTTTCACTAATTATTACCAACACTTTATTCGCTGCTTACTTCTTAATAAACAAGAAACGAGATGTTTGAAAGCAGTAAGCACGAGTAATTTTCATGACATCTAAACATCGAAAAAACGTAATTTCTGTCAATATTGTCACTTATTTTCACAATGTTTTTTGAACTGGCAATATAATCCCGGAAATAGCCGAATCACAAGTGACATCTCCGCAGAGTGCAAAACGAAGCGATTGTCGCTTAACTAACTGGAATTCTAATATCGCTTTAATGCGATTATCGCTATGGAAATGCAGAGTCCCAGCACTGGCCTGCCTTTTGATCCGTACTTCGCCTTTTTTGCCTCCTCGATCACGACTTGGATGGCGTCGATGGTGGACCTTCCCTTCCGGAATCCGAACTGGCTGTCCGACAGGATATTCTTGTCTTCTAACTCTATATAAAGTCTGTTCGGTATTATTCCTTCACAAAGCTTTCCCGCCGTATCGAGCAGGAATATAGGCCCGTATGAAGACGCGTTTTCGAGATCGCCTTTTCCCTTCCAGTTCAGAACGATTTTTGCCCTTTTCCATGTGTTTGGGAATTCCCCTTTCCAGAGTTGTTTATTGAGGAATTTCAGGACCTATTCCGGGTCGGTATCTACCGCCGTCTGTATTGTTCTAACGGTTATTCCGTCGGGTCCTGGTGCCTTGCCGGATTTCATCCTTTTTGTGGCCATCTCGAATTCTTGTAGTGTGACTTCAGGGAACTTTCTCGTTTTATAATCCTCCTTGGTTTTATTTTCTGCTAATGGAAAAAGTGTCCGTATTATTATCTGCCTGCTTTCTCTAGATGGTCTATATGGGGGTTTCAATTGTTTCAATCCTCTCATGGTTATTTTGTAGGCATCTCCGCAAACGTCGTTTTCTGCTGTCCTTCCATTTTTCCCTTTTGGCCTTTCTAATAAGTTTTCTATAGTTCTTTTTTTCTTCCAATTGGTCAGTCAGTGTTTGGTAGATGTCGTCCAGCCTGCCTTTCTTTTTCTTCTGATGAGGATTCTTCTAATTTTTTCTCTGTCTTGTCTGACCGCTTCCAACTCCTCGATTCACCAGTAAACGTTGCCTGCTATAACCCTCTTCCTTTTCGTACCTGCTCGCATCGGCAAGTTTTCGTACTGGTTCGTCCGGTGTCGAGCTCTCGTTTTTCATGTGATTGTCTTTTCATTTCTTCCCTTATTTGGTCATTATTGATTGTGGTAGTGACTATACAGGGCGATCCCGAAATGGCGGACACGGTATACAGGGTGTTGTAGAGGATGTTCAGAAAGACTGTAAACTTAAAACAAAAATTGTTTCCTCGCCTTCGTTACCGAGATATAGGGTGTCCTTTTTCTAAACTTTAAATCAAAACGGCAGTCAAATTTAAACAACCTCCACTGGCAAAGCACATGCTTTGACGTAACTATTACGATAGCGTTTGCTTTTTATTTTTATTATTATCGGGAACGGAATTACAGGCATTCAAAGTTTACCTATTCCCTGAGTTCAACAAAATTTTTCAATGTGGCATCGTTGTTCAAATTCGAGCTCAACAATGCAACTAAAATAGATTTTGAATAATATTATCGGATATGTTTCCCCGCAACGATTATTGTTTTGAACATTGTTGAACTTTCCATTTCATATGTTTCCATGGTAATATCTATCTGGGTATTATTGTAGACCTACACATTATTTTTTCCTTAAGAAGGGTAGTGCAGTGTTGTGACTTTTTTTTTCCACAAAAGTGGTCATATCTTCTTAAGGGAGCCATACTGGAGAAAACAGTAAATAAAACTTAGAATCCTTAATCCACAATGGATGCTGTGGTGCTGTCCGTGTCCGCCATTTCGGGATCACCCTGTATATTCCCTCCCAGGCTTATCTCCTATATCCATTTCATATGTTATATATACAGGGTGGTTAACAATTCGATGCTCATCATTGGGATCTCAGAAATGGTAAAAGAAGGGTGGAACGGTACAGGGTGGGTTAAATAGGAGAAGAGTTGTAGAATTTTATGCTTATTAAGAATCTAAAAGAAAATTTATGCAAACTTCAGGCGTTGCTGAAATATCCTGAAAAAACTTGAAAATGGAGATTTCTTATTTCAATCATATCTTTTTTATTATTGAAAAGAAATTGAAATATTTTCCTAGGTTTACATAAGTCATCAAAAGGTATCGGACAGTTCAGGGGCGTCGCGGCTAGGCACTGCACGGGGCACACGGTGGAACGCAACGGACGGTGGAAACACAACTCCGTAAGGAAACTGACCACTGACTCTATTTACACAACTCGGGACTACTGCTAGTTAATCTAAAAATTCTCTAAACTGCACTGGTCACAACCCAAGTAATAAATCTAGAACTAAATCTCGACCAAGTGCTGCACTAGTCACGGACACATCAGTAATCTGGAAACGATCCGGTAAAGAAGCGTCGAAAAAGTCAGGTCAAGTTAACGATAAGTGAGACAGTCGGAAATAAGTGAACCCTTCTCGGGGGCTCCGCTACCTTTTATAGTAAATGATGACAACATCCATCTCCAAATCGCCAATCGGCGTATTTTCATTGGTTGTCACCGACAGGGCACGTCGGTGGCAAAAACATATTTCGGAGAAAATGATTTCTAGAAATAATAATAAACGTCGATACGAAGTTGACTTTTTGCGGGATGATCGGAACTTTTATCGCCTGATTTGTATTAAAATTTACCTCTGGTTTTGCTTGTATTAAAATTTACCTCTGGTTTGCATTTATTTCTCGCATTTATGGACGCAAAAAATTGTTGGCTGAAAATTCCCTTCGCTTCTAAAGAATAAAAATATTGCTCGACTGAATTAAATAAAACCAGAAAATAGAAATGTTATTATACATTTAGTAATTCCTGCCGCGACTTCAAGGCGTAGGTAGGTAGGTAGGTAATCGGCTACCGCTAGCGATAAGTTCACGACACCAGGCAAGCTGGGTTCCCGGAAATGCAACGACCGGATAAAACCTTTCTTATTCGACTAATCTATTTATTAAATAATCTATCACCCGATTTTACTTAAGAGGAATTTTAGAAATACTAAAAAGAAATATCAATCATTCTGGACCTGAAACTACCTATCTCTTACTAATTTAAACAGGGAGAAAATCATGATTGTGCCTATTAAAACGGAGCAATTTTCATTGCTTGTCTTTTGTTTCAGACGGTTACCTGGTACGAAAATGAAATTATCAGCAAAGAGTCGGTACCTCGCTCGTTCCTTACACCGTAATCTTACAAGATAACAAAAATAACAATGTAAATATACACCCGAACTTCAAACGATGAAAAAAAAAGTTCTACGTGCGGTGGGTTACCTGCACTCGCGGTCTCCGCTGTCCGTCGCGCTCACTCTCGCTGACGCGTCATAGGTCGTTCTGGCAGCCTCCTCATCGCCAATGGGGCACGCAGCAGCCACCGGCGCGGGCGCCGGCTCGCCGGCCGAGGCATGTCCTCGGCGGCCGGTTCCGCCGCGGGCAGCAACGTACACTGGACGGCCTTGTTTGCTGTCCTCGGCATGGTCCTCGTCTGGGCGTATCTTGGCGGGTCCTCCCTCACGACCTCTGCGGGCGTCGCAGCGGTCGTGACCCATCCATAGAGCGCGCTCCACGTCATGCCTGGCGCGGGCGGGCGACAAGGGCAGTCGCGGGACATCACCCCCAGGCGTCCACACCGCGAGCAGAAGGTGCGGTAAGGCCCGCTGCGTTCGGACCGGCGGTGGCCCGGCTCGCCACACCTCCAGCACAGGGTCCGGTCTTGCACCGGCAAGAAAATCGGCGGGGACTCGGCGTGGGACGGTCGCTTGTAGGTCGGCGTCAACACGGCCGGCTCGGGTTCAGGGCGAGTCGGTGTACGCAGGCTCATGGTCTACGGGGGTCGGCCGGTATGCGTATTCGCACCACCCTCCCGGAGCCGGTCACGGTCCGCACTTTAATCTGCTTGTCACACCGCGTGCCGGGAGGGCGCAGGCGCCTCAGGCGGTCGTCGAGCTGCGGGGGTCGCGGTTGTGCCTCCATAATTTCCCGCAGACTGTCTGTCAGGCGGATGACCACCGCATGCTTCATCGTGGGGACAACTTCCGGCGGGGAAGCCACCGGTTCGGGGGGCGTCTCGTCCTGGGTCGCCGGTCGCGCCTCTCGTTCCAACTCCGTGGACGTCGGTCGGTCTTCCGGCAAGGTCGCAAGCATGGCGCGTACCCATGCTTTGGTGCGGTCGTCCAGCGGGTTCGCCCTCGGAGGGATCTCGGACTTGGCGTTGCCGCGCCGCTTGTTCCGGCGAGTGGCCGGTACCCGGTCTCCAACGAGCACTCGGCCGCCGGTCGCAGCATACATGAGTGCGGCGTCACGACCAGACGTCGGCGCTGAAAGAGTACGCCCTGTCACTCTCCACCTCTGGGGCCATGAAGCCGGGGGTCCCCGCGAAGCCGTACGGCCTTGGCGTCGCATCTGGCACTCGGATAGCCAGACCGAAGCCGCCCAACTTGGCCACCAAGTCTAGGCCGCGTCCCCAAGTCAGGATGTTCCCTGGTTTAATGTCCCGGTGTATAACCCGGTGTATAAGTAAAATGCAGTGTTCTACCGCCCGCAACAGCTGTGCCCCCCAGGTGAAACAACGTCGGCCCCAGTATGGCCTCGCCGGTGTTCAAAAGGCCCCCCAAGTCCGTCTCCGCAAGGCGTGGAACCTGAGGACCATACAAGCCTTGAAGACATCCTCTTCTCTTGCGTCTTCTATCTGTCCTTTGTCTGCTACTAGCGGGTAGCAGATTTCCCTCTCTGTTCTCTCGTATCTCCCGTCTTCTTTTGGAAAACTAAGGGAGTGTAGGAGTCTCGGGAGCCGAGCGACCTCTCTCTGCTGTTTCAGAAGCATGTCTATCCCATCGAATTTATCAATGGCCCTGGCCGTTTCTTTGTTATTGCTTCGGATCTCCTTCGTGCAGGGCAAGACGATCGTTCTATCTTGTGGGGCCTCCCAGACATGTCCCTTTATTTTCTTAGGAACTGAGATCACCTCTTTATCCCAATCTTCTTTAGTAATTTTCTGATAGTTGCTGTAAGTTAGTTCACTAGTGAGTTCTATTCGTCTCATTTTCCTCCATTCCGCGTCCTCGCACTGTTGGCATCTTGTTTGTTCTGTGTCCTTGATCAGAGCCTCTAGTTTGTCCACTCTTCTCCTTAGGAACGGGTTTTTCTCTTTCCAGCTCCGCTGGATCCTTTGTTTGTTCCGCTGCATTTGAGAGAATGTCTGCCAGTCCCTGGGTGTGTAATTCTCTCTCTAGGTGACTCAAGCTGGCAGTCACTTCGAGGAGCTCCTTTTTTAGGTGATACATTCCCTCTACCATCTCTTCTAGGAGCTTGATCTTTTTTTGTATAGCTTTAAGAATAGTGGAGTAGTTCCTTCTTCTTTTGGTGATTTCCGCTGCCTCGATCATCTCAGGTGAACTGTTGCCCGCCTCTTGTAGGGTTTCTGGGGGTCTTGGTAGCCTCGTTGGTGAGGTCCACCATCTCTTCTTCTCCATCTTCGTCCTTGTCCGGGACTCAATAGCCGTTTCCCAGATGTCTGATGCTGGTTCCTGCCTGGATATCGGGCAGGGATGGCGTTCTCCTTGAAGGGGTGATCTTCTCCAAGGATATCGCGTTCTCCATTTGTTCTATTACGATATCAAAGGTTAATCCCTGTGTCTTTCTTTTCTTTTGTTTTGTTCCTATTTTCGGTTCTGGATTTTCCGGTTTCTCCGTTTCCAGTTCCATGTAGTCCTCCGGTGAGCTCAGCCGATATATGAAGCTATGAAACCCTTCTTCTTCCGCCCGTTCTCGTCTCCCGGCATGGAGAAGCCGTCTGCTCTTTCGCCGGTCGCCGGTATTGGAGGTAATGTTATGGGGGGTTCTATTCTTCCCGTTTATTCTTCTTTATTAAGATCTGTCTGATCTTTTCCAGTAGGTGAGCTGTAAGACCTCGGCCTGGTTTGTGGTTTGCCACCGTGGCTACTGGGCAGTCAATTGATGACGGTCGGCGGGAGCCTGCTCGCCCACTCCCATCTCCGACCAGTACTGGTGTACCCCTCCCCTGCACCGTAGACGTTTTCCATGTCATTTGAGGGTCGTTTATCCTGACTAGGGTACCTCGGGTTTGCCATTCTAGTTTCATACGTCATTCGTATGAACCCTGAGGTGAGGCGATAGGAAAGTTGAAGATTTGTTGACAAGATAGCCGACGACACTGAAGACCGACGAATAGAGAGTAGAAAGTTGTAGGAGGCTCGTTCAAGATCAGAAAGAATATTTGAGAGGAGCGAGACTCAGCTAGGTACCCAGGGGTTGCCGTACCCTTCCACACCAGATGAGTGTCCTTTGGGAGTCGGGATTCACCAGTTTTAAGGCGCTGACGTTCGCCTTTTCACCCTCTCTCGTTAGCCGCGTGACCTTTGACCTGACCATCTGCTTCATTTGGCCCCAAACAGTGAAATTCATTTGATTCAAATCGGGCGACCTTGGGGGCCAATTTATAGGAGCATCATTTCCCCGGCCTATCCAGCGATGTGGAATTCTCATTTAACCACTGTCGACATAATAATATGCGGCTGAAATGTGGTGGAGCACCGTCGTGCATGCACCAAGCATTAATCCTTATTTCTAAAGGAATGTCTTCCATAAATTCAAAGAGTTTTGTGGTAAGAAACTCGAAGAAATATGAAGACATCTCTTCATTTAAGTTACCAGGAAAAACGTGGAAACGAAGTAAGTCATTCCCTAGAGTTGCAGCCCAGACGTTAATTTTAAATCAACGTTGGTAATGCGTCACTTTCCGCGCGTGTGGATTTTGTTCTGTCCAAATATGCTCATTATGCATATTAAACTAACCCCGCTCCGTATAAAAGTAGCCTCATCGGTAAAAACTATTCTAGATAAAAAGGTGCAGTTTTGGGCAAATCTGTTTAAAATCCTTTCACAAAATTGTAGCCGTAACGGTCTGGCTGGTAAAAGGTGCTGAACTTGTCGGTAGCGATCGGGACTTAGCTGCCGTTCTTTGGCTATTCATCATACCACAGAATGACATAATATGTGGATTTGAGTTGCTAGTCGCCTTGTACTCACCGCTGGGTTTTCTTCAAGAATATTCAAAGCGTTTTCCTCAGTACGAACGGTTCTAACTGTTCTGCGTCTGCGTCTATTGGTGGTACTAGTTTCAAAGTACCAGTCTCACGTAAACGTCGCTCGGTGGTAAGGAAAGTATTGTATTTGGTGGATTTCTCCCTGGATATTTCTCAATGTACCGCCGCACAGCTGCCCGTGCATTGCCATGACATTCACCCAAAGTTGAAAGCATATCGACGTATTCAGGAAACGAATACGGCATTTTACCCATCTGTGAAGGGTTGAACCACTTAGCTTTGTAAAAACAGGTGGTGATGTTGCCTGTCTCCCAAAAGGGTTCAACACGACTCCCAGAGGATCCGCCATGAATAATGGGGCTGGTGGTAGTGCTAGCTGTGGGTTCGTAGCACGGCGCTGGCTGCCCGTGGGTCCTCCTGGTGTTCGTCGAAACGAACCGACTTGATAAATCCGAACGGCAGTATCGCCACCCGTCGGCGCATGACGCAATCTATGTCTCTACACCAGGCGCTCAACGAAAGTATCATGTACCGTGCTCTCCAGAATTGTTTATCATTTATTAAAAGGGCAAATAAATGGAACGGGATAGGAGAACCGTTACAATTGTATAGCTATTCTGATTCTAATGAAATAAAATAAATATAGAATAAGTAACACACATTCATTATGAACAAACAAAAGAACATAAAACCAACAAAAATAAATAGAAATAAAATCTGAACATATTAATTAGAGCTTAAGGAACATAAACAAAACAAAATAACTAACAAAATAACTAAAAATAATATCTAGCTCTCACTCTTAACTCACTCTAATTAATAGAGAAAAAAACATACAACAATAAAATTGATCACATAAAGGAATGAGCCAAAACGCTACACATGAAATTAACAGTATCTTCTTGACTTGACTTCTTTGGCCACATAATTTTCCATAGTTGGAAGAGACTCATCTTTAGTCAGTGTCAGAGTCTAAGGGCAAATAAATGGAACGGTGACAGGAGACGTTACAACTTGTATAGCTATTCTCATTCTAACGAAATAAACAAATATAGAGTAAGTAACACACATTCATTATGATCAAACAAAGAAACATAAAACTAACAAAAATGAATAGAAATAAAATCTGCTCGGTGGTAAGGAAAGTATTGTATTTGGTGGATTTCTCCCTGGATATTTCTCGATGTACGGCCGTTGAAAGCATATCGACGTATTCAGGAAACGAGTATGCTGGCATTTTTCGTACCTAATACTTTACTTGTGCACCACGCAAAATGAATTTGTTAGAAACTTTTTGACGTTTCCATGGAATCCATGGAAGTTCAGGGGCCGTAAAAAATTTCGTTATTTTAGTCAAACTGTTTTGGAGATTTTTAGCACAAACCATTCGCGGGGACACTCGTTGGGGGCCCGTAGCTCGCTTAGGAGGCGCTGTCTCGAGAAACTCAATTAGATTTTGTTTTCATCATGATTTGAAGCCCTACACGCCCTTAAAGTTTGGCTAGCTATTTTAGAAACACCTGGTATATTCTAATTAATGTGCTCCCGCTTGGAATTCCATCGCACCTAGCGGTTAATCCTGCACCTAACGTCATACTATGGTAGGAACTCTGTGGCGTGAAAAAGGTATTCAAGAAGACTATTAGATGCGTTGTAGTGTAATGATAGATGTCAACAGCGTTCTCTTGGCAATATGTATGCCACTGGTAGATAGTCCCCGAGTACTGTTTCATGGTGTTTGTACTGAGAGACGCTAGCATAACCGGGACGGCCGTTTTGGGTACCCCTTTCCTTAGGAATGATTTCCGGATAATATGGCGGCTAAGAGTGGCAACTTCTCCCAGAGTGGATGACTTTCCCTGGAATGAGACAAAACTAGGTCTTTGTGAAGACGAAATAGGATCACTTTACTTATGGCTAGTGATAAAAAAGTGGGTACCACGGCTGGCAAGACCAATCAGGGACTACTATAATAATTACCGTAACTTATCTGTAATAATTTTATTCAAAACTCTGGATATTAGTGGAAACGGGGGGAAAGCGTAAAAGAAAACTACCCCCAATCTACGGTGAAAGCATCTGTAGCGAAAGAATGTAGATTCCGGAAACCACGAAATATAGAATGGACACCTTGCGTACAGAATACTGGCAAAAAACAACTTTTGGTTTGTTAAAATATGTTCAAATTTGGTGGACAGAGGATACGCTTAATGAATATTTGTTTTCAACTTTCAACTATCTGGATTCTCGGTCGGCGTCTGTGTTATTGGTGGAGCTGGTGTACGAGGCTGTCAGTGGAAGTTGATTTGACTCACAGTATTACCATATTTCTCTAGTAGGTTGCTTGAGATTTTGGAATTTTACGCCACCCACTTTGTTTATGTATGAAATGACGGTCGTATTATCTAGCCGTAAAAGAATGTTAGAGTTTGTCACGTTTTTCGTTAAGTCAGTGAATAAAAGACTACTTCAAGTTACAGGTAATTTATGTGATTTTTGCATTTTCCCTGCTCCAAAACCCGTGGGTAGTTTGACGACTACATACTGCCCCCCAACCGGTTTTGGATGCGTCGCTAAAGATTTGAAGATAAAATTTGGAGTTCTTTAGCGAAAATTTACTGTTATGCAAGGTTGAAATCCACCAGTCTATGTCATTACGCAGTGGTGTCTTGAGCCTCCGAAAAGCCTGGTAATTATGATTACTGCGTTTTAAAGCGAGTTATTTTGCCCGTTCGAGAAAAAACTTTGATCAATTAAACAAACTTGCTAAAAATAGTGTCCTAAAAAGTCAATGTATACTCTGCAACGTCTGGTTCCTGGACGCTACGTGAGTTACGATATCACCAACCAATTTTGGTGAGATCAAAAGGGAAAAAAAATAAATAAGAGACCTCAAAAATAATAACAGAAACAATAACAACAAAGACTATATCAAAAGAACACTGGCTTTATTTTCTATTAAATCCACGATTTCGTTGGTATTATGGACAGTGGAAAATGCGGTCAATCTATTACATTAGTATTTATTTGAACAGTTCGTTTTGTTATTAATTACCTCCGGAGCAGCGCTACCTCGATGGTTTACAGCTTTGATTATCTACATACCTACCTAAGTATTTTATTGAATTGAAATTATAATAACCGGCTATTAATTAGTTATAAAATTGAGAAAACCGGTAAGTATAAATAAAAAAAAAAAAATCAAATACCAAGAAATCAAATTTAATACAGAAATCTCCAATCTTCCACTACCCCTATGGTCGAGGGCGGTATGGTCCCAGTGACTGGGCCCCGTATGTGGCTGGAGAGTCTTTATGTCGTGAATTGGAGAGCCAGTGGTGGTGAAATAAGGAATGTTCCTACCTTAATAGCTTGTGCATGAACAAATCCTGATGGAAGGGGGTGGCCGTGACTTGGGGCGTAGTTGGAATGGCCCAAACCAAGGGATCGGCCTATCAGGAGTAGCCCTTCTGGTGGAGACAATGTTGTCACCGTGTAGCTAGACCGGACCAGGTGTTCGGTTAATGACTCCGGAGCTCGAAACGTGGTGAAGACGGGACCCCCAAAATTTAATGGTACACAGGAAAAGAAAACTCCCTATTCCCTAGGGAGTTTTCTTTAGGCACTTGAGATGGTTTACGACACACAAAACAGCTTATATATCCCTTTTCAGGAATGGTTCCCTTAACTACCCTCAAAACCAAGGACTACCTATAAGTGAAACCAGTTCTCGTGTGGCCTACTAAAATCCCCGAAGGTACAATTTCAAGAAATAAATTGTTTTCACAAAGCCAACACTTTGCTGTTATGGTCGATTTGCCAACAGTAAAAATAGCTGTTAATTGAGTAGTGAAAATTCTCCCAGAATCCACTTAAAATTATAATAATTATTCATCCCAATTATCTCTTGCAGATAACACTGATAAATGTTGCAATACAGAGGTAAATAAAATGAACTGTCCAGCAAGGAAAATCAAAGAAATTAAAACAAGGAGAGAAAATAAAATAACTGCCATACCTTCAAGAAGATAATATACAGGATGGTCTTCTCTATTTAAAACCCCAACTTTAATATTTATTCACAAAACAAAACAAAAGTGTCACACTCCTCCCTTCCTTCGAAAAAGAGAAAAAAAAAGAACAAAAAAGAAATGAACAACCAACCTTTATCATCACCCCTTGAGGAGTTCCACTTGTATCAGTCAATTGATAAGTCCAGGCTCCTACTGTCTTACCTATCAAAAATGGCCCAACAAACTTAGGAGCAAGTTTGGCGTTAATGTGCTTGACGGCACTGGACTGGATCTTATTACGTCTCCACACCTTATCACCGACAGAGAACCGTACGGGTCGACGTCGTAAATCGTATCGATGCTTATATTTCTGGTGAGCTGCATCGAGTTTGGTTTTGATGTCCTGATACATCTTTTGGAAGCCTAGGGTTTGCTTCTCATTGGAGAACGTCGTGTCAGTATTCAACTTATCATCGATTAGTCGGAGATTATGTTCATTACCAAAAGAAGTATAGTCGTGACCAAAATTCACATAGTAAGGTATGTAACCGGTTACTTCACTCTTCGCAGTGCGGATTGCGCAGCCAATAGCAGCCAAATTCTTATCCCAGTTACGCTGGTTGTCCCCAACATAACAGGAGATCATAGTCTTAACGACTTTATTTACTCGCTCGCAAGGATTGGCTTTTGGATAGTAGAGTGGGGTGAAGCAAAGCTTGACTCGGTATTTATCACACAAGCGTTTGAACTCTTTACTCCTCATCTGAACGCCATTATCGCATACAAGGTGTTGAGGCACGCCATAAACGAGAAATACTTCCTCTTCAACCCTTTGACAAAGCGCGGTTGCCGTAGCAGCTCGTAGCGGAAACAAAACCACGTACTTGCTGAAGTGATCGATGACAACAAGAACGAATTTATTTGATTTACTTGAACGGGGTAACGGGCCTATAAAATCAAGGCTTATGTGCTGCCAAGGCCTCGAAGGCTGTGTTTTCTCACCCATCAGCCCAGAAGGTGGCCTCTGTTCAGGTTTATGTTCTGAACAGATACGGCAAGAACGGACGTAACCGATGACATCCGCCTGCATTTTAGGCCAAGTGTACAACTGGTGTAGTCTCCAATACACCTTGTACGCTCCCACGTGCCCAGAGCGCTCATCATCATGACAGCTTTTCATTAGGGACCTCCTCTGGTCCTTTGGCACAACGAGTTTCCAAGTTTCGGAGCCCACCGTTAGATCACCAGGCCTGCACTTGACGTACTTATACAATCTATTATCTTCAATCCTAAACTGGGAGTATTTCCTCGGGTTCTCGGAAACCTTTTTCAACATCTTAGAATACCAAGCATCAGTGGTAGTAGACCGGTCCTCCGGATTTACAGTGACTACATCGATCTGATTAACCGATCGAGACAAAAAGTCTGGGACCACATTTTCTGTACCCTTTCTGTGAACGATGGTGTAATCATATGATTGAAGTCGTACTGCCCATCTGGCAACACGTCCAGTTGGGTCTTTCATTCTATTCAACCACAAAAGGGAAAAATGGTCTGTTATTACAGTGAAATGTACTCCCTCTAGATAGTGTCTTAGTTTTTCGATCGCCCAAATTACTGCCAAACACTCACGCTCTGTTGTGGTGTATTTTCGCTCTTGTTTGGTGAGAGACCTAGAAAGATAGCAGATCACCTTTTCCTCACCGTCTATGGTCTGAGTCAAGACAGCACCTAGACCATAACCCGACGCATCAGTTTGGAGAGTAAAGGGTCTCTCGAAGTTCGGACATGTCAAGATGGGTGAGGAGACTAGACAATTTTTTATCGTCTGGAAGGCATTTTCGCATTCCTCGGTCCAAGAGAATACCACATGTTTTTTTGTTAATTTGGTGATAGGAGCCAAATCGTGGAAAAGTTTGGCACAAACTTTCTATACCAACTACACACACCGATGAAGGATCTAACTTGGGTAACATTTTTCGGAGTGGGAATACTAAGGATGGCTTCCACCTTTTCTGGATCCACTCTCAATCCTCGAGAGTCTACTATATACCCCAACTATTTCAGCGAGGGTCGACAGAAATGACACTTATCGCGGCTCAGTGTCAAGCCGGCGGCTATTAGTCGATCGAAAACCTGTCGTAGGATTTTGAGATGGGTGTCAAAATCGGGACTGACTATAATAATGTCATCTAAGTAGAAAAACACAAACGGCTCCAGGTCGGCTCCCAATACCCTATCGATTAACCTCGACCAAGTGGCCGGAGCATTGGTGAGTCCAAAAGGCATTCTATTAAATTGATATAAACCTCTACCTGGTCGGTGAAAGCAGTATACTCTCTGCTATTCTCTTTGACTCCCACCTGCCAATAAGCACTTCTAATGTCGAGAGAACTTAGGTACTTTGCTCCTCGCAATCGTTCCAATATTGCCGAAACATACGGTATTGGATACGCATCCTTCTTCGTAACAGAATTCAGCGCACGATAGTCGACACAAAATCGGTAGCCACCATCACGCTTTGGAACTAAGAGAATCGGAGAAGACCAGGGACTTTTTGACGGCTCTATTACTCCTAACTACAGCATCTTCTGAAGTTCCTCGTCAATTATCTTTTGTTTGACGGGAGACACTGGATAATATCGTTGTTTGATAGGATTTGCATCAACCACGATCTCGTGTTCCACAAGGAAAGTGAATCCCAATCCATTCCCCAACTCTTTAAACTTCTCCTCTAAGAGTTCCTGTAAGCGTGCAGACTCCTCATCACCCAAACTTGTATCTGGTTCGATGCCAAACGCACAGTGCTCAATCTGTTCCCCTCCGAAGTACCAAACGTCACTTCTTAAATTCGGAACGATGTCCATTGCTACCCAGAAATCCACACCTAAAATCAGAGTGTGCGGCAAATCTGGCACAACTAGCACTTTTATTACACAGACTTTATTTATCAGCTGTATGGGGGCATGGATAACACCAGTGCACTTACAGGCAACACCGTTTGCCACTTTACATGTCAAACCTGATTCTGGGGATGCCTTCAAGCCAAGTTGCTTAAATAACTCAAACCCTTTCTGCCCAACAATAGTTGAACTAGCGCCAGAATCCAACAGACCTAATATCTTACGACCTAAAACAGAAATCTGCAAATACGGTCGTTGGTCTCCATCTGAATGAGATATAATGAAATCCATTAGGTATTTGCGGGTATGCATCGTTTGCGAAGTTGCCGTTTTCTGGGAATCAACAGAGGCAGACGACCGGCTTATCGTCGACCTTCGTTCTCGTTTTTTGAACAAGTCGGGCAAGTTCGAGTTATGTACCCCTTTAGTCCACATTTGAAACAGCTGAGTTCTTGCTTTAGAGGGCAAGCGGAACGAAAGTGGCCTGGTTTCTTACATTTCCAACAAATAAGGTCTTTCTGGGGTGCGACCGGAAAACTGACTACGGCCGCTTCCTCAGACACGCTTGGTGAAGGTTGAATACCAGCAATCTGTTTCAGGTTCGACGATCTTTCAGACTTGTATGCTAAAGTTGGCTCCTGCAATAATCTGAGGTTGGAGGGAGGGGGACAGTATTGCTTAGCTCTCCAATGCGACTCTTCAACAGTACGGCCAAGTGTAATCAGGTCCTCTACAGTTTTTATATTATGAAGGGCGATCGCCGTATGGATATGTGGTAATAAATTTCTGCGGATAATGCCGACCTGTTCTTCCTGGGGGGTAGTCTTGACAGTTTCGCAAACATCCCTTGCATCTTAGAAACAAACAGAACGAGTCTCTCGTCGAAGCCCTGTGTCCTCCGACGAATATCATCCAGCATGTTTGCCTCATAATCCGGAGGAAGGAATGCATCCCGCAATCTCTCCTTAAAATTCTCCCAATTCAGAAAAGTACATCTTCGAGGCCGATACCAGAGCAGCGCGTCACCCTTTAAAAATTCCGTCACGGATTGGAACAGTTGAGAATGGGAAACATGTCTACTGTCGGCCATCTCTTCCAGATCCTCAATGAAATTTGTCACGCTTCCTTTTCCATCAAAGTGCAAACCCCATCTCCAGAGAGGACTGTATGGAGTATGAGCATTACCTTCACAGTATCTACCAAAGTTGGGTCTTGATAATGCTTCATCACAAGGAAGTCGCGAACTGTGCATACTTTCAATCACTGGTCCTGCATCATTGTCTAAGGTGGCCTGTGAGAACGATACGCGTCTATTTACTGTCGGATCCTCGGTACTACTATTAACTTGCAAATGTAATAAGTTTAACTGCTCAGCAATGTGATCGGTCACGTGCGAAATCGCAGAGCGGTCTTCCCCCACGAACCTAGCAGTCGGAGGTGCAAAATTTTGCGTAACAGAATCCACGTTGACGCACATACTGGAGGAGGGTGGGACTCCCAAGTCGATAAGGTCTGTTGTAAGGGGCTCATAAGTCTGCGGTGTTGGTGACACCACAACCGGTAACAGAATATTGGGTTGGTCCAGAATAGAGACTTCTGGAGTACGAAATCTACCTACCCTCGCTATTTTTAGCGCATCTTCTAAGGCTTCGAGAAGACTGTAACAAAATGAACTTAAGTGTCTTTTCTTCCTTGCGCTCAATTCCAATTCCCCATGTGGAATCCTGTCAAGTCGCCCGTTTACATGAATCAGCCTTGTTTTGATACGAGCGTAATCATTTGCAGCATTTTTGTTATCAAAGTCTTGGATATGTCCAATCAACTCATCAAGTTTTGTCGCACAAATATCCAGTTCTCTAACTGGATCCAATGTATATTCGACTTCTTTCCCGGTGCCATCTCTTTCAGCCTGCAGTGCCTGTCTCAGTAAACTGCGTTTCTCGGACACTGTCGTACCAAGTTCACAACCCCTCACGATCAACTCGTACGTCAGTTCGTCGCCTAGTAGTCTATTAACCTCCATTGTGTCAACAGTAAGATTTTTTCTCCTTTTTGAATATGAAAGAAAAAAAAAGCTCCCAATATGTGTTAGGTGTTATAAATAAATAACACCTACAACCAAAAGATAAGAAACGAAATTATCTCTTGAAAATATATCTACCAAACAATAACACAACTAGAATAATTTTACCCAAAGGTCGTTAACAAATTCAAAACTAATCAACAGGAACGCTGTATTTTAAATACGATAAATTTATATTGCAAATTTTTAATAGCGCAGCTACTTTCCCCCCTCTCCTCAGAAAAGGAGAAGAAAAAGAAAGAGGAAAAAAAACAACCGCAGCAACCCTAGCAAATATAAAAAAAAAGGAAAAAAAGTAAAACAATAAAAAGGTCATACAAATACGACCAGCACAAGCTGCTCCCGATAAATATTTTACTTAGTATCTGCTACCTAAGAGAAAATAAATTGTAAATCTGGCAACACATAAATTACAGTAGATAACTAGGAGAAAAGCAAAAAAAAAATAATAATAATTCCCTGTTAATTCATTCAAAATTTAAAGCAAAACTAATTATTATTATAAATAAAACAAAACAAATTTCTATAGGTACCTTAAATGATAAACATGTACCGTGCTTATCTACCACGAAACATGATAAGGAAAATACACGGACTCTCTTACTAATAAGCTAGTGAATATTGAAAATAAACAATTCCTAATTTAATTCATGGCAGGGGGAAAAAATAATCATAATAAGAATATGTAGTAACATAAAACCGTGGGTAAGATTTTAAAAAAATCAGTTGGGCGCCATTTGCAACGTCTGGTTCCTGGACGCTACGTGAGTTACGATATCACCAACCAATTTTGGTGAGATCAAAAATACCTCGATGGTTTACAGCTTTGATTATCTACATACCTACCTAAGTATTTTATTGAATTGAAATTATAATAACCGGCTATTAATTAGTTATAATATTGAGAAAACCGGTAAGTATAAATAAAAAAAAAATCAAATACCAAGAAATCAAATTTTATACAGAAATCTCCAATCTTCCACTACCCCTATGGTCGAGGGCGGTATGGTCCCAGTGACTGGGCCCCGTATGTGGCTGGAGAGTCTTTATGTCGTGAATTGGAGAGCCAGTGGTGGTGAAATAAGGAATGTTCCTACCTTAATAGCTTGTGCATGAACAAATCCTGATGGAAGGGGGTGGCCGTGACTTGGGGCGTAGTTGGAATGGCCCAAACCAAGGGATCGGCCTATCAGGAGTAGCCCTTCTGGTGGAGACAATGTTGTCACCGTGTAGCTAGACCGGACCAGGTGTTCGGTTAATGACTCCGGAGCTCGAAACGTGGTGAAGACGGGACCCCCAAAATTTAATGGTACACAGGAAAAGAAAACTCCCTATTCCCTAGGGAGTTTTCTTTAGGCACTTGAGATGGTTTACGACACACAAAACAGCTTATATATCCCTTTTCAGGAATGGTTCCCTTAACTACCCTCAAAACCAAGGACTACCTATAAGTGAAACCAGTTCTCGTGTGGCCTACTAAAATCCCCGAAGGTACAATTTCAAGAAATAAATTGTTTTCACAAAGCCAACACTTTGCTGTTATGGTCGATTTGCCAACAGTAAAAATAGGTGTTAATTGAGTAGTGAAAATTCTCCCAGAATCCACTTAAAATTATAATAATTATTCATCCCAATTATCTCTTGCAGATAACACTGATAAATGTTGCAATACAGAGGTAAATAAAATGAACTGTCCAGCAAGGGAAATCAAAGAAATTAAAACAAGGAGAGAAAATAAAATAACTGCCATACCTTCAAGAAGATGTTATACAGGATGGTCTTCTCTATTTAAAACCCCAACTTTAATATTTATTCACAAAACAAAACAAAAGTGTCACAACTCTCATCTAATGTGAAATTAATAGTACAGGACATTAGGTACTACGATATGTATTATTGCACCCTTAACTCGCACCCAATATGTTTCTTCAAATAAGTCACGATTAGCTCTTATTAAGGGCATGTATTTGTATTTTTTGGGTTGGTGGGGGGTATTTTTGTTTTTACATGTTTCTTGAAGAATTGAAGAACACTTTTTTTTTCTTTTGCGCTCCATCGCTTCCGACCTTTCGATATTTTAGTAGAGGGTTGCTTCTGAGACTATGGTGTTTCCGTTTTCTCCACTCCCAGTTGCAGATCTGACGATTGAACTAGAAGTCTCATTATCCAGGCCCTTTTTTTTTCGTTTGAATATTCCGTTACTAGATTGGGATTTCGCGATACTGTACTAGGACAACCAGAAACTTCAATAATCTGCAACCTATCTACTTCACCCTTTTCATCTTGATTGAAATCCAATATTTTTTCATTGATTTCAATTTCAGCCAAACTTTTTCCTTTTAGCTCAGATCCTTTTCCTGCATTTAATAATGACAAAACCTTAGTTACTTTTGCCGTTTATAAACATCTTCTGTTAATCTGTAATGAAGAAATAGGGTAAACTGTACAGTAATTGGCTCCTTACGAGAATCCATTTCGCAAATTTGAAATGACTAATTATTGGATCAACCTATTTTTCTTTATTCGCATACTTTTGACTGGACAAACTTTATATTTTCATAAAACATTTTCAAATTACCCACACATGCACTGTTACTTCTTGTAAATAAATGTTTATTTGATTATTGATAAATAAAACCTATATTTCTTTCTAAAACCTTTCTATACCATAGGATAGTACATGAAAAGTTAAAATAGAGACATGTAAGCCGTTTTTCTCTATCTTGAACCGTTTTCGTTGGACAGGACCTTGAACTTCAAAAATTACGATTTTCACTTGTTTATAACTCACAAACTTCTGAATTTAAACACCAACTGTAAAAGCCAATCTCATTTTTTCTTCTCAGACAATCTAAAGATGCAATAACATAGGAGCATTCTATTTAAAAAAAAAAAACATAACTTTGATGTGCCACTGTCGTATGGGACATTCTGTGTAGTCCAAAATAATTTTAAGTTGTACGCACTACGACCCTGTATAAGACCCAATTTAATTTTTGTTAACCGTTCACGACTTAGGCTACACAGACCGAGGCGTTCAACGCGCCCCACCCTGTAACCTCTAAAATTTAAACTAATTACAATGCCAAAATCTTACAATATCCTTCTTCATTATAAACATGCTTCGCCCACATTGTCTCTCGTTATCCCTTGGCCTTTCCAAATAAAGCTTGTTTCTTGTCCTCGTAGTCTCGTAGTCTATTTTAGTGTATTTTTTAACAAAAAATACACTATTGAGGACGACATCACTTTTCGAAAATCACCCAAACTCATCAAATGTCCACCGATCATGACCCCCAGATCACGAAAAAGTGGTTTTCCAAAATTCACCTGCCCACGATATATATATATATATTTATATATTTATATATATATTTATATATTTATATATTTATATATTTCTCCAAAATCGCGAAATTTCGATTTTAAAAACGCTCCTGTGGCTTTATCTTTCAAGATTAGTGAATGAAATTTTGGATCCTTGTAAAACCTTGGAACGACGTTAGATTTTCGTTGAAAAAAATTCCTAAAGTCGCGTTACTTCTACAGGGTGTCCTTTCAAAATTCCCCATATCCCGTTTTTGTCATCTCATTTCAGGTCGCAGTTTTCAATCTAGGGGACTGAAATTTTTGTGGGAGTAAGATATATATAAGAACTGGTCTGGTATTGTACTTGAGCAAAATCGGCCGAGCCGTTTCAAAATGGCGGCCATTTGAATTTTTGTAAAAATTGCTTTTTTTTGAACCCCTGTATGAGTAAGATGGAAAAATAACTTTGAAACTAAATCAACATGATTGGAGGAAAATTAATTGAAATTTGATTTAATGTTATAAAATTTGCATTACTTTTATTAATAAGCCAGTGGCGTGGCTAGGAAAAGGGTAAAAATCGCTCAATTTCTCTAACAATTTATGAGCACATTTTTGAAGGAATTAAATTGAAATTTTCACAGTACGCAACTATACTAATAGCCTCTAGCCCTTAAAAATTTCAAGAAGTAAATAACAAAAATGGCGGAGTTATTTGAATTTTTTTTTACATGATGTTTTATTTCTCTAAAATTTTAGAAACGCTCCTGTAGCTTCACCTTTCAAGATTAATGAACGAAATTTTTTACTCTTGTGAAACTTAGAGATGACGTTTGATTTTCGTAAAAATAATTTTCCTAAAGTTTTGTTACTTTTACAGGGTGTCCCTCCAAATTTCCAAAAAAAAAACGGTCATGAGGCACGGTTTCTGGTCGCAGTTTTCAATTTAGGGGGCTGAAATTTTTTTTGTAGTAATATAACTGCAAGTAGTCGGTCTTGAGTAAAATCAGAATAGCCGTTCCAAAATGGCTGCCTTTTAAATTTTAGGAAAAATTGATAGATTTTGAACCTCTAAATAAGCAAGTTAGAAACAAAAACTTTTAAGCAAAATTAGCATTATTGGAAGAATAGTTATTGAAATTTGAGTTATTGCAATAAAATTTGCATTTTTTATTATTAAGCCAGTGGCATGGGTAGGAAAAGGGTAAAAAAGGCTAAATTTCTATAGCCGTTTATTCTATTTTTCTATTTTTGTACGAATCGAACTGAAATTTTTCCAATAGATAACTATACTAATAACCCTTAATTCTGAAAATTTTCAAGAAGCAAATAAGAAAAATGGCGGAGATATTCGAATATTTTTAAATTATGTTTATTCCTCTAAAATTTCAAATTTTCAGTTTTCAAAGCTCCCTTTTCACTTTTTCAGTTCTATTGAAGGTAGTGTAAAAAATAGTATTTTTTAGGTAAAGTCAGCCAGTGGCGGGCAAAGGAAAAGGGGCAAAATTGTTCAGTTTTACCATTTATTTTGGTTTTGTTAAATTTAAAAATCCATTCTAAGGCACGTTTTCAAACGAAGTGAAATGCAATTTTCACAGTAAACCACTACGCTAATATGACCTGACTAGGGAAAATTTCAGAAAGCCAATTTAAAAAGCGGTCAAAATATTCATAAATTGGATCGCATAAAAATACACTATTTCTGCGATTGATGCGCAAGAAGGTTTTTCTTTTTCTTACTGCCTCTCTTCCTTTTACTAATAAATCTTTGGTTTCCGTTACTTATTTTCTTTTTGCTTTCAAATTCTGCTCTATTTCCTTGAAGGTAAGATAAGATAATACCCAGAGCGAGAGTGTATAGGCTAAGAACTAGAACAAAATATAATGCTCTATTAGAGAATGATTTAGATGGTTTAATCCTTCTACTTACCCAATGTAAATTGGTTCTTCTAAGATAGTTGGAGGTATGATTAGAAGTGCCGTGTTTCACTTCAGGGACCAAGATGGAAAATGGAGGCCCCTGTTTGAAGCAAACAAAGGGCTCTCCTTCCGCGCAACTCAGAAATGGGTGAAGAATTAAAACAGAAAACTAGCTATGGTACGATTAAGTCTAAAAAGTCAAATGTGACGTCACACTAACCGTCCGAATTAAGATGTTCATTTCACCAGAAAATGTCAAAAGTTAAATTTCAAGGTATGAACGAGCGTAAATTATTAAAGAAATCATTCAAACAATGAACTGAACGGTTTGAGTCAGTTTGACAGCCGCTGACAACTATATAAAATTTATTCACGTACTGACATTCTATCCTCTGTGTTGTGCATTTAATTCTCATTCAAAACCAATGTTGACGTATTATTTATTTATGCGGGATGGATGGTTTAGACAAACTTGACGGTTTCTATGAGAACCACGTAAATGAAACAAAATAAATCGAACTATCAGAATGATTTCTTAATCGATACATATCACTTTTTAAACTTAATCGTACTATGGCAGAGTCATCTATATTTCTTGTTGTTTGAAGGGAAAGAAAGAGCGGTTCGAAGCGAACTGTAGATTACTTAGAAAACAGGAAGCTTGAATTTAGCTAAATTTGCACCGACTAGTTGTACTCTCTTCTTTTATTATTTATTCCTCTCTTATCCTCTTTCACTTTGCTATCACTTATTCTTTTCTTTGATTCTTCTAAATGATTATTTTACATTTTTTAACTTTATTTCTTCCCCTTCACTTTTTTTTTCGTTTTTTTTAACCATCAGAATAATTTATTTTTAACATTTCTAATTAATAATTTTTATTTGTTAAAAGCCATAAATTTAATAGTCATAATATTAAAATCTAATTCAAACCCGAAATCTCTATTATTCTTTAGCTGAACCCAATTTTTCATAACAGTACATAGTTATTGGCCATCTCCCCAAAACTATGCCAGTACTTTGGCTACCAAAGTTTTTGACACCTAAGTGTCCACATATAAAATATTTCAGATTAAAAACTTTATGTTAGAACAAGAGCATTGTTTTGGCGGTTGAAGACAATTGGTTTTAATAAAACTGTTTCGATGTTATAGGATTATGAATATAAAATTAAACTAATTGAAAAAAGCAAGAAAAACAGAGATGTGTCGTGAAGCAACACATTCTGGGAAATAATTTAATAAAATGGAGGGTAAATCATTCGAGGAGTCAAAAAATTTTTCTATTGAAAGCTGACATTATAAGAATGAAGAAGGATGCTGGCACATGACAATGTAACGTCACGCTGAAATCATGTCAATCGACCATTGATCGATGCGCGATGATCGATAGATTGGCCGTCATGTCAACCAAACGTATAAGCCAAAGTCAACGTCTACTCACATCCCCACTGCTTGTTTACATCCAACTATAACAAAAGAAAACGAGGTTATATATTATTATCTAAATTAATTAACATCAAGTACCTACTATGAACAGGAGTGACAAAAATGGAAATTGTGAAAACAGCAAATACTTAATTCAATCAAACTGGAAAAACGTTCATTATTGTCACCACGTTCATTGTTAAAAGCGAACGGTAGGTTTTTGTATAGGAGAAAAATTAAAATAGAACGACATTTTTGTTGATTAAGGCAATTTTATTTGTTGTTTCTCAGTGTCTTTTCTATTTCATAGCTCTCAAATAAACTCAATAGTAGTCCTCTAGTATTAATTTGTTTTAATAGACCACTGCCTCTCTCATAGTCGAAGGTGTGGTTATTGAATCTAAGATTATGCCCAAATGCGGAAGTTTCATGTTTAGTAATATGTCCCCTAATTCTCGTCTTCAAAAACCTGCAAGTTTGTCCTATGTATTCCATTGGACATTTCATACATTTCAACTTGTACACACCACTTTTCTCGAGTTTGTTAAGTCTGTGTTTGTTGTGTATCAGTGTCTGTGCCAATTTGTTCTGTGGGCTAAAAGAAATCATAAAGTTAGTCTGTTTTTGTATAATTTTTGAGATTGTTGAGGAAATGGGACCAATATAAGGTATGGAAAAATATCTTGAACTGACGCGGTCGCGAACTGGAACAGAAATGTAAGATGAAAATAAGAAAAAATAAATAGATAAAATCTTCTTTGAATTAAATATCAGTTCCCCATAAAGGTTATTATTTGCTGGCACAAACCCTACAGGAATACAGTTTAGAAGTCAGCTGTGAACCATACTTATTAGCGCATTTTATGTGGTATTTTCTATGACACATTGCACATTTAATGCCAATTCTTGATCGGGTCATATTGTTACAACATGAAAAAAATAATCCATTAAAAATTACGGGATTTTTAAAAGGATTAGTATTTTCTCCATCGTCTGGATTCATTATTTTTATATCTGAAAGCACATAATTTTTCCTTGCATCTCGAATTCATATTGAAACAGACTTCTTTTGTTTTTTTTTTTCAGGTGCGATTTTCTTTAGTACTTATTTCTGGTATTCATCTGTCTTAATATTACAATGATGATTACTAGAGTGCAAATCTATTTTTAGGAGCAATATTTGCCTCTATTGATGAAGAAATTGTAGACTGCATAGCGTGCCCACCCGCATCACGGCTACTTTGTTGTTTATTACGGCCAAATACGCGAGTTAGGACGCCAGACACTCCTTGCTATTGTAGGTAGGAAAAATAGATTAATAGATCACAAGATCAAATAAATGTATGAGCTGTTTCGTGGACACTTTCCATGGTCAGTACTTTGGAGCTCCACACGTGGCCGATCATTCTGCTCTATTCTACTTTAACTACGACATGCTACAAACATTCTTTGCCGACTAACTCATTCGTCTCAGCTTTTTCTTAGCGAAAATATCCAGACGTACTGCCATGCAAAAAGTCCGTAACGAGAACTTTCCCTCATTTTAGGGGGTCCTCGAGTGTACACGGAAAATACTACAAGCTAGAAAATTCTTGTGGAAAAACCGCTACGTGCATATTATTTGCTGTGTTTAATACTTTCAATAATCACTCAATAATTCAATATTTCACTTGAATAAATAATAAATATTTCTTAGATATTTCATTTGTGAATTTATATTTATTTAGTTAAGCAGGTAGCTAGCTTTTCGAAACTATAGACTGTACTTTCTCAGATTAATATAATGTGATAAATATCAGACAAGGTAATTTTCTGTAAATAGCAGATAAGAGTAGCCGTTGGCAATAAGTTTATTTTGTGAAACTATTTTAATAAGTTGGCATCCTGTTGTAATTATATTGATGTTGTCCTTATTGTTGTTATGATGCTGGACACTCATTATTATTGTTTTCAATATTGGTTACCTGTTGTTTTCCAAATAGGGACTTTTGTTTTTTTTTTTTATTTCTAAGAACTTATTAAGTAAATGCAATTATGTAAACAGCATCAAAGCTCGTCCATAAGGACGTTGATTCGCAATAAGTTGCTACAGAAATATTGTTTGAAAATTTTCTCAAACCACTTCAGAAAATACAAATAAATAAGTCAGACAAAATAAAATCATATTTCATATTTATTCTGTACAGGATGACATTAATAAGAACGTTGAATCAAAATGAAGAACGTAAAATAATCTGGTTCGATGCGTGGCGTGACCTAGATCAGAGCTGCTGCTACTCATACTGATACTCTACGGCCACTGGCTCACTCGCTTCTTCCCCTCGGTCTACTAGTCTTACGGGAATCCCAGCTTGCAGGAAGTAACTTACACGCAGCAATCACGTGAATATGCGTGGTCCCCCCGGGGTAAACGCATGATTTTTCCTATATAACTATTTCAAAAGAATTTTAGCCGGAAATACACATCCCGTGTTATTGGTATGTTAATTTTTATTACAACTGTCTATGTCACGATCGCTTCTTTCTCAAAGATTGTGACGTTACATTACGTCGCGAAGTTGTAAAGCGACGCCATAATATCAAGAAAATATAATTTTCTCCAAAGTCAGGAAGAAATCATTGGGGAATTATTCAAGTATTAAAATATTAAAATCCAAGTAAATAAATCGGCAACAACAAGGTAAGGGAAGTTTTTTATGTTCGTATCACTAATAATTTTCTTGTTTAATCATTTATGATCGACTAAAATCTTTTGTTACTATTATATACTTTATGGGCGAATAAGAGATGGCGGTGTCTGCCGGCTGTTGGTATAGCACTGCCACAGAGAGACTTGCCAAATCCTCCAAACCGAGGAGTCAAGTTTCCTAGAGAGAGCAAGCTGCCAATGCGGTTGGTAGCTCCGTCATCGACAAATAGATGTCGCTGAATCCATGAAGTCACGGTGAACCGTGCAAATGGATTTGACTTAAGGATTCAAAGCGCTCCAGGCATTCGGCATAGCAACCACTGCATCGATGTGGCACACTGAAGAGACCACAAGGAGGTCGAAACAGCTGTCTGTGTCTTCGGTCAGATGGCTCTGCTTGCTGATTGCCTTAGACCTCGCTTCGCTATTCGAGCCAAAAGCTAAAAGCTTTTATTCATATACTTTATGAGCGAATAAGAGATGGCGGTGTCTACCGGCTGTTGGTATAAACCGAGGAGTAAAGATTCCTAGAGGGCGCAAGCTGCCAATGCGGTTGGTAGCTCCGTCATCGACAAATAGATATCGCTATTCGAGCCAAAAGCCCACTAATAATTTTCTTGTTATTAATGCTAGGATATGCGATCAACATGGTTTCTGTCGCTATTGTTCAAACAAAAATTCATCTCATGAAGTAGCGTAAATTAAAAAAACTGAACTAGTTAAAATTAATCTAGTTATAAATATAAGACTGTTAGTTTTGTAAGAGGGTAAAATATGGAAAGTCAAGTTCCAATCAGTTTCGGAAACTAAATCTGATTCCTCATACGCAAATGCTGTAATGAGCAAACAAGTGGCTGCCTCTAATAAGGAAAACATGCACATGGAAGAAGCAGGCGAAGTGATTAAACAAATTTCACCAAGATTGACGGGTAAGTCGATCCTCCTGGATGAAGCAGACTTAGAAGACGACGACGATACTGTGGTGTCATGACAAAGTGTAAAGATAGAATAACACCAAGTCATTAAGAAGAAGAAGAATAAAATACGATTTGGAATTATTATTATTATTATTATGTTATGGCGATACATGTAGAATTATTGTAATACTTGTATTGTAATACGACTTCTAATAACCTCCAATCAGTTTCGAAAACTAAATCTGATTCCTCATACGCAAATGCTGTAATGAGCAAACAAGTGGCTGCCTCTAATAAGGAAAACATGCACATGGAAGAAGCAGGCGAAGTGATTAAACAAATTTCACCAAATTTGACGGGTAAGTCGATCCTCCTGGATGAAGCAGACTTAGAAGACGACGACGATACTGTGGTGTCATGACAAAGTGTAATGATAGAATAACACCAAGTCATTAAGAAGAAGAAGAATAAAATATGATTTGGAATTATTATTATTATTACCATCATTATTCTTCATCTCAACTTCTAAATTAGTTGGTTTTTGTATCAAGTTGCGGATCTGATCAAAACAACTTGACTGTTTATTCTTCTTGGAGGAATTTTCTGACCACGTGGCAAGTGTTAATCATTACAGCTTTCTGGATCAGCACATGTAAGGACGGACTCAAATTGATTCTTATCAAGTTTTCCAGGAGTATCTTCGGAACGACACCTGTCGTGGATATAACTATGGGTATAACGTAGACATGTTTCATCTTCCATATCCTAGTGATTTCGTTCTTCAGGTCTGTATATTTGCGGATTTTCTCCTGTATTGTATTTTCCAGATTATGCGTGTTCGGAATGGCAACATCTATCAGGTAGGTTTGTTGGCGTGTTTTATCCTGTAGAACTATATCAGGTCTGTTGTTGTGTATCGTTTTATCTGTTAGTATGGTGCGGTCATAGTAGAGTTTGTAGTCCGTGTTCTCCATCACTGCAAGTGGTTGATATTTATAATAAGGTGTCGCCGCCCCTTTTAACATCGAGTTTGTCATAGCAAGCGCCTGATGCACTATATTGACGACCTGGTTGTGTCTGTGGGTGTAGTCATTTTGAGCCAGAGATGGGCATCCTCCTGTTATATGTTGAATGGTTTCGTTTTTCTGGTGGCATTTCCTGCACTGATCATCAACTGCGGTCGGGTCTTTCAAGATGTGTTTTCTGTAGTTTCTTGTGTTGATGACCTGATCTTGGATGGCCATCATGAACCCTGTAGTTTCTGGGAATAGGTCTCCCCTTTTTAACCATGCGTTCGACGCTACAGTGTCGACATTGGGTTTGTCCAGGTCGTGCCTATGTTTCCCGTGTAGGGTCTTACCTTTCCAGTCATTAAGTTTCTCGTTAATAGTTTTGATTATCTCATTTTGTTGTGGGAGGCGGTCACTTAGATTCAGTGGGGTGTAATTTACATCAGCCTCACACACCACTTTGTGTAGGTCGGAGTTATTGCTTCGTTCATGAAAATATTCACGTAGACTTATTATTATTATTATTATTATTATTATTATTATTATTATTATTATTATTATTATTATTATTATTATTATGTTATGGCGATACATGTAGAATTATTGTAATACTTGTATTGTAATACGACTTCTAATAACCTCCAATCAGTTTCGGAAACTAAATCTGATTCCTCATACGCAAATGCTGTAATGAGCAAACAAGTGGCTGCCTCTAATAAGGAAAACATGCACATGGAAGAAGCAGGCGAAGTGATTAAACAAATTTCACCAAATTTGACGGGTAAGTCGATCCTCCTGGATGAAGCAGACTTAGAAGACGACGACGATACTGTGGTGTCATGACAAAGTGTAATGATAGAATAACACCAAGTCATTAAGAAGAAGAAGAATAAAATATGATTTGGAATTATTATTATAATTATTATTTCTGGAGTATCTCATAGCTTTCTGCTATGGTTTTGTCGAAGAGGTACCGGGTGCAAACCTTGTACCTAGGGTATCTCTTCCTTTCTTTCTTGTTACAGTACTTTACGTAATATATGAGCAGTGCCCAACAGAGCCGACATCTGCATTATCATCAGGTTATGTTTTCCAGGGAGATTTTTGATGGCTTCACATGTTGTATATGATACAAGTCCTGTGGCTCCTATAACGACTGGCACTACCGTTGTTTTCATTTGCCATAATCGTTGTATTTCAATCTGGAGATCTTTATACTTCAGTTTTTTCTCAGCTTCTTTCTGTATGATATTATAATCAGAAGGTACTGCTACATCTACAAGTATACAAGTTCTTAGTTTCTTGTTCTTGATTATAATATCTGGCTTGTTTGCTAATATGGTTCGATCGCTTTCAACTTGAGTATCCCATATGATGGTGATGTTGGGAGTGTCAATAACTGGGTCTGGGGTGTGTTTGTACCACTTTTCGTTAACTTGTATACCATATTCCCTGCAGATGTTCCAGTGTAGATGTGCGGCAATTGTATTGTGACGCTCCAAATAAGCTTTCTTGGCAAGTATGGGGCATCCGGATATCAGATGATGTATTGTTTCGTTGTGGCTTCGGCAGAGTCTGCATTTTTGGTCGGTGGTTGTTTTCATGATCTTTGCCTTCATGTAGTTGGTGGCTATAGCTTGTTCTTGGCATGCAGTGATTAATGCTTCAGTTTCTGCTTTCAGGTTTGACTTGTTGAGCCATTCCCATGTTGCATTTGAGTTGATTGTTTCTTTTTCAGCTTCTCTAGCAATTTGTCCATGTAGAGGTTTGTCCATCCATTTTTGCTTCAGTTCCCTTCTTTTCTCCTGTTTCATACTTTGTTTGATCTTTTTAACCCTTTTTGTTTCAGGTTCATTGGGGTGGTCTGAGTCCGTCTTATCATCTGCTGCATCTTGAGAATTGTTCATGGTCATTTGTCTGTGTACCATATTCATGTATTTGTCTGTCTTCTTTAGTTCTAGGTATTTGTTGAGTCCTGTGGTTGCAATGCTGTGGCTGATCTCGATGCTCTGCATACCTCTTCCTCCTGATTTCCGTGGTAGATATAATCTATCAATGTCTGATTTTGGATGCAGTGCTCCATACATAGTTAGAAGTTTACGCGTTTGCCGGTCCATTTTCCTAATTTCAGCCATTGTCCATTTGATAATACCGAAACTATATTGTATTACAGGTATTGCTAGTGTTGTTATGGCTGTTACTTTGTTTTTTGCATTCAATTCTGTTTTTAGGATACTTCTTATTCTTCGGTAGTATTCTGCTGTAAGTTTCTTTTTCATCTTCTTTTGCTGGATTCCCTCGTGTTCTTCCATCCCTAGGTACTTGTATATATCATGTTGTTCTAATGCTCTGATAGTTGTTGTCTCATTCAAGTTGATATTTTCTCTGATGTTAATTTTTCCCTTGATGAATGAGGCCTTAGCGCATTTGTCCAGTCCAAACTGCAAATTATTATTATATAAACTAATTATTATTATTATTATTATTATTATTATTATTATGTTATGGCGATACATGTAGAATTATTGTAATACTTGTATTGTAATACGACTTCTAATAACCTCCAATCAGTTTCGAAAACTAAATCTGATTCCTCATACGCAAATGCTGTAATGAGCAAACAAGTGACTGCCTCTAATAAGGAAAACATGCACACGGGAGAAGCAGGCGAAGTGATTAAACAAATTTCACCAAATTTGACGGGTAAGTCGATCCTCCCGGATGAAGCAGACTTAGAAGACGATGACGATACTGTGATGTCATGACAAAGTGTGATGATAGAATAAGACCTAGTCAATAAGAAGAAGAAGAATAAAATATGATTTGGAATTATTATTATTATTATTATTATTATTATTATTATGTTATGGCGATACATGTAGAATTATTGTAATATGTACGATTTCATTATTATTAATAAACACATAGGAAAGTAAACGAAGAGTAATTTCATAGCTGGTATCCCAATACATTACAATGGCGACGAGGTAAAATTCTGATTCCAAGGCGGAACAGTAGTTTTGTGGTATAATAAGCAAATAATTCCTAGATGGAAAATGCCAAATGAACCAAATGCACAGCAGCATGCTGCTCCAGCAGTAATAACACAAACCGTTTTCAGAGCTACTATCGGATGCATTGCAAAATATAGAATTGGCGAGGATTGGAACACTTGGAAAGAAAGGTTGGACCAGTACTTTGCTGCAAATTATGTGGAAGACGTGAAAAAGGTACCGGTACTGCTAACTCTGATTGAGGAACAGGCATATAAAGTATTAAGGGATGTAGGCGATCCTATTTTACCAAAGAATAAAGAATTTCAAGAACTTTGTGATATTCTGATAAGTCAGTTTACAAACGAGTATCAGTTTTTAAAGAAAGAATTGAATTTTATAGCCTAGCACAGGGAGACAGGAGACAAAATGGATTGGTTATGTGGGCTATAGGGTTTTGATTCCTAAAGGATTCAAAAATCAACTGTTGGAGGAAATTCATGAAGCTCACAATGGTATAGTAAAAATGAAAGCATTGGCAAGACAAGTATTTTGGGTGGCACAACCTCGACAAGGATATTGAAGACTTTGTAAAAAATTGTGATGCCTGCATGTCGAATTCAAAAACGCCAAAAAAAGTAAACCTCATTAAGTTTCCCGAAGGTCGTTATGCTTTTGATAGAGTACACTTAGGGCCGGTTGTTCAAACGTTAATTAAAAATTTTCAGATAATTACTGATTTTAAAATGCCCTGTATTATCGAACCATTGGTCTGATATTGCTGAAAATGGATTCTGCTCCCTTTAAGAAGAGTTAATTATTGATTAAAAATACAAGATCATTAATTATATTCGCCATATTTTCAAAATTTGCAATTTAAAATCAGTAATTATCTCAAAATTTTTAATTGACGTTTGAACAACCGGCCCTTAGATTTCTTGGGGCCGTTTATATTTATTTATTAATCATAGATTCATATTCTAAATGGCCGGCGGTTTATAAAATAAATAAAATGGATACTCCAAGTACCTTAGAAAAACTAAGGGAGTGTTTTGCAAGGTTCGGGCTACCTAGTACTTTGGTTTCGGATAATGGGCCTCAACTAGATAGTGCTGAATTTAAGGAATTTTGTGTAAAAAACGGCATTAAACATGTAAAATCTCCTCCTTATCATCCGACAACCAACGGGGCTGCCGATAACGAAGTGAAATCTTTTAAGAATGCTCTAAACAAACTTCTCATAGATTATAAAAATAGTGGCCAAACTATGGAGACCCTTGTAAGTATTTTTTTTTTTTTTTTTTTAGAAATACCTCTCATTGTTTAACAGGAGAAACTCCTTCCAGAATGTTGCTTTCGCGTTAGGACTAGGCTAGATTTTTTAACTCGACCAGCTGCAGAGAAACACATTGAAAAACAAACAGAGTTTCATCATGGTAATAGGGATGTAAGTTTTTCATTAGGGTGTATCGGGATTTTTCTGTCGCATGAGGAAGGTTCCCAGGGATGAATTTCTGCCCCGAAGTACCCGTGACAAGTTCAACTATTTAAATAACTATGGTTTATTTACAACTAATTATATTTACAATATAGCAATTATGGTATTTCTATTTTACAATCATTAGTTTTAGAATCCTGGTTTCACTCTGTCCTCTTAGTAAGAGAGCGAGGGGAGGGCCTCTCGTTCCGGAGCGCGTCCTGGCAGTAGAGCGGTCTGAATCTGCCCTGATCGTATGCGGAATACGCGCCGTGGAGTCGTCCGGACGATGACTTATGCCAGCTGGTACTATCTAAAACAAATGCCTAACCCCACGTCTCAGTACGACGTCGGGCCGGTTATTAATGATTATAGGGGCCGATCGATCTCAACGCGCCCCATCCGGTACCCAGATGAAAAGTTTGCAGGGGTTGGAGCTTCGTTAACAACTCAATACGTCGTATTACGGCTCCAGGGATTGTCTGTTCCTCACTACGGACCAGGGAGGGAAAAGGGGGTTATCGGCACCTCAATGCAGCGCCCGGCTTGCCTTGTTTAAAACTGATCGTCGGCTAGAGCTCAATGCGCCCTGGCCACGATTGTCGATGCTGTGTTATAGCGTAGTAAACTCAATTCGTCAACCGTTGCTTGCCCTGGAGCACTCACTAACGTGCCCCAGCTGATCTCCAGGCTCAACGCACCTAGAGAGAGAGAGAGATACTTACTGGTCAACTCCCAGCACACTCGGCTCTGTTCTCCGGCTGGCGTTCTTTATATAGCCGGAGATAAAATGTATATCGCCGTCACAAAAACTGTATCAATTAAAAATCAATGCCTCTAAGAAATACTTAATAATTGTGATTCTGGATGAAATCCTTGGAATTCATTACATCCCCGGTCCCCATGTAAAAAAGAAGAAAAACCACAGAAAATTCCTAAAACCAAAAAGTAATTATTCTAATTTTAATTTTACCGCCCATCGGGCCCATTTTCTGCCGTTTTTTTTTTGTTTTTTTTTTTCGTAATGTCTGTGTTTCTTGTAACAATAAATGGCCGCACTTATTCTTCATACCCGTCTAGCTCAGCGGGCAAATTCCGGAGCTGGAAGATGCCGTCGACGTCGCGCTTGAAGCCCAACACTCGCCCGGTGTTTAGGTGCATCCGGTATTGCTGGCCTGGCCCCCGCTGAATGTGTGGTGGGACGAGTGTGAGCCCTAAGCCCGCATTGCTCTGGTTCCGGGCCCCAGGCTGTTGTGGCGGCTCGGGCTTTGATGTCGGTCGGCGTCCGAGCCTTCCACTCTGGCGGAGTAGCTGGTCGGGCTGGCGTCCGCTCTCTGTGCGGGGTTGGCGTGGTACTGGCTGCTTCGGTGTCGGCGTCAATCTGTAGCGGTGAAGCCGTCAGTATTAGCACGTCGTCGTCCAACAGGCTCGGCATGTCGAGGGCTTGCTTCGTGGCGTTCGTGTTGAATGTTAAACTACCGGCCTGCTCACATTTTATTTTTTCGCCGAAAGTTTTTTTTTATAAACATATAGAACAAGTTGGAGGCTCCAAAAGGGCCTAGAAACCTTTTTTTAATGCTTAACTGACATTCAAATTCAGCATATTTTATTTCACTGACGTGAACAGTTTCCAACTACGTCTATTCCGCTACTTCTAAATCTAAAGTGTAGGACTTGACTTGCTGTTATTGGCATATTATATCAAGGCAGTTGATACGTCATATAGTCATTATTTGAAATAGTGGATTTTTATTATCTGTTGGGATAGGAGCTACTGGAATTAGATAGCAAACTAACTTTTGAAGCCAATTACGTGGAAAACGTCATTTGTGAAACATGTGGGTTACGTCCTATTAGTACTAAGCCATCGTCGAAATACTATAAAACGATAACAAATTAATTGATGAAAATGAGAGCACCACGAAACTCCCCCGTTTTTCACCCCTTTCATGTTCGAGAACAAGCGTGAAGAACGAATTTTTTTTTGACAGACCAACGTACCCAGCACACAATCAATGGCGCGACCGAAACCGAGCGTTGTCACCTCTTGTATCCTGGGATAATTTTTTAATCTTGTCATTTACGAAATCCACTGCTGAATGCAGTTTTATGAGGCTCACTGCTGAATGCAGCTGTCTTTGATGTTTCACCATAATCATTGTCCGCATTTTTCTGCTCATGGTCTAGAAGCTTTCCTTTTACGAACGAGAGACTTAATTTATCTGATTCAAGAGTTTCCAATGCCGTTACTATTGTGTCATTATGTTTTTAGTAGTGTAAGATGAAGCTGACAGACAATATCTACTTCCTGGAGTGTACCTCCCGTGGATTTGAGTTCTCGAATTGTTTCCTCAAATCTAATATAATGATGTTCAAGAGATTCATTTTCACCTAATTTCATGGTTAAAATTTTTCTTCATGGTTAAAATACAGACTTGCAACGCGTTTCCTTTGAAACACGCTTTTATTAAAGATTTACACTTTTATCCTTTTTACTTTGATATGGTGATCATTGCTATCTAGTATGGTTTCCATACGAAACTTGCAATGATCATAATTTTTACCACCATTTTAGAATTCAGAATTTTTCCACTGAATATTTAGCAGGATTCTCCATCGCCATTTTAATCCGGCGTTCCAACCTTTCCTTGTTTTGGCCTTTTGGTATATTTGCCTTTCCGAACTTATTTACCTGCCAGATACTAAGTAAGTACTGAGAATACTGGACCCATAATCTGTTGGAGTTTTGCAGCACAGGAGCAAGAATAAGAACGTGATATTTATTATGGTATTAATTATCAACAAAAGTATTCATTTAGTTATTAAAAAACAATTGGTACATTCTACAATTACATTTTAACATACCGCCATATTGTTTTTTCTACCTTACATCTTAATACTACCAACTACCTAGAGTGTGTACAAAATAATGACACTTAAAAAGCACTGATTGTTTTTCTACAATTAAGTAACATCTTCCTGCTTATGTTTCTTCTTGTAAGTTTACCTTTCTGACACCTTAGGCATTATTTGTTTAATTATTTTCACCTATGAAAAACAAAACTAGATGTAGCTAGGTATTGTGATAGGTAGGTACCTACCTACATTCCACAAATGTTCAAAACTATGTTTATAAAAGTTAATATGTTCAGATCGATTTATTTGACGATTTGATGATTTTCTTGAAACAGTTATTGGCCACCTCCAAGTGATTGGTATTGGCAGGTGGCCAACGTCTATTGATGTCCGGTTTAATACAATTTAGGCTGAATTACTGCTGAGAAAATGCATTAGAAAGATACAAAAATTAATTCAAACTTCCATATGAATATCTTATAGTTCTTATAAGGCGTGTTCCGTTTTGTTACCGAAGTTACAGAAGTTATTTGACAGCTATAATCAATATGTAATCATAAATGACTTGGCATAAAGGAACGCAAAACTATTAGATTTCTGTAAGTAATTTTTATAATTTATAAAACTCAACCCAAAACAATTAGGTTTATTAGAGTATTGATTTAATGTTTTATGTTATAAAGCTGTGAAAATGAATGGTAATAACGATGCAAATATATTTTATTTATTGATGCTGGATTCGTCATCTTCAGGTGATTCTTCTGATGATGAACAGGTTGTAGGACCAAGGAGGAGTAAGTTAAGTTTGAATAGTTTTTTAGAATTCGTTATTTTTTAATAACGATATCTAGTCCGAGAAATAAATATAAAAATCGTCAATGTTTATGTCGTAGGAATGCCTCATCTAATAAATTATGTCCAAGAAGTGGTTAATAACTTTTCCCAAGAACAATTCAGACAAAACTTCCGGCTAACAAAGCCAACCTTCGATTATTTACTAACGATAATTGAGCCAGAAATAAAGGGACACATCCATATTGGGAGGTATCCTATAGAACCGAAAATACAACTCCTTTTGTCATTATGGCACTTTGGAACTCCTGACTCTTATAGGTAGATAAAGTTAAGTATTTGTCACTTATTGCTATAGCTTGACATTCTTCAGGTCTGTATGCTCACGATTCGGAGTGGGTAAAGCAACAGCACATAGAATAGTAAAACGAGTGACACTGGCTCTTCTTCATTTGGCACCTGATTTAATAAAGTGGCCAACAGATCGAGGAGATCATGAAGACGTGCTCATTGGATTTCAAAATGCAGGTTTTCCGAATACAATAGGTGCCTTGGATGGCAGTTACATACATATACCAAAGCCGAAGGAAAACGGAAACTCTTACATTTGTCGAAAAAATTTCCCAGCACTCAATTCAACTGTAAGTAAGTATGTTTGTATAAAGTAATGTATGTGAAAGTATATTTCTTCAGGCAGTTGTTGACCACAAACGTAAGTTTACTTATGTATATGCTGGGGAAGTAGGTTCTACACACGATGCAACAGTACTAAGAAGATCAGAATTGTGAGGGTACCTTCAAGAAGAACAAAAATTCCCAGGGGATTGTCACTGCAAAGGGGATAAAGCATACCCTGTTTTGCCTCAAATCATGACTCCGTATAGAGATAACGGTTATTTGACTGCAAACCAAAGAAAATACAATTTTCAATTATCGAAAGCAAGAAGCATTATAGAAAGGACTTTTGCCTTGCTCAAAGGTCGTTGGAGAATTCTTTTAGACATGCTAAATGTGAGAAGTATGGAATGGGCACCTAGATATATTATTGCCTGTTGTGTGCTTCATAGTATTTGTTTGAATGATGAATTTTATGTTGATGGAGCAGTTGACCTCGATAATAATGATAAGAACAGCATCGAAACGTTCCCGACCCAGACGATCAGAGAAGACTGGGGCAGAGAAAGAGGGATGAAATTTGTGCTAATTTACCTTGACATTATCCTAATACCTATTATATCTTCAAACTTATTAGATTACTTATTTTTATTGTTTCTAGCACTTAATGTATGTATTTTTTTAGTAATAAATATTTAATTCTACTTTATAATATTTCTTTATTAATTATTACCAACTTTAATTGCAAAAAACAAGATAATACTTCCTAAAAGTACTTATATAAAAATATTAGTCTTTTCCCAAAGGAGAAACAATTTCTTAAAACTAATAATACTCAAATGGAACATTTTTAGGATGGTAAAACACAGAGGGTCCATAAATGGATGGGACACAGGTCAACTGCAACTTTGCGACCTGAAATAAAAGCGATTAAACGAAACATATTTTAGTACAAAAGTGCTTCCTCAAGAAATGATGGCACCTTAAAGAAGAAAATTTGAAATTGTGCCATATTTCAGTAACCAAAACTGCGATCGAGCTGAAAATTGATACACATCAGTTTCAGAGGACGTCAAACGGTATTAGCATTAGCATAACGTTTATATGCTACAATATTTTGACGATAGTATCGTTCGACCTCTTCTGAAACTGACGTATATCAATTTTAAGCTTAATCGCAGTTTTGGTTAATAAAATATTATGCGCAATGTTAAACTTAAAATTTTCTTCCTTGAGGTGCCATAACTTCTTGAGGAAACACGTTTGTACCAAGATAGGTTTCGTTTAATTGCTTTAATTTGAGGTCGTTGCGTGTTCCATTAATTTACGAACACGCTGTATATCACCTGAAAATAAATCCATGAATACTGATTGCTAATACTATACCAAAATAAACAAAAATTCTAGGCCCTTTAGCCACCAAACTTGTAATTTCACATTTCTGTAGATATCTACCGCTTTAGAAAAGAAAACAAATTCATATAACCTAATTAGTCCCTTTTATAATTACTTTTAAACCATTCAAACATTTCTTTTTCTGGGCTACCTTTTCTTCGTGTCTTTTTTGACGCCTTTCTTCTATGTCCTCTCTTGTTAATTTTTTCTTTTTTACATCTGAGCTACATACTTCATCCTGATTTTTATCTCCCAGGTCCTCAAGAATTTTTCGTTTTTTTATTTGTACAGAGCTAATGGTACACACTGGATTAACCTTTGGATCTTTACGTAATAGGTATATTGTGGATTTCATTGTAGAACTGAAACTTTGTATATGAATTACCAGTTTCGTTATTTTTCAAAACAACTTTTCCATAGCTCTTTTTCAAATTACGCCACTTCACTTCACATTTTTAAGCAGTCTTGGTAGTCCCTTGCTCGATCATTTTTTGGCTTATTCGCTTAAAAAGTGAGGATACTGAATAAAGTGGAGAGTCCAGCTTATGGCTTTCTTCAGCATATGTTGATATGAGCAATTTGGTGTCTGATTCTGACCAATAATCATATTTGCTTCCACTTATTACAGATGCCCTACTTGCAGGTGGAGATGTTTCTTTGATATTCATAACAGAACTCCTACAAACAGTTCTAAAATTTATTATTTTCTATAACAAATTATTAACAATGATTGGTAATACTACCGAAGTAGGTACTTGTTTTGTCTTGAAAAATACTGATTATTTATAAGAATAAATAATCCACCACTTAAACTACTTATAGATACAGGTGCAACTACTTGCCTTCTCAGACCCTCAATTGTCGAAAATTATTTCCCAGACCAAATTTTCCATGATCCCTACAATCTTACCTCATGCGGAGTAAAAAACAAAGGTAGATATAAAGCAAAAATTCCCACATTCCCAGAGTTCAATACAAAAACCAATTTGGAAGTTTGTCTATTTGACTTTCACGATTATTTCGATGGTCTTCTAGGACTACCGTTCTTACAACAAAACAAATTCACAATTGATTTTTCCAAAGACATCCTTTACAACGACCATGTCAAATTTAAATTAAATTATGATAGAAATTCTGAAAATTTCACATATATAAGCCCACAGTCGAGTAAAATTTGCACAGTTACTTGTAATCAAAAACAAGGAATTATACAGGGTTACTGGTAACTGGATACATTCCTTTGGTGATCTGATAAAACAAGAGGTAAGAAGTAAATTAACCCCAACATGCACTATACAAAACTCAATAGATTTTGAGATATTTCGATTTTCAACTTTTCTTAAAAAAATGGTTTCAAATGTCTTGAAATGTAATTTTCAAAAAATCTACTTTAACTTTTTGATTTTATTTTTTTGCTGGAATACTTGTCCAATACTATGCTTCCTTCTGGAATAAAAAATTTCCTGAGGTATTTCGATCGTGTGAAAATTTCAAAGAAAAACTTTCACAAACTATTTTTTTTAAATAAGATTTAAAAGTTTTTACAAGTTATTTTCGCAAAATTGTCAAGGCAACTTGCGTATAAATTGTTTTAAAAACTTCCCTAGTGTAGTAGCTATCTAACAAGGTACGAATCTTGTACAAGAATAACAGAATCTCCCCGCTATGTACCGTTACCGAGGAACAAATCCTTAAGTCGGGACGTTTAAAAAAAAAAAATACGGCCCTGAACGTGGGTCTTAAAATTCTCGGATCCGGCCCATCTTCAACAGGTCGTATTTGGGGGTCCCGAGCTTCGTCCCTATCAAGTTTCGTCCCGATCGGTAAAACTTTCGGGAATAGCCTAGTAATAGCCACTCTATTGCCCGTATTCACAAACGATAATTTCCTAAATAATTACGTAATCAATTATCCCCATCTCATTCTATTGCAAAAAAACTGCATATCTCCATCTCACTCATTTAAATAATTACGTAATTATTTAGGAAATTATCGTTTGTGAATACGGGCATAAGTGTCTGAAAGTTTTACCGATCGGGACGAAACTTGGTAGGGACGAAGCTCGTGACCCCCAAATACGACCTATTGAAAATGGACCGGATCCGAGAATTTTAAGACCCCCGTTCAGGGCCGTATTTTTTTTAAAACGTCCCGACTTAAGGATTTGTTCCTCGGTAACGGGACATAGCGGGGAGATTCTGTTATTCTTGTACAAGATTCGTACCTTGTTAGATAGCTACTACACTAGGGAAGTTTTTAAAACAATTTGTACGCAAGGTGCCTTGACAATTTTGCGAAAATAACTTGTAAAAACTTTTAAATCTTATTTAAAAAAAATAGTTTGTGAAAGTTTTTCTTTGAAATTTTCACACGATCGAAATACCTCAGGATATTTTTTATTCCAGAAGGAAGCATAGTATTGGACAAGTATTCCAGCAAAAAAAAAATCAAAAAGTTAAAGTAGATTTTTTGAAAATTACATTTCAAGACATCTGAAACCATTTTTTTAAGAAAAGTTGAAAATCGAAATATCTCAAAATCTATTGAGTTTTGTATAGTGCATGTTGGGGTTAATTTACTCCTTACCTCTTGTTTTATCAGATCACCAAAGGAATGTATCCAGTTACCAGTAACCCTGTAGAAATCCCCAAAATGAAATCAGAACACTGCTTTACATTACCAGCGATCAGTGAAGCAAATAATTTTGAAACTCAAATAGAAATATTTAATCCGACTAATCAGTCAATAAAAATAAAAAATCCTCATATTTCAAGTAAGTCTTTTACATCGAATGAACATTTTCTTTGTAACTTCCAGATTTGTTACAATAACCCGAATTTTACTTCATCACATCCAGACATAAGAACTAATCACTTGAACCAGGAAGAAAAATCACAACTTCTCAATATTTGCAATGAATTTTCCGATATCTTTCATAATGAAGATCAACCTTTAACCTTCACAATCAAAATAAAGCACGAGATTAAAACAAAAGACGAATTACCAATCCATTCTAAAACATACCGATATCCCTACGTTCATAAACAAGAAGTCGAACGCCAAATTGATAACATGCTAAAAAATGGTATAATTAGACATTCTGATAGCCCCTATTCAGCCCCTATTTGGATTGTTCCAAAAAAATTAGATGCATCAAATAAACAAAAATGGAGACTAGTTGTTGATTATCGTAAATTAAATGAAAATACTATCGATGACCGATATCCTATTCCCAACATCACTGACATTCTAGATCGACTTGGCAGAGCTAACTACTTCACAACCCTCGATTTAGCCAACGGATTCCACCAAATAGAAATGTCCCCAGAAAGCATACCTAAAACCGCATTTTCAACTGAAAACGGACACTATGAATATCTCAGAATGCCTTTTGGTTTAAAAAATGCCCCATCAACCTTCCAAAGAGTCATGAATAATATATTAAGAGAGGTCTCATCAACCGAATTTGCTTAGTCTATATGGACGATATCATTATTTTTTCAGCTTCATTAGAAGAGCATATTAAAAATCTAAAAACGGTATTTTTGCGTCTCAGAGAATCTAATATGAAAATTCAACCCGATAAAAGCGAATTCCTGCGAAAAGAAGTTGAATTCTTAGGTCATGTAATAACCCCTGAAGGTATCAAACCTAATCCTAAAAAACTTTCAGCTATAAAAAATTTCCCAATTCCGACAACTGCAAAAGAAATTAAATCCTTTCTTGGACTAGTAGGCTATTATAGAAAATTCATCAACAATTTTGCTAAGATTACTAAACCACTTACTCAGTGTTTAAAAAAAGGTCAAACCATTAAACACACCAAGGAATTCCTAGATTCCATAAATATTTGCAAAAGTCTACTCTGCAATGAACCAATTCTCCAATTTCCCGATTTTAACAAAGAATTCATTGTTACTACGGATGCCAGTCAATAAGCGGTAGGAGCAATACTCTCACAAGGTTCTATTAATTCGGACAAACCAATTTCATACGCTTCTCGTACCCTAAATCCAGCAGAAATAAATTATTCCACAATAGAAAAATAACTTCTAGCTATTATCTTTGCAGTCAAAACTTTCAGACCCTATCTCTTCGGTAGAAGATTCAAAATAGTAAGTGACCATAAACCCTTAACCTGGTTATTCTCCCTGAAAGAGCCAAACTCGAAACTGGTCAGATGGAGATTACTTTTGAGCGAATATGACTACGAAATAATTTATAAAAAAGGCAAAATTATTTCAAATGCAGATGCGCTATCACGCAAAAAATTTCCCGAAGACAATATGGAAATCCATCCCTTAGACAATAACGACAACAATAGTCTTATTGCAGAAACAGGAGACAATGACATTGACGAATTTCTAAATAATCAACTTAGAGACATTAACGACAGCAATACACAACATTCAGAGTTAGAACACCCAATACTAGATATACCAATTACGGAACACCCTGTAAACTTCTATAAAAATCAAATTATCTTTACATGTTCGCCAAACAAATTACTACCCACAAGTACAAAGAGTAATCTTTTTAATAAAAATCGGATAACGACTCATTGTAAGAACGAACATCTCGAAAAAGCCGCAATAGATACATTTAAATACTTCGTAGACCCTAAGAATAAATATTGCATCTACATAGATGACAAGTTTATAGACGGAAAAAAACGCCTATCAACAGTCCTTCCACGAACATTCAAGAACAATGCTTATTCATTATGCACATCTACTAAATTAGTTAAAGATATCGAGATAATAGATGATCAGAGAATGTATATGAAATTCTATCACGAAACAAAGACCGGACATCGAGGAATAAAACAAACAATTGATCAAATATCCCAAAAGTACTACTGGCCTAATCTCACCGATGACATAACAAATTACGTAAACACTCGCAAAATCTGTTTAGAAAACAAATACGAAAGAAAACCTTATAATTTACGATTTGAATTAACCCCCACACCTTCTAAACCTTTCCAATCTTTGCACATCGACACCTTCCATATTGATAAAATAAAATGTCTAACAATAATTGACACTTTCTCTAAATACGGACAATATTATGCTTTACAAAAATTTCATGCCATAGAAATATTTAACAAACTTCTCTCTTATGTAAGTCATCATGGAATACCCCAACAAATTACCTCTGATAATGGAACTGAGTTCAATAATAACATTATAAGAGATTTTTGCAAATTACACAATATAACACTTCACTTTACTACCCCACATAATTCCAACTCAAATAGTCCTGTTGAACGATTTCATTCTACGATGCTAGAGCACATAAGATGCATAAAAAGACAAAACCCTTCATACAGTATCGAAGATATAATTCAATACGCAACCCTTGCTTATAATAATTCTATACATAGTACGACTCAACTTACACCATTCCAAATTATACACTGTAACATTGACAATAAAGATCCCTTTGACTTGACTAACGACATTATAACATCCGATTATGTGACAAGACATAAAGAAATAAGCAAACAATTGTTTAAAAAGATCCACGAAACCTCGCAATCCAACAAAGAACGCTGGATAAATAAAAGCAATGAATCAAGACAAATTGCCCCAGATATTCCCGAAAATTCTCCAGTTTATTATAGGACAGACACTAGAGATAAACAAAATCCTTTATACAAACCCTCTACAAGTAAAAGTAACCAAGGTCCTATTTTTAAAATGCAACACACTAAGAGACACAAATCTAAAATAAAAAAGGTTACGGAAAAGAACAGAAAAATAATACTCAATCGTTTGTTCCAGATGCTAATCTTAATTCTTTTTCTACAATTAGTCAACTCTCAGACAAGTCTTACGAACTACCCAGGTTTCTTCCCACATCACCTAGGCCCAGCATACGTCACAACTTCGAAAATATCCTATGTGTATTATATAAATCAAACACCTCTACTCGTACAAACAGAAAAATTATCAGAAGCATATAAGAACGCTTATCTACACATAACGACCACAAGTGACCCTTTCGTTAGCAAAACCTTACTTCCCCGACTTTTAGACATACAAGATCAAATCACAAACACAAAAATCTTACAAAATTGCGATCAAATCAAAATTATCGCCAGAAACGAGAAACGACTCTTAGATATAGGAGGATCATTTGCAAAAACCTTATTTGGTACTTTAGATGCTAATGATGGCAAAGTAATTTATGAGTCATTGAACAATTTGCAAGAAGATCAAAAAACACTACAAATTGGGCTAAACAAACAAATCGAACTATACAACGATCTAACAGAACAAATCAATGGCACTATAGAAACATTAAATTCAGATTTATCTACAATTGAGAATCAACTAAATAATTTAACCAAATATTTCGTACATTCAAAAATGGCAATTTATACATATTTAGAACTTGATAACTTATTAAACAGACTTGAAATAAATGTTCAGAAATTTAACGATGAACTTACAAAAATAGAAACATCTTTATATTTCTCAAAACTGAATCTTGTAACAAATGAAATATTACCAGTAAATGAATTGTTAAATCTCATCACTGAATGCTCTAACAAATATAAAAATTCTATAATTAAATTCTATGACATTCATACGTACTACAAACTGTTAAATTTGCAAAGCTTCATTTTTAAAGAAAAAATTCTTTTTGTAATTAATATTCCCTTAACTGATTCCCAAATTTATTCCTTTTATCGTATAATACCAATTCCTATCAACAATCAAATGATAATTCCCAACACACCCTACCTCGCAATTTTGCAAGAAAATCAGCTCGAGATAACTCAAGAATGTCCTCATTTGGAAGATATTTACGTCTGTTCAGACTTGAATCAAAATTCGAACAACCAAGATACCTGTATTACGCCAATCATACTCCACAAAGAAGAGAAAAATTGTACCAAAGTCCAAGTAACTCTCAAGGCAGAGATGATTCGAAAAATAGACGAAAATTTACTAATTATAGTACCAGTAAACAAAATAACAATCACTGAAAATTGCCCAGATCTTATAACGATAACAATTGACTCACCAAGCCTCTACGTGATACCAGCAAATTGCAAAGTCAAAATTCGCAACAAAATCTACTATACGAAAAAACGAGCCAATCAAGAAGCAGTGAAAATAATAGGAAATGTACACTTAGCATCCATCGAACTTCATGACGACATTCCCATTGAAAACATTCCTGAAGTACACATGAATATTTCACACATTTCGAAGAAAGTGCAAGATCCCATTCTCCTGAAAGTGCATCAAAACAACACAACGACCCACATCATCACATGGATCGTAATTCTGCTAATCCTCGCTGCATTTGCAACTTACAAATTAGTCAAGAGAAGAAAATCATTCAAAATGAAAATTGAACCTTTGGACCCTGTAGAATTAGTTGAAAAACCTTCTTCGTCGATTTTTCAATCTTAGAGGGGAGGAGTTATGCATTCCTTCATGAATGACACATTGTAACTCATTATCATTCGAGTATAGTAAGTCCTTATTAGTTTTATAACCCTTAGCCTCGAAATAAATGGCCTATTGTATTATTGTTGTTATGAACTAAATATCAAATGATATATGTATAATGACTATTATTGTTAATCATATTAATATTCTGTATTTGAAACTAGGATAATGTTCTTAAAACACATCCTTTTGGAATTAATAATAAACAGGCGCATGGCAAAGCCACCGCCCTCCTTAAAAGGTATAAATACTGTATTTACTTATTGTACTAGTTAGATCAGATTTAGCATTCGTGCCTAATGTATTTATTGTAATATATTAGTCTGTTCTCAATAAATTAATTTTTAAAAAGTCTTTTGTGGTCCTTGAAATCAAAATTACCGAGATACGTAAACTGTGTCTAGAATTCAGAGATATATTTCACTGTGAGAAAATTCCTTTATCATTTACTAATGAAATAAAACATCAAGTGAAACTGACAGACGATACTCCAATTTATAAAAAAAAGCTTATAGATTACCAGAAGTATTGCAAAGAGAAGCTGACAGACAAGTACAAAAATTATTAGACCAAGACATAAGTCAACCTTCTCATTCCCCATGATCCAGTCCCATAATAATTGTACCTAAAAAGGCAGACGCATCAGGACGCAAAAAATATCGTCTCTGCGTAGATTATAGATTGCTAAATGAAAAGACAATCGATGATAAGTATCCGCTACCCAACATTTCGGATATTTTAGACAAACTTGGTCGATGTCAATACTTTTCGACATTAGATCTTGCCTCTGGTTTTCACCAGATCGAAATGGAAAAAAGTGACATAAGCAAAACAGCCTTCAGTACTCCCCGCGGTCACTACGATACAAACGCATGCCCTTTGGAATGAAAAATTCCAACGTGTCATCGATAATGTACTTAGAGGCATTAATAATGAAAAATGTGTTGTATACCTAGACGACATCATAGTTTTCTCCACTTCATTACAGGAACATCTAGAAAAATTAAGAAGTGTGTTGAAACGCTTAAGAAAAGCTAGACTTAAGGTTCAGTTCCCAAGTAGCAAAACAATATTTAGCCAACGTCCATGAAATGTTGAAAAATAATGGCGCAATAAAGAAATTATGATATTATACCAATAATGAATGTGAACATTCTGCTATATTGATTGTTTATTGTTGTTGAATATTATGCCAACATTTGAAATACTATAATGTGCCAATAATTAATTTAAATATAGGTAAAATAATGGCTTTTTGTTATTGAATAAATATTGAAAGTTTATTGTCACCACATTATTGGAATATTCATGTCAAACCAATAATGAACTGTGAACATTATGGAATATTGATCGTTTATTGATGTTTGAATATTATGCCAATATTTAAACAACTATAAAGTGCCAATAAGTAATTAAAATATTGGTAAAATAATGAGTTTTTGTTATTGAATGAACATTGAAAATTAATCGTTGTTCCACTATACATAGTAGAATTGCTGTAAACCAATGATGAACCATTATAGAACTCAAATCATTTATTTCATTATTAAAAAATACATAAAAAAATACAAAAATATTAATTAATTAAAAAAACAATAATTAAAAAAAAACAATCAGTATACAGGGTCATTCACGAAAAGGTAGGTACTTGGACATATCCTGAAAACATAGGTATTGGAATATGATTCCCAAAATTAGCAGTCAATTATTTTGACGAATGCTGCAACTTTCTAAAATATTTTTATTTTTTTTTATTTCTGCCACTCACGGTTATACCAGAAGTGGCTACCATTTTTGTCATTTTAAATAGGGCACCCCATTTTTTTTTGGTGCTAATTTTTTGCAAATAAATTTAATTATATTCATTTTTAATCACATTTTCAAATTGTCTAAAAAAATCCAATAAGCATGATGTTTAGAGTTGGAGTTTAAAATGAGCAGTTTGAGAGTTCCAAACAAGTGAATATCGCAATATTTCAACTTCAAAGCAGTCTACCTTGAAAACGGCTAAAGATACCAGAAATGACATGCCGGAAATTACAATCCTTAACTTTTGATGTGGTATTCCATTCTGTAGTTGTAGTATTTATACAAAAATATTTGATTGAAAATTGTTAAGGGCTATAGGCAAAAAGTCTCTTCTTAAAGTGTGGTCTTTATTATAAAATCAACGTTTCGACGGAACAATATGAGTCATCTTCGGGATTCTAAAATGACAAAAAGGAAACAGGTAACGATATAGTAGTTACATTTTAAAGATGCTTAACAATTTAACAATAAACAATTTGATCAATTAAATAGGTCTGGAAACATTTGGTAATTTAAATGAATAAAAAAAATTGTAATTTTTCGTCAACTGTTTTCTTTGACAGATGTTATATGTCAGTGAAAATTTATAATAATTATTGTACAACGGTATTAAGACTAGGAACAATTAGAAATAATATAGAAATATAATAGAAATACTGTTGTGTAATAATTATTATAAATTTTCACTGACATAGCATCTGTCAAAGAAAATAGTTGACGAAAAATTACAACCTATTTAATTGTTCAAATTGTTGTAAGTATCTTTAAAATGTAACTGCCATATCGTTAACTGTTCCCTTTGGTCATTTTAGAATCCAGAAGATGACCCAAATTGTTCGGTCGAAACGTTGATTTTATAATAAAGACCACACTTTAAGAAGAGACTTTTTGCCTATAGCCCTGCTTATTTCAATTAATTATAATTTTTTGGCCATTACTTCTGTTACAAAAATATTTGTATAAAAATTTAAATAAAACATTAAAACATAACAGGAATAGTTAAGATAGAGACATTTAAACTGTTTTCAGATATTTTTAGCCGTTTTCAATTATTCAAACTGTTTTGCGAAGTTGAAAAATTTCCACTTGTTTTTAGTTCTCAAACTGCTCATTTCAAACTCCCAACTGTAAACATCATGCTTATTGAATTTTTCAGACGATTTGAAAATGTGGTTAAAAATGAGGTCCTATTTAAAATGACAGCCACTTCCGGTATAACCGAAAGTGAGATGGAGCATTTGTCAAAACAAATGACTGCAAATTTTTGGCATCATTTTCCAATACGTTTCCGGGATACGTCCAATGGGTACCCTTTCGTGAATGATCCTGTATGTATTCTATAAATTGTAACAAAAATTTGTATTATAAAATTTAAAGCACATGGGATCGCGACTTTCTTCCTCCATCCCAGTCGGGTGCCCCGGCCATACTGAGGCTAATTTTCGTTGTGATGTCTTCATCAGTGGCTTTCGGAAACTGATTTCTTATTGAACCTTAAAAATTAGATTCAAAATGAGACTCAATCAAGTTTAATAATTACAAATTTTACTTACATTTGACGGCTTGAAATATCTTTTCAAGTGAAGAAAAGTTTTTCTTCCCTTTTTTCCCTTGGGCCGAATATGTTATGCACACCTCCTTTGATAACAATTTCTTCATGATAAGGTTCACGTTTCGCTTCAAGGTTGTTCCTCCCACCAACGATAAAATTTGAATCTATAAAAAAAATATCATAAAATACAAATTATTAGGTTCAGCGCGTGCAAATTTTTTTTTTTTTTACAAACTCACCAAGTCATTGAAATCTTTGTCACTTTTTACAATTCGTTTCTCTAATGCCTGTAAATCTTCTTCAGACTGTATTGGTAAGTGAAAGTTCACATATTTGGAGAGAGTTTGATTGCCAAGTTGGGTGCTACTTTCAGCAGAAGTTAAAATTTTCAATACACAATGGATTTCTGGTATTTTCTTGTTCATCTGGCGTATTTCATAGTTAATTGATTCAATTGATTTAACAATTGCTAAGTTAAGCTGACAAGAACAATCGGTCGTTACTGTGTGTGGTTCACCTGAAACTAATAAATGAATTATCATTGTAAGTCAAGTAGGTAGGTATTCTGAAAACTATGGAGATAGGTACTTACCTTCTGATGCAGTTGAAATTTGATTTTCTTTCTTCTTTTTTTCTTTACAAGGATTGTTGGTGGATTCACTCTGCAGGGAAGAAAACGAGACTCCTCGTCACCTATTGATGAACTGCGAAGCACTAGAACGTGAAAGAAACGAAGTTCTGGGCCAACACCAGCTCAACGGGGGGGCTTTGCCCGGCCTTGATCCTCTTCAAATCCTGAAATTCCTAAGGGAAACGGAGTTGGAGAGGCTGCTTCAATGAAGGGAATATACTCCAAAGAAGCAGAGAAGAGGGGGCACAATAGATCTTAATAGGTCGCAGCGCATCTGACACCCTCAATATAAATATCAATATCAAATCAAGTTGGTGGATTCAGTAGAACTTTCCTCAGTTTTTTCATCTTCTGCGTTAACTGATGGATCATCATCATTGTCTTCGTCTTCTAAATTACTTTGATACTCTAATTTTTCGAGCAGCTTACCTGCTTCTTCCAGACTATATACGGTTGCTTTGCACCTTGCTTTCAACTCTTGAAATTTCAAGTCTATATTTGGTGGATCGCAATTATCAATTAGTGGATTAATCTTTGATTTTCCTAGCCATTTCGGGTACAAATATAAATTTTTTTTCCTTATTTACAGCCCAAGAAGAAGGAATGTAATCGCAGGTTCTCCCTCCTTTTCCCATATTATTACATCCCAACTATTTTTAGTAGCCATCTGAAAATTAATATAGATAAGTATAATAATGCAACACGAAACAAATAGTTATTAGTAAAACTGACAAAAAATGATAATTACTGTGATGTAAAAGTAGAAAATTACCTAATAATTATGATGTAGAAGGCCAATAGCATATGTTTCAGGAACATTACTTAAGGTAAAAACCAGACATTTTGTAACAAATTTTGAAATTTCAACTTTAAATTGATATTGACTTAATTCATCGACTCTGAATACGTTTAGTAACGAAGATTTGATAGGAGAATTGAAGACATCGTCAATCTTTTGAAATGCAGATCCAACAAATACGTAGCTGTCACTTTCCGGGAGTATTTTGTTTACTTTTATAACAGTTCTATTTGTTAATAAAATATATGAATCATTAATTTTCAAAGATATTTCTTGGTTATTTAAAACTTTTTTAAAATTTAAGAATCAGTTGAACCTTTGTTCAACTGATTCTTAAAACTTTCATCAGTTCGATTTTCAAATATTTCATTTACAGGATAAATTATTTTGTTTCCAAGTCTGTTGCCTTTAACATTACATTTTTCGCAAGAATAATAACCATTGTGTTGTTTGGTCTGTTTAAGATACGACCTGGCAGGAGCATCACACACCATACGCTTCAAATTTACATAAAAACGAGTACCATTGTAATCGAAGCCATTTTCGTTTAAGGTATTTATTTCTAATATAAAATCCTTTAAATATTCTTCCAAGTTTTGAGGTTTGCTGTTACCTTTGAAGATGCCAATAATAAATGGTTCCAATTTAACATTTTTTATAAATATTGTTCCTAAAATTGGCCAGAACTGATCACTGTTACTCTTGAATATTGGTAAACCATCTATATTGCAGATTAGTTGTACGACTTTTTTATTATTTGCAATTTCGAAACCAGTAACGAAACCTCTGTCAAACTGCTTAATTATTCCATTCTCTATTCCAAAATAAAAATATTCACCTGCATCTCCACGAGCGGAATTCATACTTTGGATAGTTAAATTCTGTGATGTTTGCAACAATGTTTTGCTAGAAAGGGGAAGATCTGGGTGATACTTTTTCAAAATTTTCAACAAAGCATTCACTTGTTTGTGGTTGACATTTTCATTTATTGCCCAATTTTTTAATTCATTAGTAATAATATTACCTTGAAAATTTATTGGCTGATTATAGTTGTTATCAGTTTGTTCATTTGTATCATGGACACCAAGATTTGAAATTTCGCAGTCTTCACTTGATAAATCTTTAGGATTGGATTCTACTGTTTCATTTTCACTAGACGAATACATCTCAAGAGTTTCTAAATTTACATTTTCACTAAAAAAATCCCTAGTCAGGTCCATTGTAGATTGTTGTAGCATTGGAGACATACTTTCAGGCTGTGGTATATAACTGTCATCTGGTAACTCAGTATCATTATTTGTCGGGAGTGGTTCGGATTTCTTCTTTTTAGCATTTGCACTCAAGTTATCAACATATCTTTTTAAATACATAGACTTTGAAGACCGTCCAGACGACATTATGACCGAGCCTCTATAAAGATCTAGGACAATATTGGGACAATCAAGTAATATAGATATGACTGCTTACAAGTAGAGTATGTAGGTAAGATATACTTACCCTTTTCCGCAACTGGAATAATTGTTTTATATTGAATTTTGTTTCCTTAAATCTTGATTTAAATATATTATCAATTGAAATTCGTTGCGAAAATTTTAATCTTATAATAATTAATTAGGTTCTATTGATTGACGCCGGCCCTAATTAGGTACATACATATAGGTAGGTATTCCTAAAAAGATGTTACGTTGTATATGAGCAAAAATATAAAAAAGCAAGTACTTATTTAGATTTTAGAGTAGGTAGGTATTCGCACTACCTAGGTATTAGGTACTGAATTGAATCTCAGTCTCAGAAATTTTTTTTCTAAGGGGAATGACTTCCGGGCAACCGTATCTTTCTTGGAAATCTTATTTTTAATTTTGCGATTTTGTCGTTCTGATCTCTCATACCTAATTGTAATATGTTTGTGAAACACCCTATAGGTAAGTACATAAATAGGTATTACATTGATATTAACTATAAATGTTAGAAAATAAAAATCTGCTTTACATTACCTACAAATTTATGAATAATTATTAGGTACCTAACCTATAGAACAATAATTTTATTTTTGTTTCTCTTTAGCTTCCAAATTTTCGTGTTTAATATACCTAATAATTATTATTATACTACCTATACCAACTAAAAATTTAATTTGGTAGATAGGTAGGTAGGTTAGGTACCTAGGTATATCTAAGGTACCTACCTATAACATGCAAGTTGTTTCTAAACCATAAGTAGGCATAATACTAGAAGTCTACTTACAGTCTTTTACTATGCACTAGTAGGTATACCTACTGAGGTACGTATAATACAACTTACATGTTGCGTAATATAAGTAAGGTAAGTACCTACCTACCAAATTAAAATTTTATATTATGTACTTTATATTGTACCTGCGAAACACGTTGCTTTAGACTTGCATTGAGTCCCTAATTTATTATTAAAACACTCAAATTATAAATCAATAGGTAGGTACCTACCTAGTTATTGCAATAAAAAAATACTTTTAAGGTAAGGTAAAGTTCTACAAATTTAGCAAATGGCGGATCAGGTACCTACGATCATTAGTTGATTACGTTGCACCGATTACAAATCAAAAAATACCGAACCATTATAGTTACTAGGTTACCTGGAAAATACATATTAATACCTAATACCCAGATTTTTTGTAGTTTCGTGAAAAATGGAAACTGGTATACTTTACTTAGATACCTGTTCTGCTCGAAATCGACAGAGGAAAACTTAAAACTGATAGACGCCATGATTTTTGGTTAGGTCATGTTAACGTTCCTATGAAAATTGAAAATGTCTACGATTCACTTACCTACTTTCAAATGCTAGACAACAAAATATCCAAGTTGCGAAGTAAATATGTAGTCCCTAATTATGGAATAAGAATGCACTAAACAATGTAAACTAATTATTAAAACTACAAAAGTATCACAACCAAATCAATCAATCTGCTGCAATCTGCATTCTGCAATGCTGCCGCCTGCTGCTCCTGCTGCGGGATTGGGATTGTCTTTTGGCGTTGGCGCGTTGGCGGTTCCGGGTCCGGTTGTCGTTTTCCATCAGTCATCATTCATCAGTAGTTGTTCATCACGCATCACTTGTCTGCGGGCTGATTTGAACTTCTAGCGCAGTACGCAGGCCTGTTGAAGGCACTTGCCTCTTTTCCGAGCAATTCGCGCGACTTTAACTAATTTAAATGCACTTTTCAAGAATATTAATTTTTGTCACTATAAAATTTAATTTTAATAGAAGATAAAACCAATAACTGTTATAACAAATAAAAGTGGTTCAGATTGAGAAAGGAAAAAAAATTGTGCGAAATTTAAACAAGATCAAGTAGGTAACTAATGGAAATTTACTAAAATTGTGTCCAGTCTCCACTAAATTAATACCTATTATGTAATATAAATAACAAATACCATAAAAAGTAAAAAATCTTTTTCGGTGGAAAATAAGATTCGATTAGATTAAATAAAAGTTATTGTTATCTATAACCGGAATCTAAGGTTGTTATAAAATATCATAGGTAGGTATAGATTCAAACTAAATGCGATCTGTAAATTTGGTGTAGGTACAGCACAGTGTAATTTCCATGATCTTTTTGACATACGAAAAAAACTGAGTTGTGGAAATATAAATTTAAAAAATTGCAGATTTGAGGTGATTTTTTACAACTAATGACAGGTAAAATTTCCTTTCAGATTATCACTCATGATAAAACTTTGCAACTTTGTCTCTATAAAGCGACCCCCGTATCTCTTAAAATATAACCGAGATTTCAGTGCATTTACTGAAACTGCGGGCACCCCGACTTAGGTTATGTTTATAATATATGAAATACCTGTTGCTAATCCTGTACCTTTATACTTATAGGTAGTGGTAGAAAATAGAATAAAGAATAACTAATATTGTGTCAATTTTGACAGAAAACATTCGAAAATTATAATAAAAAATGGTTTAAAACAAACAATTTCTGTTTTGAAAGAATGTTAATTGACTGATATAAATTGGAACATAAATGGGAAAACCAGTATTATTTGCTTCCAAAAAGTGAATAGGTACCTACAACATGCGGAACAGTGTATACCAAAATAACTTTGGGTAAAGAGTTTGGCAAGTAACATATTGGCATAATCTGCTCTCTACATTGAATGATGTTGATTAACTAGTTGGAACAACATTGAAAAGTTTACATTAAAACAGCATAAGGGCATACCTCGTAAAATGAATGTTGACAAAAGCATATAGTATTTATATTGAAAGAATGTTAATAAACTGATATTTGGACGATGAATGGAAAAATCAATATTGTGTCAGCAAGTGATATAAAATATAAATAACTGTATTATCAATACAATATTGGTCAAATCTTGCAAGAATAATATTGGTTAAACCAAAAAAATTCTATGCTGAATGAATGTTAATTAAGAGGTATTGGCAGAAAATATGATAAGCAATATTGCGTCAATAAAGTTGAAACAACATAGTATAACGAACACCGCTCTGGAGAAATTCTAGTAATTACTTCTTGTAACATTCTAGTGCACCATTTGCTTGTTTGTTTACATTCTTTATACTGGATTAGTCAATGACATGTTCGCGACAGTTCCAGTCACATGTCATGTGACACATCGACAGACAGACGTTAGTTCTATGGATTTCTGGAGTGGGCACGCCGAACAATCTGACATTTCCAGAATCCATGAATCGACGGCTGGTGCGCCGGTGCGACGTTCGAGAATGTACCTGCTAGAACGGAGTAGAACGTGACTACTGATGTGTCGGAGGACTATATAAGAGTAGCCTCGCGGTTGCGTAGTTCAGTTTAGTTTGGACATTGAGTGAAGTGAAGACAGAGAGCAGAGCAGTAACTAGTGGAAGCTGAACAGAGCAGTAGTGAAGTGAAGTGTGAAGTAAGGGAGCCAGTAGTGACAGTATAGCGAATTATAAAGAGAACAGCTGTGTTTAGTGTGTTTGATTATTTCGAATAATTATTAGAGGTTATAAGTACTTGTGGTGTTAACTGTTAAACAATAAAGTAATTTGTAAGACTTTTTGGTGGTGATTTATTTATTGTGAGACCCGTAACAACTGGTGTCAGAAGCGGGATACGGATTCCAGCGAGAAGATTAATTAGTTAATGGGTAGATTAAGAAGTGGAAAGGAAATAGGAAGCGACAAAATGTCTGAGTCTGAGAAAATGTTCGAGAAAATCCTAAAGAAGCTGGAAGACAGTGAAGGGAAGTTGCTGCAGCAATAAAAAGACTCTGAAGAAAAGCTTCTACAGCAACAGAAGAACAGTGAAGAGCAGCTGCTAAAAGTTATCCTGCAGCAAAGAGACGATTACGTGTGTGGACTAAATAAAGTGAAACAAGACATTGACAGTGTTCGCGATGAAGTCGGTGGTGTTCGCGATGAAGTGAAATTGGTAGAAAATCGAGTAGAACGGAAAACGAAACTGCTGGTAGAGGAGATCGAGAATAAACTCAGAACTCTCGAAAGTTCTGAGGTAAAGCATTCTTCGTGTGCCGTACCGACTAGCAGTTTTGGCGCGAAAGTGAAACCACCAGCGTACGACGGAACAACTCCATGGACTGCGTACAAGATGCAGTTTCAGGCTGCATGCATGGCCAACGGGTGGAACGACGCAGAGAAGGCAACGGCACTGGTTCTTGCTCTTCGAGGGCAAGCTGTGGACATGCTGCAAACACTGCCGGTAGAACTGCACTCGAATTACAACCAATTGAGTGCAGCATTAGAACTTCGGTTCGGCAGTCGCCATATGGAGCAGGTGTTCCAAAATCAGTTAATGAGCAGAGTGCAGAAGCCGAACGAGTCGCTACAGGAGTTCGAAGCTGATGTCAACAGGATTGTCCATCAAGCCTACCCAGACTCGCCGCAAAATTTCAAGGAACAACTAGCCTCGCAAACTTTTGTCAACGGGATACGAGACACTGAAATACAAAAGATCCTGCGCATGTCACACTTGACAAAGTCCAGCGAAGCGCTAGTTAGAGCGCTCGAAATAGACGCAGCAATCAAGGCGTCCAATGGTAGAAACTTTTCCAAGGTACGAGCAGTGACAATTAATGAAGATAAAGAAGAGAATGTGACTGCCATATTGGAAAAGTTGAATAAGATGATGGATAAGATCTCTGAGCAGTTGAATGATGGGAAAAGAGGTTGGACTCCAAGGAGGGATGAAAACAGGAAGCAGTGCTACCGTTGTGGATCCAGTTCACATTTTATACGTGACTGTAAAGTTAGTGAGACTCCGAGACGTGGTGGATCCCTGGAACGAAGACCAGGCAGGGACAGGAGCGGAAGCAGAGATAGAAGTGTCTCTCGAGAACGGGAAGCTCCTCGTCGACGGCAGGAAAACTAACTTCAGCCAGTGTGAAGGGGCGAATGCTGGCTGACAACAACAAGGCCCCCAAGATCGTTTCCATCCGAACACTCCAACGCCACGTAGACAGCCTAGCCGTTGAAGGCCAGATAAATGGGAAATCTGTTGCCATGGTACTCGACACCGGATCATCAATCTCATTGGTAAGGAAGGACATGGTCAGTCCAGCTGTAATTCGTCATCCATTGAGGCGGGTCCAGTTGAAGACAGCGACAGGTGAAATCGCAGATATCATTGGCGAAGTAGATGGCCGAATCCAGCTTGGAGCCCTGGAACTGCGTCATACGGTTGTGGTAGCCGAGATTGAAGACGAGTTTATTCTGGGACTAGACATCATTCAACAGCACGGACTGCGGATTGATCCGAAACAAGGTATCCTGAGATTGGGTGAAGAAGACTTGGTACTGAGCTCTAGAAAATCACAGAAGGTAATGACAAGACTAATTGCGAGTTCAATGACCACCATCCGAGGGTTCAGCGAGCAGATAGTCCCGGCCAGACTGGAAGCAGATCTTGGAAGCTGCGTTGGGTTAGTCGAGCCATCCCCAGACAGTAATAAGAACCTGATAATAGCCAAGACGTTAGTCAACACTAGCCGAGAGATCCCTGTACGTGTTGCAAATGTGTTTTCTGGTAGCTCAAGGATCAAGGAAGGTGACGTACTTGGAATTTGCGTACCAGTCAAGAAGATCAGCTGTTGCGAGAAGATGGAGGGCAAGGAGAAGGCAGATACAAGGAAGATGAAGATTGTCCTGCCGGAAGTTGACTTCGAAGAACTGTCAAAAGACGAGACAAAGTTGGCGAAAGAATTTTTGAAGAGGAACCAAGACGTTTTCGCAACAGGGAACATGAAATTAGGCAGAACGGACATTGTGCAACACCGAATAAATACAGGCGACACCCAACCAATAAGACAAGCCCCAAGAAGACTGCCGATTGCGAAACAAGAAGAGGTATCAACCATGCTGGACCAGATGCTGAAAGAAGTGATTGAGGAATCCAACAGCCCGTGGTCATCGCCAGTCGTGTTAGTAACCAAGAAGGATGGAACAACAAGGTTTTGCGTCGACTATAGGAAGTTGAACGATGTTACGAAGAAGGACAGCTACCCGCTACCAAGAATCGACGACATTTTATGTACCTTGTCTGGCTCAACCTGGTTCTCAACCTTGGACCTGAAGAGCGGTTACTGGCAGGTTGGCATGCACCCAAACGACAAAGAGAAAACTGCGTTTTCTACTGGCACGGGTCTGTACAATTTCAAGGTTATGCCATTTGGTCTTTGCAACGCGCCAGCCACCTTTGAAAGACTAATGGAGATGGTACTCCGAGGGCTGACCTGGAAAACATGCCTAGTATACCTGGACGATGTCATGGTTATGGGTTCCACTTTCCAAAATCACATCGACAACCTTCAGGAAATTTTCGATCGATTCAGAACTGCCAACCTGAAGCTGAATCCAGAAAAATGTTCGCTATTTAAGAAGAAGGTTGAGTTTTTGGGACATACCGTAACTTCTGAAGGAATCCAGACCAGCGACAGCAAAGTAGCATCGATTCGTGATTGGCCGACTCCTAAGGACAGACACGAAGTCCGAAGTTTCCTGGGTCTTTGTACATACTACCGAAGATTTGTCAAGAAATTTGCAGATGTAGCAGCTCCGCTCCATAAGCTCACCGAATTGAAGACGCCTTTCATCTGGGATGCCAAGTGTGAAGACGCTTTCCGAAGACTGAAAAAGGCTTTGATTTCAAGTCCAATCCTGTCATATCCTCAAAGAGAAGGAAAGTACGTACTTGATACTGACGCAAGCAATATCGGGATAGGTGCTGTTTTATCGCAAGTCCAAGAGGGAGAAGAGCGAGTCATCGAGTACTACAGCAAGACCTTGACAAAGCCTGAGAGGAACTACTGTACCACCAGGAAAGAATTACTGGCGATCATCAAATCGGTAGAGCATTTTAAAAATTATCTGCATGGGAAGGAATTCCTGATCAGAACAGATCACGGCGCGCTCACCTGGCTGATGAAGATGAAGAACGTAGAGGGTCAGACTGCTAGGTGGATAGAACGACTACAGCAGTTCAACTTCAAAATAAAACATCGTGCAGGCAGATTACACCAGAACGCTGATGCACTATCAAGGAGGCCATGCGTGAAATGCTCACATTGTGAGCGGATTGAGGATAGCCAGAAGGAAGAGTGCGTTCGAAGGATCGTGATCAATGCAGATACAGGATGGATGATAGAAGCATGCAGGAAAGAGCAAGAAAAAGACGAAGACATTGGAGACATTTTAAAACGTAAAGAAGAGAATGGACCGAGACCAACGTGGGCAGAGGTTTCTCCACGTAGCCCAGAATATAAAGCTCTATGGTCACAATGGGAGTCGCTGCAAATCGAAAATGGTCTGCTGAAGAGAGCCTGGGAGAGTGCCGACGGAAAGAAGATCGTCATGCAGTTGGTGGTTCCAAGGAGTAAAGTTCCGAAGATTCTCGAAGTGATCCATGGAGGTACATCAGGAGCTCACTTCGGAGTGAACAAAACACTAGCGAAAGTTCGAGAGAGGTTCTACTGGGTGAACTGCAAGGACGATGTCGAAGCCTGGTGCCGTAAGTGCGAGAAATGTGCTGCAAGCAAGGGCCCAAGCAGAAGACTGACAGGCGCTATGAAGCAGTACAACGTCGGAGCCCCATTTGAGAGAATAGCCATAGACGTAGCAGGTCCTTTTCCGATCAGCGACAGCGGCAATCGCTTTATCCTGGTTGCCATGGATTATTTCAGCAAGTGGCCTGAAGCATACGCCATACCGAACCAAGAAGCTGCTACAGTTGCGAGAGTCTTGGTGGATAATTTAATTAGCAGATTTGGCGTACCTTTAGAGTTGCATTCCGATCAAGGACGAAACTTTGAATCCCAAGTTTTCGCAGAAATGTGTAAACTGCTCGGGATAAACAAGACAAGGACTACACCTCTCCATCCACAATCTGACGGTATGGTAGAACGGTTTAATCGAACAATGGAGGAACATCTGTCGAAGGTGGTGAGCAACAATCAGCGAGATTGGGACCAGTACCTGCCTTTGTTGCTGATGTCGTACAGGGCAGCCATCCATGAGACTACAGGGCAGACACCAGCCAAGGTTGTATTCGGCAAGGAGATTCGGCTACCCTGTGATTTGGTGTACGGTTCACCAAGCAGTCTACCATCGGAGATCAGAAATTATGTCGACGAATTAAGAAACTCCATGGCAGAAGTGCATTCCCTAGTCAGGAGGAAGATCAAGTTGGCCAGCGACCGAATGAAGGCGAGGTACGACTTGAAGGCAAACTCCGGCGGCTTCACAGAAGGAGACAAAGTGTGGTTTTATAATCCAACTAGGAAGAAGGGTTTGTCGCCTAAGTTTATGCCATCCTGGGAAGGGCCTTACACAATTATTAAAAGGATAAACGACGTGGTGTATAGGATACAGCGGAGCGGAGCCCCCAAGTGCAAGATGAAGGTAGTCCACCTGAATCGTCTGGCACCCTACTGTGGAGACAGCGAATAAGTCCGTTCGAGCGGGACGCTCGAAAATAGAAAGGGGGCAGTATAACGAACACCGCTCTGGAGAAATTCTAGTAATTACTTCTTGTAACATTCTAGTGCACCATTTGCTTGTTTGTTTACATTCTTTATACTGGATTAGTCAATGACATGTTCGCGACAGTTCCAGTCACATGTCATGTGACACATCGACAGACAGACGTTAGTTCTATGGATTTCTGGAGTGGGCACGCCGAACAATCTGACATTTCCAGAATCCATGAATCGACGGCTGGTGCGCCGGTGCGACGTTCGAGAATGTACCTGCTAGAACGGAGTAGAACGTGACTACTGATGTGTCGGAGGACTATATAAGAGTAGCCTCGCGGTTGCGTAGTTCAGTTTAGTTTGGACATTGAGTGAAGTGAAGACAGAGAGCAGAGCAGGAACTAGTGGAAGCTGAACAGAGCAGTAGTGAAGTGAAGTGTGAAGTAAGGGAGCCAGTAGTGACAGTATAGCGAATTATAAAGAGAACAGCTGTGTTTAGTGTGTTTGATTATTTCGAATAATTATTAGAGGTTATAAGTACTTGTGGTGTTAACTGTTAAACAATAAAGTAATTTGTAAGACTTTTTGGTGGTGATTTATTTATTGTGAGACCCGTAACAATAGAAAGGCCTATATTAATACAACATTGGTAAAATCTCGCAAGCAAAATATTGGTTAAAGCAAAAAATATCTATATTGAACGGATGTTGTCTTACTAATATTGCTAGAAAATAAAAAAATCAATATTGTGTGAATGAAGTTGAAACAACATAGAAAGGCCTATATTAATACAACATTGGTCAAATCTCGCAAGCAAAATATTGGTTGAAGCAAAAAATATCTATATTGAATGGATGTTGTCTTACTAATATTGGTAGAAAATAAAAAATCAATATTGTGTCAATGAAGTAGAAACAATATGGGAAAACGATATTTCTGCAACACTGGACAAATCTCGGAAGATCAATATTGGCTAAATAAGCAATTTTCTATATTTACACAATATTGATATTTTTATTACAGTAAAATGGATATCTGGACAATATAAGTATAATATTGTATTGCCAATCACGATCCGTACAATCAATGCCCAATATTGGCGCTATGTTTAAAAAACATTTACAATATAACAATATTGAATCAATATTTAGCCAGGCAAACGCCAATTTTACTTGCTACCTGGGTTAGAGAAATGTGAGTTTCTTAAAAAAGAAGTACAATTTCTTGGCCACATTGTTACGCCAGAAGGTGTGAAAACTAATCCGGATAAAATCTCAGCCGTAGTAAATTACCCTATTCCTAAAACACAAAAGGAAATCAAGAGTTTTTTAGGTCTAGTAGGCTACTACCGTAAATTCATTAAAGATTTTGCAAAATTAACCAAACCAACTACAATTTGTTAAAAGGGTAGAAAGGTAGAACACACTCGAGAATTCGTAGAAGCTTTTGAAACATGTAAACAATTACTCACTAACCACCCAATCCTGCAATATCCCGACTTTACAAAACCTTTTATCCTTACGACGGATGCATCAAACGTAAGTTTAGGGGCGGTATTGAGCCAGGGTAGTATAGGGAATGACAGACCCATGTGTTATGCATCTAGAACACTAAATGAAACAGAACAAAAATATGACGCTTTTGAAAAAGAACTCCTAGCAATTGTTTGGAGTACGAAATATTTTCGCCCTTATTTATATGGATGACCCTTTCTGGTCTATACTGATCACAGACCCTTAGTTTGGTTCTTCAAACTAAAAAATCTCAATAGCAAATTACAACGCTGGAAAATTAGGTTACACGAATATGATTTTCAAATAATTTACAAAAAAGGTAAATTAAATACTAATGCAGACGCTTTAAGCAGAATTCACATCAATGCTCTCGAAAACGAATCCGTCATGGGTAACTTTGATGAAACAGAAAATGCATTAGAAGAATTAAATGACGATGTTGATGACACCGTACATTCCAACCAAAATCCTGAACCTAAAAATTCTATTAAAATTTTAGATGAAGCTATCGATTCTAAACCAAATCAATTTTTCATTACTGAAGTTTTTACAAACCCACATCATGTAAAAATAATAAAGAAAAATAATCAGTCAAAATATAACGTTCAAATTACCAAAGACAATAATGAAAAAGAAATAATCCAATTCTTGAAGCATTACACCTCAAGTAAGAAACGGTACTATTTTCACTTTTCCACCGAAAGTCTTTATAAAAATTTTTGTAACGTATACACAAAATAGGCCAGGTCATACCTATCGCCTCAAAGAACAGCATTAGCATCGCCAATGCTCTTATACAGTACTTTTCTTTTTATTCAGTCCCAGAAATGATAACTTTTGATAACTATGTCGAATTTTGTAACGAGACAGTTCAACATACATTAGAGTTACATAAAATTTAAGTACATTTCGTAACGGAAAATCATCCAGAATCCAACGGACTTATTGAGAGATTACATTCAACCTTGTTAGAACAAATTAGGCTGATGAGAATAAATTCAAAGACACATCCAATTACCACCTTGATGCTTTACGCAATCATTTCCTACAATAACACGATCCATTCGACGACGAGTTTCACCCCGTATGAACTTACGTTAGGTCACTCAAGTGCACGCAATCCTTATGATATCCATTACAATAAACAAGTGTACCAAGAATACGCTAAAAATCATAAAGAAAAGTTGGCAATTACTTACAAAAATGTAAATCAAACTCTTGATAAAGAAAAGTAGAAAGTAGCAGAAAAACGAAATGCGGATTCAGATTTAAAACAGTTAGAAGTAGGTCAAGAATTTTTTGAAATAAATTACAAAAGCAAACGACATAAAACTTTAGAAAGAAATAAAGGACCCTACACGATAATTAAAATTACTAAGAAAAATTTAGCGCTAATAAATGACAACGGTAATCATAGATACGTCCATCTCAAAAATCTTCGTCATTCGCGCTCACCTCAAACCGAATCTTCTACCTCTGAAACTGATCCAGATCAATCAAAATCCAACGATAAAATAAAGATACTTCAAAACATTAAACTTAAACTCCCTGACAAATGATCCAGGGTTAATACCCTTTAAATTAGGAGAGTAGAATAATGCAAATGGAACAACAAATGAAAGATACCAGCATTCGAGATGCGAGTACCTACCAAATGGTAAACTTCAATGCTATATTTAATCAATTACTAGTGGCAATCAATACGATACAACAAATTCTAATGACTCTAGAAAATGCTATAACTTTTGCTAAAATAAATACCTTACATGCAAGCATAATAGAGCCAGATGAGCTCCTAGAAGAGTTAATCAACATCCATCCACTAATAAAAATTAATAAAATACCATTTGAAATTACAAAAGACAATATTCTCTTTTGTCTTCATTATAGAAATAGCGATCGTAGAACCTGACTCGTATACTTTATATCATTTATTCTCTTTCCCGGTAAAATCCGTCGACCACTTCCAAATGATTATTCCCAAAAATAAATACTTTTTCCTGAATGAGCGAAAATTTGGATTCTCAAATGAAATATGCCTAGAAGTTGTTCCCGAAGAATTTATATGTCATTCAATGAATAACAATGCCGTCAACGAGGGAAGCCCGTGTGAAGTCCAGCTCCTGCTGTATTCCAACAAGTAGACAACTGTAGCCCCATCGACGTCAATGTGACTCAAACAAAAATACAAAAAGCTACCGAAAACAAATGGATAGCCATATTCCCAACGGAAACCACCGTAACCACAGTTTGTGACCAGGACGAAGACAAATCAGCCCTTAAAAACAGTTAAATCCAAATGTTCACGGACAACACGCGCCCAATGTGCTGGAGCACCATCAAGCTGCATCCACATTCTACGTCGTGTTTCTAGGTCGACATGCTCCAATAATCCCGGCAAATTTTCTCGGAGGAAGGATAGGAACAATGCTCCATCAACGTTCCCCTAAAAAAAATGAGGACCAATCAAATATCCGTTGACAATATCGCACCAAACATTCAAGCTCCACCTGTGTTGATGGTCTATCGGCCGATACCAATGGGGCTGCACATCCGACCAATAATGACAATTATGTCGATTTAATCCTCCAATATTGATGAAGCGCGAGTTACGTATAGGCTAAGTTATGTATTATTTTCAATTATAGATATATACTTTACACTATTATAATGTACTCTAAGGTAAAACTTTTAGCAAACTTGGATTTATTATTATAATTTCATATTTAGGGAGTATTGTATCATCCTTTAGCCTTGTATCTTTCTAGAAACTGCTTGCTAGCAACTCCAGCAAACAAACAGTTATCTCAGGTTACTTTGAGTAACGACCTCTTGGCTTGAAATGAACAAGACAACAGGCAGTTATGAATTTGCTGCCAAGTCTTTAACATTGGCTTCTGCATTCGTAATTCAACGTTAGTTATTTGTCTTTTTTAATAAAGTATTTTAAAACTTTAAAATTGTTTTTTAAAAATACTTTGGAAAAGGCCACATACGTAATTCGCGCTTCATCAGAGAACATTACATAATTAAAAAAGCGCGGGTCAGTCTGGCTCATTTGCATCGCCCATTGACAGAACTCGATGCGAAGCCCCATGTCATTCGGTGTGAGCTGCTGAGTCAATGTGATATGGTAAGGATGGAACTTCCTTCCATTCAAAATGCGTATTGCTGTTCTTTGCGGTATACCTGTTTGTCTTTCGATCGCACGACTGCTTATGTGGGGATCGAGATTACAAGAGCCAGTATTATGAGAACACGACGTCATTTTCATCATACACATGGCGAGAGGTTGTAGACGAGACAGCCGCCCTTCTCTAGCTCGCTGAAGCCGGATCGCCACATTACTTGGATGTCGCCTGCCAGGATATCGCTGGGCATACAGTGTAGCAGCAGCGGCATAGTTCAGGAGGCATTCACCGGAGATGAGAATCATATCAACAATTTCACCAGGAGGATAGTCTGCCATGGCTAAGCAACAAAACTGCGTGTAAAATTCCGTTTTCTTTTGTCAATTATTCAGTACAAAATAGATTTACAAAATTAATTTCTTTTACAAAACGAGAAAGTAACAGAACAGTATGATAGAGACTTTCATTGTTTAAAAAAAACGCACTCCATGTTGAAACACTTTTCCTCCTCCTAAATGATAGGTTCCCTGGTAATTCTCCCTCATCCAGCGGAAAATTAAGCCAACCCAAAAAAAAAACGGGAAATTCGATCCATCGCGATTTATTGGCCGAAAATGACATTTTCATGAAACATTTTTCAAAGAAAAGTTTCATTCCTTATCGCTAGGAACCGAAATTCATGAGAAAAAATAGGGGTTTTCGTTAAAGAATAAAAAGTTGCCCCCTACCCCCGCGGGGGGGAAGCCGGGGGAGGGGAGATTTTACCACCAAGAGATGTCTCCCTTCCAACCGAGTAACATTTGTCTGAAATGTTTTGCAGTAACTCACATCCCTTGCGAAATATAAGCATCTGAAGATTAAGATTACTCACCCTGTATATCTCAAGCTTAGATAGAGTGACCAATATTCATTATTTTGTGGTATTAAGTCGCCAATTATAGCGCAGATACATCTATAGAAGCATAGCATTTCAGATGCGGACATTTTAATTTGTTTAGATATTAGGTGATCATAGGTTAGAGAAGGAGGTTTGTTTTTACTTCTAAGTTATAATTGAAAAACACAATTTGGAATTTAATATGTCTAACTCAAACAGCTTATCAATGATTATAAATTGGTGTTAAATATACGACATTTCATACTTACAAATTCCTTCTAGCAAAAAAATTCCTTAATTCCTGTTACTCTTAAATAGTTTTCTAATACATCGGCAGCATAATTTTCCTAAGATCTTAAGAGAGAATAATCAAGGACAGTTTGAGAAGTAGAGTCGGTTTTATTTGTTTTACAAAATCGACTAAAATATGTGGATCGAAAACTTTGTACAAGAACGAGTATAGTACTTAAACCCAAATTGTCTCCCTAGATCAATGAAAGTTTAAAATGCACTTGAATAATATTTTTGTTAATTTCAACACTTATTCCAGTCTCTTCTAAATAATTGAGTTCTTCAATTAGTCGACTAAATATTTCACAGGCTAAATTTCCATAGAATGGAAAAGATTACATAATATATTCGTTAGTTCCGATTGGTATCTGAAGGGAATTACAGGTACACTGCAGTAAACTGCACCTAGTTTATGAACTCCTCCTGCCTAAAGGATTTCCCACTTCAAATTCATCAAAATAAACGAATAGTGGAAAAAATCACCTTGGAACTTGTATTATCAGATATTTTTGATTTCCAAAGACGTCCTTGAACTACATTAGATAAAACGGATTTCGATTCACTCAAATCGTTCATGTATTCAATACATTCCTTATATATGTTATAGGCAATGTGTATAACGCAGGGATTCTATACAATACCTAAGCAATGTATACAATGCCGGGATCGCTCAGGCAATGTATGAAATGATTTTAATTTCTTAAACTATTTCATACTTTACCTAGGTAATGTATACAATACCTAGGCATTGTATAGAATGCTCGTTGAACCATGGGCAATGTATGAAATAGTGTTTTTAAACAATTAAGTAGGTATACATGTTTTACAAATTGGTCAGGTCAGGTCAGGTCATTTACTTTGACTGTCCCTTTAGATAATGATATCTACAATCAGGAAAGCGTTATTCGCGTACCTAACTGCTTAGGTAATGGAAATTCTATCTATATACCTGTTGTAATAACTGGTGCCTGCCTACTTATTTAACAAAAAAATATATAAACTTGACTACCTTATACCTATACGAATACGAATAATTATTGAAGGACAAATTAAGATTAGCCCTTACTAGTAGGGTACAAAATCACAGTTTTGCTCATCTCTACAACGAACAAGTTACAGCATGTTTACTTCTCCGCCACGCACGCGTTTCGCTGCCCGTTGTCGTTCATTATACACATTGCCAGATGCGCTTCCGGTATTCTATACAATACCTAGGCAATGTATGAAATGAATCGTATTTCACACATTGCCTGGACGTTTTGGGCAATGTATACAATGCCTAGGTATTATATACAATACCGGACTATACACATTGCCTATAACCTATAACATATACATTTTTCATCTGAAAAAATTGCTTGAAGAGATGTCTTAAGGGGATAAACTGATATTTATGTACTTTGGGCTCTAAAATCCCATTGGAATTTAGTTGCAATTGTTGAATCAATAATTATTTCGACAGGTTTTACAACCTTTTCGGCTTTCTCTAAAAATTTGAATCGAAGATGTTCTGAATTTAAGTTTTCAAACACATTTTCTAAGAAGCTGAACATTTTTAATAGATCATCATTACAGCATCCGCTGTTAGATATAGATTTTGTTTGTAATATCTCCAAATGAAGTAGAAAGCAGTCACGAAAACCGCTTAGAACATTGTCCACCTGATTTCGAGGTAGCGAACTCTTACTGTAAATTCGACAAATAAGTTTAGTTACTTGAGTCTGAATGAGTGTATTAAACTTCTCAATTTCAAAGTTTTCATCAAAATTATTTAAATTTTACTGTGGGCTATGCGTAACAAGTTTTGTATCAACAGACTCTGTTCTATCCTTCTATCCTATTCTATCCTAAAATTGTGAATAATTCTAAAATGTAGTTTCAGTAATTTAAATGCAGGAAAAGATTTCTTACACAGATAACAACTAGGCATTTTGATTCTATTGTATGTTTTGCAGATTTTTGTAAATGTCTAGAATTCAGGATTAAAGCTTTTTATGACTGCTTTAATGTCTGCCGCAAAAGTCTCGACACAACTAATGACTTTATCTTTCGGTGTTTTTATATTATAAATGTGCTGTTGAACATACAGACAAACATGCGCACATTCAATTGAATATTGAAGATCTAATGCAAAAAATACCTTAAAACCAACATCCAGGGCTTTGATTGCACTTTCGACTTTATTAAGCTCGTTGTTTAAGCTTACATAATAGGCACTAGGGTTCGGTAATGGTCAACAGTAAACCATGAATGGTTGTTAAATCTGGTTGCGGGCTAGTAGAGATTTTCGTCTGATTTGGATTCGCTCCTAAATTTCACTAGGATTCTAAAATTTAAAAAATGGCGTTAACTTAACATATTTACATGGAGTCCAAAGCTGTCCATTACTTTATTTCGATGGTCTCCAACTTTTTCTACTACTTTGACGTACTGTCGTAGGATTAAACAAAACAGGCAGCGAATTGATATTAGGTTTCATTGTTCCTGCAATAAAACATAATAACAGTAAGCAAAAATGCAAATATTGTTTGAGTTTTTTTCTTTACCTCAATAACTCTTTCTCCACATTGTCATTTGTTAGATCATTTATTGGAACGTTTTGTTGTACATCTCTCTGATTTGTGGCATTATAACTGCTTACTTCATGGCCCCACGTTCTCACCAGCTCCATTTTGAAATTCTGAATCCGACTCACCAGATCTATGTCTTCGATATTTCCACTACCACTGTTTTGGAGTTTGTAAATATCGTCATCATTTTGTAACTTCACTACAATTTCAAGTGGAAGATTTGAATCACTCAACCCATTAATAAGTGGAGTGCCAAACATTGCTTCATACGGAGTACGCTGGATACCTCTGTGAAATTATCTATTTTTCTTTAATTTCACAAATCTTAGCCCTTCCGATCATTTAGTTGTCTAATTTTCTTGCATTCACGTAAATAAAATATCCCGTAATCTTGATTTGCTCTCTTAATAGATCCCTGGCTTTGTGAATGACGAAGCTTGCCATGAATTATTTTCGCTTGAAACATGTCTGCCAGACTATTGATTACTTGATTCACAAACTCTCTGCCGTTGTCACTATGAATTAAACAAGGTGCTCCAACAATACAAAAAATGTCCATCAAGTTATATGCAACGTCATCTGCCCTTTTAGTTTTTAGAGCTCTTAGGAACACAAATTTGGTCAGGTGATCTTTGTAATTCACGATAAACTTATACGGGGAAATCCGGTTCTGTTTGCATATCGATTAAACCTATTTGTACCCTTTTATTAAATGCTGTTGGAAGAATTGGTTTTACCACCAAGCCTTTCTGCTTTGATTTTTTCTTTAATTGGCCCATAGCACATAATTTTAAATACTTTTCAATTACGCTTCTGGGAACATTACAATACCTGTTATTAATTTCTTTTTCCATACCTAATCTTCTTTTGTGGCCAGTATCTTTGTGAGCTTTCTCCAAAATACTATTCACCTCCATAACATCGCAATAATACCTATTAGAAACCATATCATCATTTTTACGTTTTGCTATAATTTTCTCTGTTTCCCCAATTTTTATAATTTAACATCTATTTAGACTGTAATCTTGGCAGCTTAGTTTTTGGCCGGCTTCTTTCTTTTTCATGCTATCCTTGACTTGACTTAAAATATTCAAATAATGATCAACTTTCAGTAAGGTGGTAAAATTCTTACCGCTACTTTTCTCAATCAATTCAAGTATTAGGTTATGTTGTTCCGATCGGCATCAGCTCATTGTTCATATGCGCATTTCGGAATGTGTTCAAATTGAGTTAGCCAGATGCTGAATTGTATGATTACTTCGGCAAGTGTCAATTCTGTTATGGACATACGCCGACAGGTCCAAATAAATCGGCAACGGACCGAATTCGCAGTCTGTCTCCAACATAATATACAGGGTGTCCCATAATATGTGGGCAATCTCCCAGATTTGGGTAAATTTCGTAAAAATAAATGAAAAAATAGCTATAAAATTAATTCCTCAGAGACACCCCTACAAAGATATTAGCTGTTGAAGTTGAGGGTTGAAAATCAATTTTTTGCAATAACTTTTTTATTTCTTGACCGATTTTGATCATTTTTGGTGTTATTTTGTAATATTTTGAACTATTTAGAATAGTGTTTCTTAATCTTTGGTAGCACATACATAGACCTCGGGATGGCATAACCCCCTCATTCACTTGAAAAAAAAACAATAAAAATAATAATTTTACAGTTTTTTAAGGTTAATTTTCTTTTTATTTTACATTTTTTACATAAAAAATGTCTCTTTATTTATTTCGATAGAGCGAACCGTTATCGAGAAAAACGTCCTTCTAATAGGTGATGCGTCGCAGGAACTTTCTAAATTTCAAGTAAATTTTAACAAGATGGCTGACCTATGACAGTAAATTGAGCAGGAAACAAAACAATAACTTAATTAAATACACGTCAAATAGTGTCAAAGATTTTATTTCATGCAGATTCAATTCTAACTGATTTTCTGCGTATTCAGCGTTTTTGTAACTCATTTTAAAATCAGTTAGAATTGAATCTGCATGAAATAAAATCTTTGACACTATTTGACGTGTATTTAATTAAGTTATTGTTTTGTTTCCTGCTCAATTTACTACTGAAAAGTTCCTGCGACGCATCACCTATAGAAGGACGTTTTTCTCGATAACGGTTCGCTCTATCGAAATAAATAAAGAGACATTTTTTATGTAAAAAATGTCAAATAAAAAGAAAATTAACCTTAAAAAACTGTAAAATTATTATTTTTATTGTTTTCTTTCAAGTGAATGAGGGGGTTATGCCATCCCGAGGTCTATGTATGTGCTACCAAAGATTATGAAACACTATTCTAAACAGTCCCAAATAATACAAAATAAAACCAAAAATTATCAAAATCGGCCAAGAAATAAAAAAGTTATTGCAAAAAATTGATTTTCAACCCTCAACTTCAACACCTAATACTTTGTAGGGGTGTCTCTGAGGAATTAATTTTATAGCTATTTTTTCATTTATTTTTATGAAATATACCCAAATCCGGGAGATTGCCCACATATTATGGGACACCCTGTATAACATATTTTATCAAAACTTAATAAACATTGATCGAAATATACACCGTGTTTTATATTAAGTCGGCACTATTGCTAACTTCGTTATTATTTGAGCTAGAAAGTCTGTTAAATTAGCAAACTAGTAGTATTTTTTCTCTTGAATAAAACGATGAAAACAGGAAAACAATTGAACATCGCGTTTTCGATATATTTAAAAAAATGGATATTTTTTATGGAACACCCTGTATATTTTTAGATGGATCGGTTGGAAAATTTTTTTTAAAGGAAAAAGTCTCTATGCACTATGATCCTAAAACAATAAAATTGTACACACAAACAAGTTCTGTTGTTTGTTTATGTAAAATTAAATCCTTTTCAAGGTAACAACTCTTATTTTTAGTGTATTTTTTTATTGAAAAATACACTATTGAGGACGACATAATTTTTTTACCTTACATTACGTAGGTACACTAAATTACAATAATTGTCGCAGCCTACTTTGTGAGTAATAAAATAATGAATAATTAATGAATTTATTATTTTAGGATCATAGTGTATAATGACTTTTCCCTTAAAAAAAAAATTTGCAACCGATCCATCTAAAAATATACAGGGTGTTCCATTAAAAAAATTACATTTTTTTAAATATCTCAAAAACGCGATGTTCAATTGTTTTTCTGCTTTCGCCATTTTATTCAGCGGCAAAAATACTACTAGTTTGCTAATTTAACCGACTTTCTAGGTTAAATAATAACGAAGTTAGCAATAGTGCCGACTTAATATAAAACACGGTGTATAAATTATAAAGACATTATTTATTTACTTGAATATTTATTTTACATATACATAATATTCTTTTTTAAGAGTTCAAACAATTTAATTGAAACGAATTATTTTACCCTGAGATGGAAAAATAAAACAGTTGAGAGCATTGGACAATAAATAAGTAACAAGGGTCGTGGATTGAGCTGCCAGTCTAAGAGGGTTCACAAATAACAAGCGGGTCAGCAGAACAACAGGTACTCTTTATTAAAAAAAGATCACAATACTTATCACAGTGAACTCTTGAGAATGGTTCACAATAAATAAAAACAAGAGCGTTGAATTTAGCAGAATGAAACGGTGATGTATAAATGGACCAGCAAAGGACACTACTTAACTTCAATGGTTATTCTCCAGCTGAACGGTGGATGGTTTCAGCCTGGGGTACTGGAACTTAACAGGTCGGCTGCCAATTAATGGTCCAGTATGAACATATGCTCCAGTAGGAAAACGTCTGATCCGGTAGGAAAAATCTGATCCAGTAGTAAAAATCTGATCTGGTAGTAAAAATCTGCTCCGGTAGTAAAAATCTGCTCCGGTAATAAAAATCTGCTCCGGTAATAAAAGCTGAAAGTTTCATATTGTAACCACACACCCCCTGGCCATGTGATCTCTAGGAATTTGGAACCCTTCGTTGTCTCGTCGTTCTTCGTAGTTTACCCTCAGTTCGTAAGATGGGGTTGCAGAGATTAATTAAACAGAGAAATAAAACAAACAAATTCATATAACACCTATATTACTGCTCTTATTTGAATTTAATTACACCTTTTTGAATTATTTACCTTTTTAGAATTATTTACAATACATATTTTTATTTATTTCAAACTTTTATTTGATTTATGTAATTTAATTTTAGGGTGATATGGAATTACGTAACGCTTCCCAAATATTATGTTTATTGACAGTTTACTCCAGGAGATCCCTTTTGTCGGACTGATTTATGGGCCCTATTCACTGGAGTGGAGAGTACCTGTTTCGCTTTCGCTTTCTAAACCATTCATATTCCACTTTTACAACCACTATTCTTTGTTGCGGCTGTCCCGGCTAGATTCGGTTTTCACTTTCAGATGACAGGGTTGCCAAATGAGGTGTTGTCTGAAGTTCAATGATTTCATTTTAATTACATAAATTAAGTTGCAACTTGGTCGCGTGGGGCCAAGTGCACTGATCTTTAACCCTTGTAGATTTGATTTTGGTGGTGGAAATCCTTAAGACAGGATTGGAAACACAGACTGACGGCGCTACAACTATATACTCTAATTTACTCTAATTACGGTACCTACTCTAAATATGATACTTTCTAGCCGCTGTGTTTTAGGGTTGGTGGCTACTCTCATGATTGCGGAATAACTCATTACAGAAGAAGAACCGCGAGCTCCCGAACTTATTTTGTACTGAAATAACAAAATGGCTCATAAGAAAATACACAGACCATTCTCTTCCCTGTCAATTAGTGCCATTCACATACATTCATTGTGCCACATTCCGACTTACGTTGCTGGCCACAGCAGTCGATGGTCTCCAATGAGTCTTTTGCCCTATCAGATTGTGTGTGTTTAAGGGAATAGATTCACCCCCTTGTACTGAACTAATTTGTTATCAGGTACAGAAGTATGTGTCTCGATTGAATGTTCGTATGGATCTGATCATCTTTGACTCAGTCCTGTTCTCTCTTTCATAACAATTTATTATACAATACATAAGAAAAATTCCCAATCAGATTACCAAATTTATGCAATTAAATTACATTCTGAATTCTTTGATTTTGGTTTTGATTTTGGTCTGAAAAGTAATTAACTGTGATCTTATCCCTGTTGCTTTTCCTTGCCCCTTGAATTCTTTCGTTTTCCTATCCTTTGAAATTTTACCTCCCTTACATTTTTTGTGATCTTTTTAACCCTGTGATTCTTTCTGATTTGATTTGAAAAAATATTTTGAATTTTAATTTGAGAAACGTTGCAACCATACAGACAGGTCCTGGCAGATTCGTAGATCTGGTTCCTGTGACAAAAGAAATAAATATCAACGAGAGCAGTAACTATAATAATGAGCTAAATTCAATATTTACAAATTTAAGTTCAACAATTTATTTTCACCTGTAACATTACGTTTCCTAGTGGAGGAAATGGAGGCTGGTCCTAGTAGAGCGATGTGGTTCCTCTCTCGCTCGGCCGGGTCGGTTGGACTGGGTACGGCAGCCGGAACTGACGACATGGCAACATGGTCCGCCTTCTGGAGGGTCCGTTTCTTCTTGGGCAGAACAAGTGCCTTAGTGGCACTTTTACTTGTCTTGCTTCTGTTCTTTAATACTGGCATTGACGAAGCGATTGCTTGGTTTCGCAACTGTCTCTTACTCATGATGGGATTCTCAATTATAATTTAGGAGACTTGGTTGATAGGTTCAAAAGGTACTTATTATCCGGTTCACGAAGCCAACAGATAATAAGCGTGGGTAAAAAGTGTCGGAAAAGATCCGGTTCGGTAGCCACAGAGATTTTAGGTCAGGACAGATAGATTAAGAATCAATCAGTCAGCAGATCTCGGCGGTCTTATATAGTCGCTGAACCCCTTCTCTCTCTACATTCCATTGTATGTTAAAGTAGGTCACCCATGTCGCTTTCTCTTCCTTTATCTCATACAGTTTATCCTGGGTTTTCTATGCTTTCCCTTCACGTGATTCATTCAAATTTCATCTCAATCGGTTTATCTCGCAATCCTCTAGCTGCTGACACTTTTCCGGTTTTGATATCATTTATTTCAAGGAAGTTGCTTTGTAATTAGACATTATATCCGGTGGAAGTTTTCAACGCAGTTGCTTTGTTGAAATGTTTAAATCTCCGTTTTTCTTACTATTTAATGGGATTTTCAGTTACTTATGTTTCTCCCTGGATAGTATTATTACTTGTTGATAACCTGCCCTAATTTCATAAACTTTGATAAGGTAGTTTTTCACGATCTAGCCGTTTAGTTCTGAAGTTTTCATTTCTATTGAGTTTTCCTGAGATTTTCTTCGTGATATAGATCAGACGTAGTTATTTAAATGATTTGTAATTCATATGGTGTTGGTATCTTCCCGAGTTTTCTTATGTTCTGAATAAGTTGATTTTGAAAATTTAAGGGGCTGTATTCCTGGTTGCCTACTGATGATACTCATATTCGAATTTTACGGAGTTTTTGTCGAAAATTTGCCTGCCCCAGGGGCTATATGTTTCATTATGTATCAGAGTTTGCTTGATTGCATTAACGGTCGATCGAGTCTGGCCTACCAAGGGTACATAAATTACGTCCCATCCTCAAGATAATGGATATTAAAATTTTGAACAACAAATTTTACATGTGGGCAGCCATAAGCGAAACTCGATCGGATTAATTGCTGTAATTAAAATTGCGTATTGCATTAAAAATAAATATTATCTGTACAACTCAAGTAAAAGTAATGAAACCATTTTATGTCACCACCAAGCCAATGGATGTTTAAGATATTTAAAAATAGAATTTATGAAGCCATTATAGGTGCATTTTTCGCGACAGGTGGGTTTTTGCGAAAAAGGTCTTCCTTCCGCGATTTCCAGGAGAGAAAAGAACCAGAAAAGCTCAGGTATCGGTGGACTCGACCTCCTCGACTATCGAAGATCGAGGTTCGAAATTCGAGGTCGTCGACACTCGAAGAGTCCAGCTAGGCGCGTTCACAAGATCGAGTTAACACCACCACTCACGATAAAACGGGTTGCCCACGGGTCACTGGCATTATAGATACAGTAAGTACAATTGTACGTTACATAATTTTTCTTTGGATAGTAAGTCTGTTTCTTCACTCATCTAAGATTTTGACAAAATTGTTCACTTCTTCAATAGTAATCTTTAGAGAACGGATTATAGGCAAAGTGCCTATCTGTGCCTTTTTTGCCTATTTGAGTATCTGGTGCTTATTTTCACAAAAAATGCCTATTCTTGCCTATTCAAATAAATTTAAATTTATCCACCTCAAAATACATTTTATAAAATACATTTCATGCTAATAATTATTAACTTTGAAAGAATGTTTGAATATTTTACTACCCCACTTGATATAATTTATTATAGGTCTTAAGTCAATAGCTATAACCCCTTATAGAAATAATAAACTGACCCGGACACCTGTGGTAAAGGCTGAGGCATATCTTTTCAAGTTCTCAAATTAATATTGTTACCATTTACTACACATATCTGGTTTTAATGATTCTCAGATGTATCTGTTACTTTCTTACTTCTCATGAATGAATTTGAAGGTACTGGTAGACCAGAATTTGTTGAAATAAAATTTTACTACATAAAAAAATAAAAATGAGTAAATCAAGCAAAATTTCTTCGTGGATTAAACCATATTCTGAATTAATTAATCTTGGATGGCGACACAATATTTTTCCGAGCTTGTAGCAAAATGCTGAGTGTAATATTTGTAATTGTTTTATTTATCAAACAACGTGCTTGATGTAAAACAAAATCTTAGGAAAATTGCTGTAAATTTTTGGAAATCGGCAGGAATTTTTAACGCACATATAAACGTAAATTTGTGTTACTCATTTTTTCTATGTAGTGAAAATTTTGTAGCAAAATTTGCCTATTTTATTGCCTATTTGGTTCAAGTTTAAGCCTTTTATCCCAAAAAAAGGTGCCTATAAAGGCGCCTATTTTGCATTTTTTCTTTGCCTATAATCCGTTCTCTAGACTAATCTTAAATGTTTTCACAGTGTATTTCTTTTGGTCTATTTTGTATCTAGATCTGATGCCTACCTCTACCTTTTGGTTTCTTTCCAGACTCAAGAATTTTTTCTTCTCTTTGCTTTTTGCATGTTTTTTCTATACAGGGTGTCTGCTTAAGGTTGGACACCGGCCATATCTCGGAAACTAATGGGCCTTTAACCTCAAAATAAAAAATTTCCAGACATAAGTGATCAAGAACAATTCAATGAAAATATTTTCAAGATGTCCGCACTTCCGGAAATACCGGAAGTTGACACCTACTTCGTTATTTTAGCGGAAACACCCTGTAAAACTTTATATTTTTTAAATGTCTGAAGAAATCTAATACAGGTGGTTTTCACCATTGGAATTTAGATTGAGCGGTTTATGAGTTATAAACAAGTGAAAATCGAAAATTTTCAACTTCAAATCAGTCTAGAACTAGAACGGCTCAAGATATCTAAAAACGGTTTACATGTCCCTATCTTAACTTTTCACATAGTATCCTACTATGTGGTTTAAATTTTAATACAGGGTGATGAAAAATCGGATAATTTTCATCACCCTGTATTAAAATGTACTCCACATACTGGAATAAAACGTGAAAAGTTAAGATAGGGACATGTAAACCGTTTTTGGATATCTTGAGCCGTTCTAGTTCTAGACTGTTTTGAAGTTGAAAATTTTCGATTTTCACTTGTTTATAACTCATAAACCACCTGGTGAAAACCACCTGTATTCGATTTCTTCAGACATTTAAAAAATATAAAGTTTTACAGGTTGTTTTCGTTAAAATAGCGAAATAGGTGTCAACTTCCGGTATTTTCGGAAGCGCGGCCATCTTGAAAATATTTTCATTGAATTTCTCGTGATCACTTATGTCTGGAAATTTTTTATTTTGAGGTTCTAGGCCCATTAGTTTCCGAGATATAGCCGGTGGCCAGCCTTAAGCAGACACCCTGTGTATTGAGTGACTTCCTCTTGATAATGGCTTTTACTTGTACTGGGTTTCTATATGCCCAAATATCTTCATCCCCTATCAGTTTCTCTTCCTCAGAATTCAATTGACCTGAAACATACTCGCTTGTCCTTTCATACATAATTACTGCATGTAGGTATGTGTTTACATAAGGATGTTTGAACTGTTATCTCTGGACAGTCACAAAGATACCTATGGATACATATTTTATATTCATTACAATAAACATTTCTACAATCCTCTTCACATAAATCATTATAAGATTTTTCGTAAAATTTCTGACCACTGGTTGACTTTACCTAAAATTTACCAACGTCCATTGACTCAACGTGCTTTATCTTTTCTCCCTCGAAATAAGCTTTCACTGTCACCTTATGTGGATAATAATCTGAGTTTGGTCTCTCTATATTTAGTATTTCGTAATTTTTTCATTCACAAGTTCTTCTATTAAATCTAACAATTTCTCAATTCTGAAATGTTGATTAGTAGGTAGTAGTTTTTAGTGATACCGTATCAAATATGTTTTATTTAAAACTCTACCCAATTTCTATTTCCTTGCATTTTATTATGATTCAATACTTTATGTAAATTTTCAATTGTCATGTTTGTGTTGATTCCCACATTGACTCTAAAACAATGCGACCACATCATAATTATTTCATCACTCTGAAAATAATACCTGAATGTGTAAAAAAATGATTTTTATGAATGATCATAGCAAAATCTCATACCTCTCTAAATATTTCAAAAAATCGACTTCTCCTTTTTCTTTCAAATGATGTAAATGTGATAAATATTTTTCTTTGGGTGCTAGAAAGTTTTCAACTTTGGTTTCGTTCAATATATTTCTCATTTCCTCTTCTTGGATAATTTTTTTTTCTTCCCTCTTCAGCTTAGACCGCCCTTGTATATTTCAGTTTTTTATAACTTGCCTGGCACACAGTAATATTTTGGTTTTTTTTCTTCTTAGAATTCATAAACAAATTCCATGCATTGTAGTATTTTGGATTGTCGTCGCTCATCAGATAATCAGCTTGAATATAGTCTCCTAATATTTCTTCAAGTGCCCCGAAAAAAACTTCTTGGGCAAGTTGATCCATTTTATTAGAAATTAAAAATGCCACCGGGAAACCCATATTTTGTTCATCCTCAACCAAAATTGTTGTTGATTCAAATTTAAGTGGATTTGTTCCATGAGTACCACTAGAGAACGGATTATAGGCAAAGTGCCTGTCTGTGCCTTTTTTGCCTATTTGAGTATCTGGTGCTTATTTTCACAAAAAATGCCTATTCTTGCCTATTCAAATAAATTTAAATTTATCCACCTCAAAATACCTACATTTCATGCTAATAATTATTAACTTTGAAAGAATATTTGAAAATTTTACTACCCTACTTGAGATAATTTATTATAGGTTCGAAGTCAATAGCTATAACCCCTTATAGAAATAATAACTGACCCGAACACCTGTGGTGAAGGCTGAGGCATATCTTTTCAAGTTCTCAAATTAATATTGTTTCCATTTACTACACATTATCTGGTTTTAATGATTCCCAGATGTATCTGTTACTTTCTTACTTCTCATGAATGAATATGAAGGTACTGGTAGACCAGAATTTGCTGGCATAAAATTTTAAATGAGTAAATGAAGCAAAATTTCTTCGTGGATTAAACCATATCCTGAATTCTTGGATGGCGACACAATATTTTTCCGAGCTTGTGGCAAAATGCTAAGTGTAATATTTGTAATTATTGTTTTATTTGTCAAACAACGTGCTTGATGTAAAACAAAATCTTAGGAAAATTGCTGTAAATTTTTGGAAATCGGCAGGAATTTTTAAGGCACATATAAACGTAAATTTGTGTTACTCATTTTTTCTATGTAGTGAAAATTTGGTAGTAAAATTTGCCTGTTTATTGCCTATTTGTTTCAAGTTTAAGCCTTTTTATCCCAAAAACTGTGCCTATAAAGGCGCCTATTTTTCATTTTTTTGTCTATAATCCGTTCTCCAAGTACCACACATATTACCATTTTGAAGTTTTTTAGTTTCATAATAATGGTAATCGGCCATGGTATACCCAACGTGGATATCAATAAAATAAAACAAAACAAAATCGTGTAGTATAATAATTTCAAAAAATAGTTTGTCTCCGGTTTCGGGCTTGGACACCCATCATCAGAACAACTGAAACTAAGGTGAGTTGTTGAGATTACAAACGCAGTTATTGTGCATAATTTGTTATGATTTAAAATGTACTACCTACTGACTTGTCAGTTTTACTTGTCAATCGAAAATTCGAGATCGGCACAAAAGAATTAAAACACGTCTCTAACATGAACACGTGAGGGTTCATTTTTAATTTAAATAAAATTTTAAATCATCAAAAATTGTTTGAACAACATAGTTTGAAAAACTTTCCTAAGTGAAAAGTTAGCCTATTTTTCAAAATTTATCAAGTAAAACGGACGAATGTCGTGAAGCGACATTCTCCGGGACAAGTTAAAGTAAAACAAGGCAAGATGGTGGATAGTGAGAATTAGTATCGGGTTCTTTCCTCTCTCTCAGAGTATCTCATTTCTCTGTTATTATTTGATGTATGTAAAAAATGATTGACAAGGGGAGCATGAGTGACCAATAGCTTATTAATCGATGTGACATAGAAGTAAGTTTACAATTTATCTGTACTGACATTCACATCTTCAGGTGGATCAATTATTTGTAGCATTGATGGACAGCAGCAGATCTTATCTAGATTGTCGAAAGTGTCTTTATTGTGAACTAAATGTTGTGCTAAGGTGCCTTTTGTTGAAAATGATATTTTTTAATTGGAGTGTTGCTGTAATATTTTGGAAATTTGATAAGATATGGGTCCGATGAAAGGGATTGAGAAGTAATTTAAATTGACGTTATCTAATCTGGGATTGGAGATGTACGCAGAAGAATTTACTTTATTCCTTAAACACTTGTTGTTGTTGTTTATACTGTTAATAATGTCTATGTCAAAACCGTCGTTGATGGCGATGGTACGTAAAATTTTTATCTCATTGTCGTAGTCTGAAATTGTCATGGGGATATTGTTTAAGAGATGTATGTAAGTTCTAAAAGCGTCAATTTTATATTGATACGAGTGGTTAGATTCAGAATGATTAACGTGGTGAGTCTGTGTGGGCTTTCTGTATATACTAAATCGTTATCGTTGTTGTCGTGTGATATTGTCAAGTCCAGAAAATTAATTTTGTTATCTATTTCAGTTTACATTGTGAATTTAATGTTACTATGGAGTGTGTTCAAAAAGTTCAAGATTTCGGTGGCTGTATTGATGTCTCCTATCAACGCAAAGCAGTTGTCAACGTATCTAGTCCAATGTGATATTTTACTGAAAAGGTCTGTTTTACTAAGTTTGTTTTCCATATCATCCATGAAGAATTACAAGTAGAGGTGAAATACTGCTACCCATTGCCAGACCGTCGTTCTGAGCCCAGAAGGTGTTGTCGAACTGACGGAAGTTTTGTTTTAAGGCCAGTCTTAATAACGAGATGAGATCTATGGCATCTTTCAACGGATAATTGTTCTTAACAAACTGTTTGCTATTTTTTTATCGCAAAAGTGTTTCAGTTTTTTAGCAATTTTTTTTTAGTTTCTTCTCCCTTGTATCGTTCATAGATCCTACAACAAAATCTTCATCCATTAACAACGGATCACTTTCTCCTAGAAAACGCATAATCCCACCACCATAAATAACAAACTTTTTACCATAAAAATTACCTACATGCATGCATACTCAATATAATTTTCGAATAAAAAACCATGATTCTTCCCATTTCTGTTCCATTCTTCAACTTCCAATAGTGTGGCTATCATAGGTACCATCCGAGTCTCGTTTTTTATCGATGTTGAATTTTCTTACTACATACAGGGTGTCTTGCTAAGGCTGGCCACCGGCCATATCTCGGAAATTAATTTTCTATGTCAAAACCGTCGTTGATGGCGATGGTACGTAAAATTTTTATCTCATTGTCGTAGTCTGAAATTGTCATGGGGATATTGTTTAAGAGATGTATGTAAGTTCTATAATATAATGAATAAAAAAAAAATTATCATAAAAATCTTATATCTAAAAAAATTTAATATTTTTATAAAACCTAAAAATAAAAAATTTCCAGACATAGGTGATCACGAGAAATTCAATGAAAATATTTTCAAGATGGCCGCACTTCAGGAAATACCGGAAGTTGACACCTACTTCGTTATTTTAACGAGAACACCCTTTAAATTATTATATTTTTTAAATGTCTGAATAAATCGAATACAGGTGGTTTTCACCACTGGAATTTAGATTGCGCGGTTTATGAGTTATAAACAAGTGAAAATCGAAAATTTTCAACTTCAAAGCTGTGTAGAACTATAACGGCTCAAGATATCTAAAAACGGTTTACATGTTCCTATCCTAACTTTTCATGTTTTATCCCACTATGTGGAGTAAATTTTAATACAGGGTGATGAAATTATCCGATTTTTCATCACCCTGTATTAAAATTTAAACCACATATGTCCGTATTCATCAAACTTCAAAATATAACTCTGGGGTTATTTTGGAACATGTCATTGGTTTAAAATTCGTAGCGTTCGTAGGGTTTGAGCATTGGACCAATCAGCTGTCAGAAAATTCAAAATATAACCCCAGAGTTATATTTTGAAGTTTGATGAATACGGACAATAGTAGGATACTGTGTCAAAAGTTAAGATAGGAACATGTAAACCGTTTTTAGATATCTGGAGCCGTTCTAGTTCTACACTGCTTACATTTATTACTATTTATTATTATACCGTGTGACAAGTTTCAAAGCAGAACATAGGCGAATAGCATGGGAAATCAAACATTTGCAGTTTATTTCTCACCACTTTTATCTACAAGAATGGTAATGGTGTCTATCGAAAGAGAATTATTTTCTGAACATTCTGATACCAAAATGAATTTTGAAAATGTTTAAGTTATTCTGTCACCATAAAGAAACTGTTAATTGTTAAGTATTTGGTATCAGCATGCTCAGAAAACAATTCTCTTTGGATAGACACCATTACCATTCTTGTAGATAAAAGTGGTGAGAAATAAACTGCAAATATGTGATTTCCCATGCTATTCGCCAATGTTCTGCTTTGAAACTTGTCACACGGTATGTATATATTTACTACTATACATTTATTGTTTTGGTAAATATTATTTGGTATTATTATTATATTACTGGTTCAGGCGAATAATCGGAACAAGTCGTCCGGGCGGCGAAGGAAGTAGAACGTATAAAAAGAAATAATACAATAAAACCCTTCTAGCAGTCTGTTGTGACTAAGCTTCTTGGAAGGACACAGTTTCACACGGAGACACGCCCGAGGTGCAGGTGTCTTGCCGGGCTTAACACCGCATAGGAAGATACCTACGTCTCGGGGCGTGAATCCCTATATGGTCGCGTAACTACTTCAACGCTAATCCTCTGGCTTGCCGGCTTGACACCGCATGGCAAGAGGTATCACGTGTCCGTGGGCGCATACACCGCCTAGTGTACTTGGGGTAGGGGACCAATGACTTCTATTAATCGACGACAGGGTGGGTCAGTGGTGCCTAACTGGTCTAGTAGATGTCGCGCGTCGCTAATCTCATTTGGGATGATGGACTAGAATAAATAAAGTTACGATAAACGGTTACAGTTGAATCTCGGCTCAATCAATTTTTATTTTCCTTATTGTTTATATGTTTATTTATTGACCTTGTTGTTCTGGGGGAAAACACCTCCCAACAATGACGGGTTCTCACAGAGCGGATGCATAGGTACACACACGGAATTTACTGACACTCTCATCGGTCACTCTTTCCAGGACAGAGCGGAATAATAAAACGATGATATTTTTAACTTGGTCACTTCACGAGCGGAACCCGAAAAGAAGAAGAGAGTCGGTTTACCGCGTTCCGGCCTTAAATGCACGTACCCCTCCCGCGGTCGTATTCTAAATTTTGATATTTAATTTTTAAAAGATTCAAAGCCAAGCTAGCGGTAAACATTGTTTTTATCCTTGAATGAATCAATTTACCTGCCATTGCGGCCGCTATCGGAGAGTGTTATCTCCTCGACGATTGGAGTCTTCCCGGTCTACAGACCTCTCGGTCGGATAAAAAACAAACAGTAAGTTTGTTTGTGGTTAACATTGGGAACTTACCGGAACGGACACTGGCTTAAACCTTACAAAATAAAACAGAACCCTAATGAAAAAAATGACCCTATCTGCTTGCCTGAACCATACGGACACCCTCGAAAAACTGGAAAGTAGCAATACTAATTAACAAGTTTATACAAAAAAAAAAAAAAATTCACATTATTTACAAAAGAAAAATTAAACTTAATGAATTATACGCATAAATAAAATAAAGATCTATCCGGGGGTATACGTCACCCGGGGGTAGGAATTTCTTGTCCGTGGTCACGTCGCTTTGCCACTCCTGCGATGTATGGCAGGATGGAACACTGAGTGGCCTTGTCCGCCGTAACAGGTTTTCGCGGGGCTGGCGGAGGCGATGGCAGGATTTCGGTGTAAGCGCCGGTCGGCGCCGTGTCCGGCAACGGTGTCACGGAGAATGGCGGGTCTTCTACGGTCGAAGCTACTCGGAAGCACGGCGGGCGCGGCTCTGGTGACGGGGTGTCGGTCCACCAGTAACTACGCCAGCGATGAGGAGTCACTCCACTCGTAGTCGAACTCCATCTCATCGTGCGACATCTGACTTGCGGACCTTCACGGAATGTGGGGACAGCGCGGTGGGGAGTCGGCCGGTATTCGGACACGTATGACGCGACCCGAGTCGGTTTGGACGGGAGCGGGAGCGGCTCTTGGCGTCCCACAAAGCCTGGACGCTGCGGCTCATATTTGGGATCCTCGTCGCACGGTGGTTCCCCGTTCCGGAGGCAGGATGCGGGGAGGCGCCGTCTTGGCATTCCTGGGGTAGCAACGGTGGATCGGGTGACCGTAACATAGATAATGCTGCGGCTGCTGCTTGTGCCGACGGTCGATTGTCGGGGTCCGCGGACAACCAGCGCGCCATATGAGCTGCTGGCGCTGCTTCGCTGCCACGTTCACTGGCGTCGGCGGGCCAACTGGTCCAATATGGCGGAGAAGCGTCGCTGGCGACGATCTCACCGGCGGAAGCGGTGTACAGTATGGTGGTGCTGCATGACCACAGGTCCACCTGGTGGTCGTACTCCTCATCCCGGTCCAGCTACGGTGCCATGAACTCTTCGGTATACGAGCGACCCAGCCAACCCCTAGAGCCAGGGGCGCATTCCATAGCAAGCCCTAGCTTCCCCTAGCTTCGCCGTCATCTATGGACCCCAACCCCACAGCAGGACGTTCGGTAGCTTGACGTCCCTATGGATGATCCCCATCGCGTGGCAGTGAACCAAGGCCCGCATTAGCTGGATCCTCAGGGTGGTGAAGGTCGCGTTGTCGGCCGCGCCGTGCATTCTCACTCGGTTATCTAGGTCTTCCTCGGCCAGTTCGAATGCGAGATAGAATACGTCCCCAACCTGTCTGGTGCGTAGAAGTTACACAATGTCGGGTCTGTTCTACCTCAGCCCGCAGAGGGCCTCCATGCTGGCCATCTTCTGGACCTCCGGCTCCAGTCGCATCATCTTGACGGCGCAGTCACGGCCCTGCGCAATCAAGCGGCACGCAGCCGAAGCCCCCCTGGTCGAGGAAGCGGCCCACCATAAATTCGTCCAGGAGCTGGTAGGTCGTCCACTCCTGGCCCTCCGGTACCGGTTTCTGGCTGGACATTTCGCTGCTGTCCTAAGAGCATACGGGTTACTATGACAGATGTTGAATTCTGGGCGGGTGGACGGAAAATGGTATGGAACTAAGGTCAGACGGTGGGAAGAGGCGGATTAGCGACATATGGTTTCAGGTCTTTCACGAGGACCTGTCGGAGACGTTGTCCCATCTCCCCCTTCAGGTGAAACATAACGAGAGAAGTCACCTTCGTCACGGTACACGGACCTGATTATTTCGATGCCAACTTCGGGGCGAACCCCCTTACCCCCGAGGACATAGGATGTTCTGCCCGCATCACTTGATCTCCTACCCGGCACCACTAGTCCCGACGCTGGATCTCCTACCCGGCACCACCAGTCCCGACGCTGAAGGTCGTAGTAACGCTCTTATACTGGTTGCTCGCCTGGTTGGCCCGAGCTCCCACCAGCCAGCGTAGTTCGCATAAACGTTGGGTTCGCGAGTTATATAGCCATAAGAGCTGACTACCTATGAAATATAATCTTTATTACTGTAATTAGCAAATGCTGAATTAACATGTATTATTTCTTTCGAGACTTGAACAGAGTTGAACGCTCACTATTTGTCTGGTATTCGTCCCGCACAGTCGCGTACTTGGCGGATAGTCCGATATGCAATAAAGAGTCGAATAATAAGTTTTTGAGTTTTCTTTTAAAAACAGAATTTCGGCTCTACGTATCGTAACTGGCGCAGTCGGAACGGATTTTCAATAATCGATAATCGATTAATCGCGAAATCCGGTAACCTATAGTGCACCCAGGATTACAGTGAAGTGCAGGATTGCAGTGAATTGTAGCCCAACAAAGTAGGTAAACTACCTACTTAAAAGTGCAAAGTGCTAGAAGAATTGAGTAGTGGTCAACGTCAATTAGCAACCAGAAGCAACCAACCCGTAAAATCGAGGTCTCCCTGTTACGACGAGAAGCAACCCCGCATAACGTTGAGGTCTTCCATACCCCGCAGCAGAAGAGCAACCCCGTCAACTCGAGAACGTCTTCAAAGTGTTGCCGCCGCTAGACAACACTAGTTCAAGTATTCTACCCTTAGAAGGAAAACTAATAAACCCAAGACAACAGAAGGAAAACTGTCCAACCCGAGCAATATAGAAGGAAAACTAATAAACCCGAGCCAACAGAAGGAAAACTGTCCAACCCGAGTCAAACAGAAGGAAAACTGCTCAACCCGAGAAATCCAGAAGGAAAACTGTCCAACCCGAGTCATCAGAACGTAAAGCTAATCAAGGAGAAAGGAGAAAATTTAAGTAGTAAGTCACATTCCATGTTTCACCTCCTTTGATTTTTATTGATTTTATTTTACACCAAGCTATGTATATGTAAAAGAAAGTTTTAAACAACTGAAACGAATTTATTATTTTTTGATAATTACAAAGATATTGATATTTTGATAGATCAATAATAATTTACTGTTATCGATAAATGCATAGAAAGTAATTTAAATTAAATTTTGTAGAATCCTATAGAAATTCTAAATCAGAGTAAGAAATAAAGAGCAAGCTTTAATTCACTTATTCTAAAAATAATATTAAAGTTCATTTATGTCAGGTACTGTAAGAGTAACTATCGTTGAATATAACGAGAATTTAGCACATTCCAGCAACGATCATTTATACGAGCCTGGTCAAGAAATCGCTGTAAATAGTATTTTAAATCCTTTTATAGAGCAGCCACCTGCTTTACCAAGAAATTTAAATATGCCTGCAACTACCGAAAGCTTAATTAGCGCAGCTAGAAACTATGGCGATGTTATTCCCACTTTCAATGGTGATCAGAACACGTTAGAAGTTTTCATTACTCGTGTAGAAAAATTTCATGCTAAATATGCCAACACAGCCGATTTAACTTTAAACGATTACTCTTATTGTTTGATTTTAAGTAAATTAAAAGGTCCAGCAGAAACTTTTGCTAGTACAAGATCAGATTTAACTAACTGGACACAATTAAAAGATGCGTTACGCACGAAATTTGGTGACCATACCAACAGGTTAACATTATGTCACAAATTCAAATATCTAACTATCAACCCTAGAGAAAGTCTAACAGATTTCATAGAGCGCATCAAATCAGTACAAACTCAATTAGACATTAAAACTCAATCAGACACAGCATTAACAGCCGCTGAAAAAGCTGTACATGTTCGAATTAACGAACAAACCGCATTAGAAGTACTTTATAACAATTGTCCCCCATTATTGCAAACAATTCTTGAAGTCAAAGAATTGGATACCATTGCAGCAGCTACCCCTGTAGTTATAAAATTTTTGGCTAAGCACGGTCCTAACCAAATTAATAAAATTAACAACAGTCGCAATTTTAGCTCTGAAGCACAAACATCAGCATCCAATGGTCCTAACAAACAAATTCATAATTTTCAAAATAACTATCAAAGACAATTTCAGAGACCCCAAAGACCTAATGTGTCTAATTTTAATAATTTTCCACCTCGACAACCTGTATTTCAGTCGACCTATCCAAATACAAGTCGTCCAAATACTCAAAATACGAATCACCCAAATCAACATCAAAATTCCCAAAACAGACCTTTTGCACCTCGCCCAGGTCAACCGAGTTTTAGTGGAATAAATAGGACTAATAATTCCCCAAACTTAAGACCAAGTCCATATAGGAATCATCCTAATTTTCAATCTCCACAATTTCGCACTTGGAGAGCTCCGCAAATCAATTTTAATGAGATAGAGCCCAATTTAGGAGAATCCGACCCTTTAATCAAAAACACGTACCCAGAATATGATATGGATAACTATCCCGATTATAATAAAATATGTTATGACACAGATTCCCAAAATGTGCCCGAAGCTGACGAAATTCCAGTAGAACCACCAGAAAATTTTCGTTTACCGGCCTCGGAAAACAAATAATCGAAACCAATCATAACATCATTTCTTCAAGCCTACCCTATTTAGAAATTAACGGTTTAAAAATTTTAATAGATTCAGGAGCAACTAATTCGCTCATGTCACCCAAAATTGCTAAAAAATACTTTCCAAATCAAATATTTGACGAAAAGTTTACAATCAAAACAATTTATAATCAATCGGAACATAATAAAGTAGTTATCGCAGATTTCTTCCTGCCTGGACAACCTTTGAAATTTTATGTAATTAATTTTCATGAACACTTCGACCTCTTGCTAGGAACGCAAACGTTAGAAGAATTAAACATGATATTAAATTACAATTCAGGTACTATTTTTCTCAACGGTATAGAATATGATTTATGTAGGTATGAACCAGCTGCATTAAATTATTTTCAAACTCAGATTACTCCTGAACAGAGTGATGTAATTATACCTGTGACCATCAGAAAAGGAACTGTATTAATTCCCCAGCAACAACTAGGTCATTACGAGATCCCCGAGAAAATGAATACTGCTAATAATTTTAAAGTCAAAGTTCCAATAATACGAAATAAAGATAATCAAAACCGAATTTTATCACGTTTAGAAGCATACCCTGTAAATATTGACGAAACACCTGATGATTTATTATCATTATTCGCTCAACCAGGTGATATTGCTGAACGACCTACCATCGAGTTAGATGACCTTACTGACATAGATTCATTACTCCAACAAAACAAAGACAATGATGGTAAAATTAAAATATTATCAGACATACAAATTAAACCCCCATCTTCTGATAAGACCAACAAAATCAACATTAATTCTGAAAATATTCAAAACAAAACAGAAAATGATGAGACTCAATCAGATGATAATAAAACCGTTCATTCTCAAAATGACGATATCTCTGCAGAATTAAAAATCACCGAAAAACCATTAAATCATTTTAAAAAACAATTAATCTTTACTTTTGGTAAAGAACCAAAAATTAAAACTTCCAAAGTCTTCAACAAAGATCGCATTGAAGTACAAATTACGACAAATAATTACGAAAATGAAGTGATAAATATTCTAAAGGAATATGTGAACCCACAAATAATTACAACAATTTATTCCTCACATAATGAATTGTATGAAAAACTAGCCACCCTTATAAATGATAACTTTACTAATAATTTAAAGTTTTTATTTACTATAAAATTCTTGAAAGATGTCACTGATGAAAAACAACAACGCGAAATTATTGAAAAGATTCATCGACTTTCCCATCGAGGAATTACCGAGTTAAAGACGGAAATAGAAAGAGTTTATTACTGGCCAAACATCGCAATCGATTGTCAACATTACATCAACAATTGCCTAATTTGTCAACAAACTAAGTATGAAAGGCACCCGGTCAAATTAAAATTAGAAACTACTTTCACCCCTACTGAACCTTTTCACATTATTTTCATGGACATATTTTCATGCAATAACAACAAATACCTAACCTGTATAGATAATTTCTCTAAGTTCTTAATGTATGAAGAACTCTCATCCACCAATATGATCGAGATAGCTGAGAAATTCGTTAAAATATTTTCGCGGTATAAAATGCCCAAAATATTGGTAACTGACGGCCAATTCAATACAGAGTTATTTAGGAATTTATTAAAATTATTTAACGTAGAACATCATGTCACAACTCCCCTTCATCCGAACTCGAATAGCCCAATCGAAAGAGTTCATGGAACTATTCTAGAAATAATCCGAACACTGACCCTACAAAACGCTAAAGTTCTTAAGAACAATCTAATTGAAAACGCAGTCGTGATATACAACCGTACAATCCACAGTACAACCAAATTTAGACCCGTTGAACTATTGTTCGGTCATTTAGATAACAAAGATATTTTAGAAATATCTTCGAAAAGTCAATATGACGACTATCTCAATGATTTACAAATTAGAATTAAAACTTTATACACCCAAGCGTATGAAAATGCAAGAAGCGTTAAAGAAAAATATATAGAAAAGGAAAATAGCCAAAGGCAAGAACATCAACCACATAACACTCTAGACGCATTTTTGTCACTAGCACCCAGAAATAAAACGTCTCCTTTGTACAAGGATGTAAAATTTAAAAAGGACTTTAAGACAAAAATAAAAACTACCAAAGGCAGAACTTATAATAAACAAGAAATTAAACCTACTAGAAAGCATCAAATAACAAATCCTTTTGTTGCAGATGCTTCCCCAAATGCTTCTCCTCCTGGCGATATCAGTCCCCAGTCAAACACAAGTCACACCTAAAGTCGAGATAAAATCACTCGAAAACAACCCTGGTATTCTCCCTTTTAAATTAGGTCCCACCAGAGTTCAATATTCGCATCACACTTTTGTGCATAATTACCCAATAAAGGAGTTAGGTACTAAAGTAAACGAGTTAGAAAACGCTATTGAAAAATTCAATCTAAAAACTAAAGGAAAATTACCTATAGCACAGATGATTGACTTAGAATATATTCAAAAGGAAAGCAATAAGGTAAAGTCTCTAATTAATACCCTACACCCAGATCTTCTCGAAAACTCGAACAGATCTAAAAGAGGCATAATTAATGTACTAGGTTCTGTATTTAAATTTATATCTGGTAATTTAGACGCTTCAGATGGCGCTCGCTATGATAAGGCGATCGCTGATTTAAAGTTAAACCAAGAAAATGTAATAAATCATTACAATAAACAGTTGTCACTCAATCAACATTTGATTAAACAATATGAGGAAACTATTAAAAATATGTCAACCAACTTCAAAAGAATCGAAGAAGTAATAAGAGTAGTAAGGAGTGAGGATCAACAATTCATTAATACTTTAATGTTATTTAGAATCAGTCTATTAGACTTGTCGCACGTGATTGAAAATATATTAACAGCAATCAGTTTCGCTTCTCTTAACACGTTACATTTATCGATAGTTAACGAAAAAGCCATTAATATCATGAAGCTTGAGTTATCAAAATACCAAGATCCAAAGAATTATTATTCTTATGATAATGTATTATTCACTAGAACAATTCTAGTAGATTATTATGTAACAGAAGATCATGCTGTATTTCTTTTACACGTACCTCTAATTGATCCCAAGACCTATGATTTGTATCATTTATATTCCATTCCAACTCCCGAACTTACAACAATCATTCCCCCAACCTCATATGTGGCAATGACAGAAGACAACATTTATTATCTAAAGAAGAGATGCTCGAAGATTCAACAAGAATACTTCTGTAGAACTTCCGATATAGAAAAAAACTACCAGCTTGATACTTGTATTCGAAACATCCTTCGTGTCAAGGAAAATCCACAGTGTCTACACGTCAAAGTCGAAATTACCGACGTCCTTGTAGAAACAATTAGTGACCAGAAGTACCTCATAATATCTCCAACCGACACCTTGGTACATGAAAAGTGCGGTAGTGAGGAAGTGCATCGACTTAAAGGAACATATTTAGTGAATGTACCCTATTCGTGTAAATTCATTACTAAGCAATTTGAATACGCGAATTTAGAAGGAACAATATCTGAAGAACCTGTTTACTTACCCCCAATAAATCAAAACATCTCAAATGTAAAACCGATTCAACTGAATCTGAAATCATTTAATTTAGATCAATTGTCTAAACTTACGCTAGATCAGGAAAATATTGAGCCAATCTCAATACTTTCTAATAACCACATTTGGTCCCATTCTAATTTACCAATTTTATGTTTGATTGCATTAATTATTATAATTATTGTTCTCTTTAAATATAACAGGGAAATTTTGACCAAATGTCGAAGCCTAAGTAATAAAAGCAAACAGAATATTTACGATGATGTTGAAATGCACCAAGCATTCCCAACTCCTACTAGACGTAATAATTAACATTTAAGGAAATAATTTGTATTTTTAATTTCAATTTTCTTTTTATAATAACATTATACTTATATCATTTATGTTTATGAACTAATTACTTATGTATCTTGTTTACATGTATTTGTATTTACGAACGTCGACTTTGTTCATCCCCAAAGTCTCCTCTTAAGGGCGGAAGAGTTATATAGCCATAAGAGCTGACTACCTATGAAATATAATCTTTATTACTGTAATTAGCAAATGCTGAATTAACATGTATTATTTCTTTCGAGACTTGAACAGAGTTGAACGCTCACTATTTGTCTGGTATTCGTCCCGCACAGTCGCGTACTTGGCGGATAGTCCGATATGCAATAAAGAGTCGAATAATAAGTTTTTGAGTTTTCTTTTAAAAACAGAATTTCGGCTCTACGTATCGTAACTCGCGGATCGATTTAGGTGGTGGACGGGTCTTCGCTCGCATCCCCGGTGACCGGGAAAACCGAACTGGGGACGTGGAGTTCCCGCCCCATATTCATAAACGCCGGTGTAAATCCGGTCGTCACGTTTCGCGACGTGTTATATTATGCCATTGACAACTCTGCGATATGCTGATCCCTCCTCTTATGGTCCGAGCCGCAGAACTGCGCGTGCATGGTCTTTAGGGTGCAGTTTTGACGTTCCACCGGGTTACATTGGGGGGGGGGGATACACGGGTGTCAGACGGTGATGATTCCCCAGCTCTCGAGGAACTTCTCGAAACTCTTGCGCGTGAACTGACGACCGTTTTCGGAGATGAGATTTTCGGGCACCCGAACTTTGTAATCACCGCCTCCAGGATCATGCGCGTTATCGGGGTGGAAGTCGCTAAACGGATGGGACGGCATTCCATGCATCTCGTGAACTTGTTCTGGAGCACCACGGCGTCATTACTCTCTTTAGCATGCCTAAGACAACCATGAACCGCTCTGCTTATGAGGTCATTCTTGCTAGAAGGGACGTGTGGGAGACGCAACAGAAATGAACTCCTGAAAGCAGATTTCAGTTTGTTCACCGATGGATTCCAGACATCCATAGGACCTGGAGCTGGGGTGTGTAGCGTTGGATCGAAGATTACAGCCTTATCGAGCCTGAGCCTTCACACAACTACTTTCCAGGCCGAAATCTATGCCATAGAGCTCTGTGCGCAGTTGCAGGAAAAGATGCACTGTGAACGCAGATCAATAAATATACAGGGTGGTCACTTTCAACTGGCTCACCATTGGGATCTCCTAATAAACCATAAGAGATACAGGTTTGCTTAAATTAGATAAAAGTTGCCTATCTAATCAAAATTAAATAAAAATTAGGTAAAAGATAATAAAATTAAAAATTTTATGCTAATTCAGAATCTGAAAAAAAATCGTATAATTTCAGTCGTTGTTGAAGAATCCTGAAAAAACTTAAAAATTGAGCCTTCTTATTTTACCGATATCTTTTTTTATATTATTGGAAATTATTTAATTATTTTTTGTAGGCTTACAGAAGTCGTCAAAAGCTATCCGTTTGACATTACAAAAATTGTCAAAGCCAACTAGATCTCATAGTTTTCATAGCTGTACGAAAGTTTTCTAATTTGTTCTGTAAAGAATCTTTAGTGGCAAATTTAAATTAGAACGAACCTAAATCCCAATAAAATTCATCAAATATTATATAATCAAATAATTAGTGGTTCAATAAAAATAATTATAAATCTTAACAGTGACTTGAGTCACCGCGACCTGACCAAGGCGGATTCTCTCTCTAGTTCAACAATAACCCATCAACGCTCCGTCGCAGCGCAGGTGCGCAGGTCGCCGCCTGCCGGCAACCGGTGCGGAAGGGACTGGCACTGGCAGAGCTTAGAATACTATAATAAAATATTTTTATTATTATAATAGTCTTAAGGACAGGAGCCGACTGCATCGAGGATCGAGGAGAGTATATTCATAGTCCCAGTCCCACTAGTCAGTAGATGGAATAGTTTTTAATCCTGAAAAATAAAGTTTAGGAGTATCCTATTATGGATACTTATTTTAATAACCCCTTGTTCTTGTTCCAATGACCTAATTATAATTAAATGCTTCTTGAAATGAAATTTCCAAGAGTTATTGTATCCCTCATGACCATCTGGATCTGATAGATTCCGAAATTTCATGATGAACCATGAAGACCTAATATTTCATCGCACAATATGAAGGGATGATAGGTTTATTAGCTATCGGCATAAGGTTGGAATATAGAGAACAGGCTTCCTTGAATTTGTGTTGTGCAATAACTTCCTTAAATTAGAGCTACACAGCTACCCGCGAGGCGAACCTGATGGACAACGACGTGCTGATGCTGACGGCTTCGCCGCTACGGATGGACGCCGACATCGCAGCAGGCAGTACCACGCCGCCCCCACAAAAAGAGCGGACGCCAGCCCGGCCAGCCACGCCGCCCGAGTGGAAGGCGCAAACACTGACCGGCATCGAGGCCCGAGCCGCGCCAACGCCGCCGACAGCCTCGAGCCCGGAACCGGAACAGTACGGAGTGGGGCTCACCCTCGTCCCGCCGCATATCCAACAGGGAACGGGCCGCAAATACCGGATCCAGCTCAACAACGGACGAGTGTTGCGATTCAAGCGCGACATGGACGGCATTTTCCAGCTCCGGAAATTGCCCGCCGAGCTAGGCGGATACGGGTTCGATGGGATAAGAGTGATCTTAGCGACACAGCACACAAATTCTAGAGCAAGCTTCTACAGTGTGTTAGAAGCAGAAAAAAAGGGGAAAAGTAAAACCGGCAGAAAATGGGTTCGCCAAGCGATTTTAGTTTTTATTAAAGCAATCAATTTTTAATTTCAGGAATTTTCTTTGATTTTCTTTTTCTTTTTTCTTTACCTGGGAACCGGGGATCTAATGAATTCCAAGGATTTCATCTATTATCGCAGGTAAAATATTTATTAGAGACATTTATTTCATTTGATATAGTTTTTACGACAGCGATAAACACGTTATCTCTACCAGCACCGGCTATATAAAGAGCACCGGCTATATAAAGAGCACCAGCTGAAGAATCGAGCATAGCATTGTGAGGTATTGACTTGCAAACAACTCTCTCTCCTAGGTGAACTGAGCCTGGAGATCAGCCGGGGCATGCAGTGAGTGCCCCGCCGGATAAAGGAAGTCGATGAATTGAGTTGAACCAACCGTAATCCAACATCGAAATCGTGGCCAGGGTGCATTGAGCTCTGGCAGGCAACCGATCAGAATACGTAATCAGCCGGCGCTGCACTGAGGTGCCGGCAGATCCCTTCATTCCCTACCCGGCCTGTATTGAAGGCTAAATAATCCTGAAGCCGGAGTTACAACGGATTGAGTTGTTAACACGGCGGATCCTTCCCCGCAGTTAGCATCTAGGGACTGTATAGGGCGCTTTGAGCTCTATCAGACCCCGCATCCAGTAACAACCGCCCCGAGGTTGTAGTGAGACATCGGGAGCGGTTTTTGTTTCCGAGAGCGCCTGCCGACGGAGGACGTTTCCCAAGTAGCTCCCCGGCGCGTGTACCGGAGGCCGCTGGGATCGACACAGACGGAACGACTGCGAATAAGTTACTGGCGGTGGCCGGCGGGCCGTGAAAGCATCGACGACGGCAGCAAGGGAGCAGCCAATAGTAACAGTTAACGCCCCGGCGCGGCTATCTCAAGCCAATAAGACCGAGCTGCGGAACGAGAGCCGACCGATTCTAACATTCATCGGTCTGGGCGAAACCAAGGATACAGGACAAATTGTTTAATCAATATTGATATAGCCACGATATGTATGTAGATACGATTATTTGTTAATAAATCTCATAAATTTTAAATTGACTTGTCACGGGTACAAAGGGGCAGATATCCATCCCTGGGAACTTACCTCTACCCGCAGGAAAATCCCGTTACAAGATGAATTTAATTTGTCCTTCTTTACGCCAAAAAAAGACCAGTGCGCTGTATGTGAAGCATTTAAGAACTCAAGCGATGAATAAAAAAAACAATTAAAACAGTCCTATAAAAAACACCTCACAAATAAAACTAGAATAAAATCGAAGGAAAATCCAGAAGTCGCTGTAGCTATATTTGATTTGCAAGCAGTATTACCGACCCCAAGTGGAGAAATTTCTACGTTCTATTACAAATTCCGCCTGAAGTGTTTCAACTTCACAATATTTAACGTTTCAACAAAATCTGGACACTACTACTTTTGGCACGAGGCAATAGCTCACAGAGGTGCCAATAACATAGGTTCATGTTTGCTTGATTACCTACAGTTTCATTGCGAAAAAAAAGATTTAATTTTTTATTCCGACAATTGCGTAGGTCAGAATAAAAACAAATTTATTATATCCATGTACCTACCGTGTGTCCCTGGATAGGTGAAACGACTCTTATAAAAGACAAAAAATTTTTGATATTAATTTTAATTTTTTGGGGTTTAGCCCTGCTTGGCTAAAGAGTAATTTCTAACAAAATATTAGCTTTGAAAAATCAAGCATGCCTTGGAAATTTCCAAGAAACTGGTTTTTCTGTTGAGTAAAGTGCCTTTTATGTGGCAAATACGACAAAATGTTATTTGAAAAAGTTGTTCAGAATCAACATACAGGTCTCTATACCAAATTTCAAAATCATAGGTCAACTTTTATGTTTTCATTTATTTTTATGTTTTATTTCAAAAAATCAAAGAATTTCATTTTGTAACAAAGACTGCCATGGAAAAACCAAATTGTACCTATAGCAATAGCAATCTGTCAATATCACTCTTTGTTACAAATGAAATTCTTTGATTTGTGAAATAAACATAAAAGTAAATGTAAAAGATCAAAGTTGGCCTATAGAGACTCGCGTAGCCTAGTGGTTCAGTCCGCTGCCTACCGAGCCTAAGGTCGCGAGTTCGGGACTCACCGTCTCGTGTTATTTTTCGGATGCATTTTCGAATGTATGTGAAAAATACAACAAGCGATCGAACGTTTAAATTTATAAAAGGCATACTTGAGGCTGGGTGAATGAGTAAGATACTCGAAATACTTACGGGAGTGGAGCGACTTTGTCTTACCTACATAGTTAAGACCGATGCTCCCTCCTTTAAAAAAAAAAAAAAAAAGTTGGCCTATGATTTTGAAATTTGGTATACGGACCTAAATATTGATTCTTAACAACTTTTTTATATAACATTTTTTCGTATTTGCCACATAAATAGCACTTTACTCCACAGAAAAAAACATTTTTTTTAAATTTCCAAAGCATACTTGATTTTTCAAAACTAAAATTTTGTTAGAAATTACTCTTTAACCAAGCAGAGCTGAACCCCAAAAAATGAAAATTAAAATCAAAAATTTTTTGTCTTTTATAAGAGTCGTTTCACCTATCCGGGGACACACGGTATATGTCGTCAGTAATTTTCAGATAAATAGTATCTCTTATAAATTTTTAACACATTATTACGTTATTTTTTTCAATCTAAATGCGTCCCTGCTGTGTTTCTACAGTTACTATAGGTACTTTCTGGAAGAAAAATTTTGGAAATTCAAGATATGACGCCCACCATTGTCAAGTATTCAATTTTTAATTAAGATCTCGTATAATAGAAAGGGGTTATAAAATACTTCAAACTGAAATTATAGTATGAAAATACTAGGTAGGTACCTGTTTGGTTAATTTTCAATTTATGGAACAAGATTGTTGATATTCAGTTATGATGACACTGTAAATAAACATAGAAAAAACAATTCACTCTGGAATAATACTGGATTTATTAAAAATCTTCCTAAAATTTGACAGCTAATAATAATTAATCGATCCATATCCTGTGATTATTGTAACATGGCCATTTAACATTGACATTCAACTGTTCCTACTCGATTTTCCTTTCTAGCATATCAAATTGGGTGATTTCAGCTTTAACGCCGTTGTCAACATGAAATTTGACATGGCGATGTTAAAGCATTTAACATGGTCACGTGACCATGTCGAAGTGATTTTTAACAACAGTGCCGTTGTTAACAGCGCTGTCAAATGCGAAATTTAGTTTCTAGCATACCACCCTAATGGTAGTAAAAAATAAAGCTTGTTAATATGCAATTGTATGGGTTTTATTTAATGCAATATGGCCGTATTTTGTATGTTACTACAATATAAATAATCTGTGGATACAAAATTGTGAATTCAATACCGCCTTATGTAACAAAACTTTTTCTAAGAGTCACTTATTTAACTTTTCATACGTGCTTACCCCCAAAGAGGGTCATTTTAAAAAGTGAAACCAATTTACAAACTTATTGAGGAAATATTACTATTTTTCTTTATCAAATGAAGATTGTTTTCTTCCGTTACGTACATTTTGAGATTTCACACTTTCGTGCCTATTGAACTGGGGGTGCGATATGCCACAGAATGCCTGTTCTCCAAATATGACGCAAAGAACCTACAAAGACTGGGACCAACGCAAAAGTTAGACAGTTTAGATATAATCGTATCATGTCTGACCCGATCAAAGGCCTTTGAGAAGTCCGTATACACAACGTCAACCTGCCCACCAGAATCAACAATTATTGAGACGCATTGTGTAAACGATACCAGATTAGTGACTGTTGCGTCCCTCAAAAAACCTAGGCTGATGAATCGTAATCCGATCCTTTATCTGAGGGAACAGCCGACCATACAAAGTCATCTCAAGTACCTTAGCGAAATTATTGAGAAGGAAAATTGGTCTGTAGTTCTCAATGTTCGATTGATTCCCGGACTTCAAGACAGGGCACAGCTTCGCCTCACGCCACCGGTTTGGAAACTTACATAAAGTTGATGACTTGTTAAAAAGTATCTTCAAAGGGATGACAAACACACTTGAACAGTATTTCAGGATGAACGACGGAATGCCATCAGGACCAGATGTCATTTTATTTCCCAACCTATGCAGTGAACGAGATACGTCTGTCCCTGAGAGAGAGAGAGAGAATAGAGATGATATTCGGCAAAGCAGCGGCCTCTAAGGTCTCAGCGTGACCATCTCCAGAGTAAACATCAGAGAAGCGTCTCGCAAAGCCATTCACTATCGCTTGAGGTATGTCATAGGAGAGACCAATACCATCCCGTAGAACACCGCCAATACGTGTGTTCTTTCTCATCTGATTAAATTGCCTCCAAAACGACCCAGGATCATCAATTACCGAATCCTGAACTTATCGCAAGTAAGCACTATATGCATCCTTAATCTGTCGAGCGAGATCTTAGTTCCTTAAACTCATTACAATCAGACACTACGCCATACCTCTTAATTACAATCAGACACTACGCCATACCTCTTAAATTTCATATGTAAAACCGCCTTCCGACGCACACCCCTCCTAATTTCGGACGTGAACCAGGAAGGATACCTCGATCTCAGAACCCCAAAGCGAGGCACAAACTCATCAAAGACTCTATAAAGTTGGCAATAGAATGCAAAAAGTTCCAATTTACTGATTCTAGAGCATTATACAACCCATGAAAGTCTGCTCTTCGGAAATCATATGAGCGTGACGAGGATCCGAGATCAAAGCGTTCCTTCCCACCCCCCAATGATACTTCCATCGCCAATGACAAAGCCGGATGATGGGAATCTTCCTTGACCATAAGGCAGTTATCACGGACTACGGTGACATCAAAATTAGCTAAGACAAGATCAAGCAAGCGTCCCATCTTATTAACAATCGCATTACTTTGTGATAGGCGATTAGCTAACATGAAATCTCTAAGAAGCACCGATCTTGGGTCAGTAGCCGCCATGAAAATGAGGTATATTAAAATCTCCCAGCAAAATCTGTTTAGAATCTCCAAGATTGAGCCGCTCAAACACATCAAGAAACTATTCAAAGTCCGCCAGTGGCACTGCGGAATATAAACACAAATTACATGCAAGCTACATTTCTTAGATATAATTTTATAGCTAACAATATCCACTAACGGTAAGTTTGTCCTTACTTCAAACAAGTCTTGCTCGAGCTCAACCCACTGAATTTCCCTGTTCACCGCTAATAACACTCCCCCACCACGCCCGGAACCCACATCACATTTACGATCCCCTCTGAAAACTCTGAAATGTTCCAGAAAAAACTCGCCATCAACATTCCCATCACACAACCATGTCTCAGACAAACCGATAATTTTGTATTCACAATCCGCGCACGCAGCGAAAAACTCTTGCGATTTTCCCCGTATACTCCGAGCATACTGATAATACATATTCAAAGCAGTAAATCCGTCCACTCAGTTTTCCTTCACGATCCTTGGTATACCGGAGATACGGCGTATTCTCAAATCATTCTCACCGTTGCGCCTTCTTTCGGCGAGTTGCTTTTTCATCTCACGGTACTCAGCCTGCTGCCGAGGTGTCTGATCAACAGGTATAGACACATTTCTATAATTGGGGAGATTTCTTAACTTGTTAGAGTTCCTAGTTAGGCACTGAACATCATCCTCCAGACTCATCGCCACCTTAACTGGTCTAGTTTTGTTCAGTGATCGAGCTCCCACCCTAGAGACCACAATCCGCTCCGTCAGATTGACACCACATATAATGCGCCAAATAGATCAGTAACAAATCTACGGTCAGAAGCTTTCCTCAGCTGTAGATCATCATGCGGCGACTCAGACACACCGAAAATAATTATATTACGCTGGCGCCTGTGTCTCTCATTAAATTCCTCAAGTGCCAGATTGAAGACCCTTTCACTCTCATGATGCACCTGTTCCGAACATTGACCGCATAATGCATCAAGGTAAATCGTCAATCACTGACAATTTGTTCGTAATCTCGACAATCTAAGTTTCGTGCTTACTGACGGACTCGGCATGAGTTGCAAGAGCAGCGTTGCAGAGATCCAAGGATCCACCCAAGTGCGCAAATTTTATATTGACTTCATCAGCAAAAGTCTGGGCTTTCTTCATTGACACTATGTCAGTCTGAATATTCGCCTTAATTTCTCTAATATCTCACTTCGCACAATATTGCACCCAATTTATCTGTTGGTGACTCGCTAGTAAATGATATGGAGGGATCTGGGGAAATGACCCACAGGTGAATTACACAGGTGGTGGCATTTTGATATCAGTCAGCGTACCCGACTTTGTAGGCGAATTACTTCTCAGGCGACGACCAGCCTTCAAACACATCGGACATTTCCAGCACTTCTTTTGAACCTGTAGATATTTCAAGTCATCCTCCTTTAAATATACGCAGCCTAGGTGGGAGGACCTGAGACATTCCCGACATTTAGCAAATAAGATACGAAGTCGACACGGTAAGACAATCAGCCATGCGATAAGAGCATCGGCTGTGCGGTGATAACGAAAATATTCTCCGCACAGAGATAAGTAGGTTTAATTATTATATTCACTCAAGTACCGAGCAAATCAAACTTTATAACGCAACCAAAGCGATTATCTACGTAAAATCTACATCCCCAGGTGCAGAATCACTAGAACTACAACTTAACAAAAAACTCGCGAATTAACAACTCACAGGACAGCAACAGTTAGATTAATTAAACCAGCTCGAAATGAAACCGACCTCATCCTTTCACTTTCACGCAGATAATTGGATCGACATAACGACCATCCAAGAACTCGTTAATGCTGTAAAATGATTGTTCACAGAGAAATTTTTTTAATTTAATTTTGAAAGTAGATAAATGTAAGTATCTTTATAGCATTAGGTAATCTATTGTAGCACTTAATATTAACTTGCTTTTTCTCAGAAGTGCATGTTCTTGAAAAGGGTTCCAGTAAAAGGGTGCACCCACTAGTGCCATAGCCATGTACGTCTGAATGGGTGCGCAGCTCTCCGATCGATCTCCTCACATGTAAACAAGTTTCATAAATATACAGGGACGGCAAGGTAAGAATCCCGAAGGACCTGAAGTGCAACCTGCAATGATCTCTCGATCCGTTCCCAAGTATAACACGAATAGTCCTCTTCTGCACGGCAAAAGCCCTCAATAATCCTGATGATCCCCCCCAAAGCAACACGGCATATTTTAGGTGGAACCTACCAAAGCATAGTATGATCAACAGAGTATCCAGGCTCACCAGTGGGACCAAACATCTGCGAACATATATGACCCTGGAGACTCTCGCACACATGTCATCGACATGCGCAGACCACGTTAGACGCTAATCAATTCTAATGCCCAACAGGCAAATAGAATCCTGAGTGGGAACATTTCTATCAGTGGCTAGGGTAATTCTTTGCGTCTTGTCACAATTTCATTTTATTACGGACAAACCAGCTCGAAGCCTGATCGACCACTCTATTAAGATTATCCCTGGCCCACTCTGAGCTCCGGTGACTGCTATGAAAAGTCGTATCATCGGCGAACATTATAGAGGTTCCCTTAACATTACTGGTAGATCATTTATGTGCAGTATAAAAAGTAGAGGGCTAAGAATCGATCCCTGTGGCACACCATGCAACTACGACAAGACGTCAGACTTCTCCTTATTGAGACATACACACTGCCTCCTTCCTTTGAGATAAGACCGCATCAAATCAAGGTAAACACCCCAATTCCATAAGCTTCTATCTTATGCAGCAAGATGGGAATGCGATACTGTCACAGTCGAACGCCTTCGTGAGGTAGCAGAGAGCCACCTCCATATGGTGTCCAGAATCAAATTTTATATTCAAAGATAACAAATGAAAATGAAAAATGAGCTTATTTTTGCGGTATAATGAACTTTGAACTCCATTTACCTACTTGAAAAGCAAGGGTAATTTCGAAATTCATTGGTTGACCTTTTAAAGTTTTACAAGTACATGGACGTAGAAGTTGTTTAACGAACAGGGGGTCATATACATACCATGTATCTGCGCCACAAATGAATTTTATCACTTTTATTTTTCTTCGTTTTGTGTGCTTTAAATTATGATAGATAACTTCTTGTCATATAATTAAAAAATTGAGAAATGCACAATAGTTAGGGCCGCGGTGACAAAAGTGCCTTGCAACTCCCAAACGGATGAGAAGCACGGTTTTGTATAGTTAGAGTGTCGTTCTCGAAATCCGTGTTGTCGAGTAGGGGTCTGGCGTTCGGCGTTGGGCGGCTATAGTATTTTTTTCCGAATTTTGCCCAGCGGTTCCAAAAATTATTTCCCAAACGGATGAAAATTACTGGAGGGCATCTACGCAAACCCCCAATTACCGGAAAAATATTTTCATCCGATTTGATATTTTTGCGAAGCATTTGACTGGTTAGGTCTGGCTTGACTAGCAACGTATTTTCGGCAATCTGTTTGTACATTACAAAAGTGCTTGCAAAATCGACAATTTGGACGAACACGAGGTGTCACTTTCTTCATTTGCACCAGGCTTGGATGTCAGCGTTTAGAAATCAGGCCAGCGAACTTAACAAAATCATCTCTTGGTAACCTATGCCTTATTTTACGATTTAACAGGCCATAGATCATGCCTAACTGATGATGAGTAAGATGCAGTTCTGGATTTGCCGGAAGGCGTGAGAGAAGTGCATGGCAAGAATTATTGACAAAAATATCTGTCGGTTCTCTATCTGCTTGTTGACGGTAGAACAATACCTTGAAAATTTTGTGTGGCGGCATACATATGCGTGTCTCAGTGCTTCCAGAGCATATCTAACCAAGTAGTAACTGTTGAAAGAGTTCCATGTTGCAGCATTTTTATCCACTAGCATTGGTAATCCTTTAAAAGAGTTTCTATCAGACACGTTGACACAGTCCTTGTATATCATTATAGCATTGATAAACGCATCTACGTCCCATTTTTATTCCCAGAAAACTGAGAAGCACAATTTGAAAAAATTTGCAGTTGGAGTTTGTGATGGAGTTTATTTCGGGACATCCTGCTTGTGAGCAGTCAGCAAAACATTAGTAATACTGTTAACTAGAACCTGTAGTTGTTCGTTTTTAATAGGAACTGGATTAGCCATAGTTGAAGCAGACGATTCTTCGGAAACTTTTTCAGTAACAGGGTTTTCACCACCACTAATTTTATTACCTCTAACGTTGTAAGGCACTGACCGTTAGAACACCGATGAGTGACGTTAAAATGTTCAAAAACGTCTTTCGAAGGAACGCTCAAAAGTTCATCACATGGAATAAATAAATTTAACACACAAGGTTGATAATAAACGCGACCGCGACGCGACACATTCAATTGAAATAAATTTTCGAGGATAATATTGGCAAATCGTATGAACGTTTAGTTAATCTAACGTACCTAAATAAAGTAAGACAGCAACACTACAAATGTGTTGAAATGAAACACCAAAAGCTCAGAAATCAACAGCCACACCGCACTGATAATGTTCAGGTAATTAATTATTTTGTAGGTAGCTATTAGTAAAGATGTCTACGACAGTTCATAATAAAGCGCGACTTATTAAAAAAAGCATAACTTTGATATGCCATTGAAACAACCGAGAACCGACTGCGCACGCGTGGAATTATCGTCATCGATTTTGTTATCGTTCCTATTCACAGCTTTGCACTGTTTATCAAATTTACAGATTGGTCCACGAGCAGGTATTATGAATGGAAAGGAACAGGTACTAGTGTAGCTGTGATTTGACAAGAGCCGGGAATTATGAACTACGAGTATAATTCAAAACCTTGTAACGTCTCTCTTTTTTGAGAGGACGTATTAATTGTTTTTGTTAATTAATTTATTAACAAATGGCTTCAGACGGGATATTGGGTGGACTTTCACAAATTTATAAATATAAATTTAAACAGAAATATAAAACATAAATTAACATAATCGAAATCAATACTTTTCTCGGGAGATTTAAATTCGTGAATGCAGTATAGATGGACACTCCCTGGCTCCGGCAAAAGGATCTCGTCTACCGCTAGACGATAAGTTCCAGTTTTTTTTTTTTACTTTTATTGCCGTTAGTAGTCACTAAGTCAAGTTCACGGCAGAGCGAATTTTGTAGCTTTATTAATTAACTGAAAACAGAAACGTTAACACAAACTGTGCATTGTGGATGGATTAAATGATTTTACTGTGGCTTTATCGTTCCGATAAGGAATGAGAAAGAAACAAAAATACTTCCTATTATTATGTTTACATTAAGTTTATGTCGATCTGGATTTCTAAGAATTCCCTTTTTATTTACATGATTAATTTGTTCAATAAAGTAGATTGAGGGGAAAAATTCTAGTCGCATGGAATGAACGCGGATTTTCCTAATAAATGACTGAATAGGCTCGTCTTACATTACGTACGGTAAATTCCCGTTCGCAATTGAAGGCTGGCCATTTATGTGCCCAACTAATCCGCCGAATCGATACATCTACCGCATTAGAAGACCACGGGGGATGCTAAGCTTAATCAGAATAATTGGACCAGGGATACGAATCAATTCTTCACATCAACGAGGTCCTCGTTCAAATATGACTAGCTTTTAGCAATTAAGGGTTGGCGAAAGAGTGTCAATTCCACTCTTTCACTTTGGGGAGGATAAGACGGGTGCTTGGAAGAGTCAATTCCTCTTCTTCGCTCTAGGAGAAGTCCCGATCAGTACTCGGGACCTTCGGAGAAGGTGGTTGAGCTATAGATGGTTGACTGGCTATCCTAGGTCAGTTCCCCAGGAAGGGCAGCTGCATTTGCTATCTTTCATTAAATATCCATTCCTTTATATAAGTACTGGATGTAAACAACAAAATATTATAAATAACAACTTCGTATCTTATTTTTTTCTTGGCTTCGTATTTATTTGCTTGAATTTAATATTTTAATAATTCTCGCTGAATTGCGTCTTGTTTTTTGTTCCTTCATAGAGGCACTTGATGTAAATAACAAATGATACGAACATAAAAAACCTCCTTTATCTTGTTGTCGATTTCTTTATTTGGATTTTAATATTTTAATAATTTAATAATTTCTAAATGATTTCTTACTGACTTTGGTAAAAATTATATTTACCTCATATTATGACGCTTTACAGCGTCGCGACGTTAATGTAACGTCACAACTACGAATAATAACTTTCATACATTTCTAAATATTACATCTTGATAACAGTGATGTGACAATAACGACAATAACTGTAGATTAGTAAACTTTCATAATAATGATTACGTAACGGCTCTTATTTTTCAATCTGGTTTATTCTAATTTCTTGGAACATGAATGGAAAGTGAAAAAAATCACGATTGTTTTTTTTTTCTTTAGAGAGTTTATGTGAAAACTACATTTGCATTTCTGACGGTTGATAACTAAATTTGTCATATAATTATGTTGTTAGCACAAATAAAACAAACTCCCCTACGTATTGTTATATTATTTTTGGCAGAGTCATGTTCCAAATTTATATTATTTTTGAAATTTGAATTGTCATTTGTACTATTATTTTGACAATATACAATTGTATTATTATTGTACTATTATTACTATGACATCACAGTTTACCGTTTATCCAAATACCTTAAAATATCAATACCGGACACTTCCTCTCAAAACCTCCGTCCTAGGGAACCTGTATTACCGCTTTACTAGGGTAGCGCATTCTCATTCTCACAAAAAGTTGGGAAAAAAGTTGTGAATGTCAAATTTGACTTCATAAACGTCAGATTTTCCATGAACGTACAAATGTCTAAAAATTCACATAATTTGTTATTAAGTCCGCGTATTAAAACGTATTTTTCTCAGTAACTAAGTGTTAGATATTATAAAGTCTACAGCTTCGTAGATCCTATAAACCCGTAATTTTATTTTTAATACCCACTGAAAGAGAATTATCGGTTTCTATTCGTGTTATTATTTTGTTTTATTTTTCAAACTTCGCTTTTTTCCACATGATACCTACGCCTGTGACCAAATGTGCCAAAAATATGACCATCCAGCTGTTCAAACATAACCGTGTTTAGTAAACGTCAACGAGTGAATGCGCTACCCTAGTAAAGCGGTAATACAAGGTTCCCTACTCCGTCCATTTTTACAGCGCCCTCATGCAGGAACTGGGGCCACTAAGTTGTTTTTAAATTCAAAGTTAGGTAACTTTTCACGGTTTTTTACAGCTGCAGTCAATCATAATTTATAATAATTTGTCATTAGTAATTGAACGTTTTAGTTTCAAGTATAATTTCAATTTAAAGTTACTCGAAAAGCATTATATCAGCGGATAATTTTGTTGCGTACCAGTTAAATAGGCATTTATAATGTACCGCTGTATTAAAGTGAACATATTATGTCTGGAAAATATGTGCTGTGTGCTGTGTGCGGCTCCAACTATGGATTGTTAAGCATGTCCAGATCTTTCCACGGTGTTCCAAGCAGGAATAAAGGATTATGTATAAAGTTAACTTTAGAAGCCGCGTAAATAAACTTATTAATATTTTATAACTATGCTGATGGATATAGGAACAAGAAATAGGTTATAATAACATCGCGCGATGAGTGACGAAATTTTGGAAAAGTGTGGAGTGTCGAAGCCGATTTCTCACCATATTATTTTGTACTGATCATTTCAAAGGGGAAAATTTTGTTAATCCAGCAAATAATAGACCTTTAAAACTGCAAGGAAGCACATTATCGGAATTGCGGCAAATAAAAGGTTTACACTTAGGTACATAGCGATTCAATCTTTTTGAAATATACCTACCTAAAGATATTAATAATATTGTGTCTAATAGTAGTTAATTATTGTTAATATAATAAACATATTGAAAACTTTGTTGTTTATTGTTGTATTAATTCTTCGTCCCAATTTCCTCCGTCTATTCCATCTAATTAATTTTAAGAGCTATTCTATTCAGCGTTGATATTTAAAACTCCCGCTATGTTTCACCAAATTTAATTTTTAGTGGCCCCAGTTCATGCTTGGCGACGCAACCTGTTGCAATGCTATAGTTATAGGAGTGTTCGGTATTAATATTTTAGCGTATTTGGTTTATCCATACTTTTCATAAAATTATTTATTGTTAAAAGTTCGTTTTCGGCTGTATCTCCAAGACTTTGTATTTTTGTTGTAGACTCATTTTCTAATATCACAACTTCCGCTTCACTTATGAGTTTGTTAAAATCCACGGGACTCAGCTCCTCAGACAATATTTGATTCACAAGTAGTGGCATTTTATTTCCAATATTTTCGTCAATTGACCTTGATGGAATTTCATTGCATTCATTATGCTTTAAAGCCATTTGCATTATTTTTTGAGTTCTTGAATTCATTCTCTATCCCCAGTTTTCTATGATAAGTACTTATAAATACAAATGCAATACCTCGTATATCACAGCACGTCAGTCTGAAATGAAAAGCGGAACCTCGTAAGGAACCTCAAATAAACGAAGCAAAATCTAAAGATTGTGTCTTGTTTAAAAAGATAATAATTCATGAAATCAACACCTAACTATAAATGAAAGCATCAAAAACTAAATCCAGGTATTTCAGTGTTAACTTACCTTAATATACAGCAATGAATCGCACTTGACTTTTCAGTCATACTAACTACAATAACTTACTGAAGACATACGTGGTCCTGCGCTTAAAATTTCTGTGTTTAGTTTACAAGGTCCTGATTATTACAGATTTCTTCACTTAAGGTACTTTTTATCTAACTTACTTAGGTACTCACCAGCAGATAGGTCTAGCAATACTGCAGAGATTGACTCAGAAACCTTATTTTCATAAAACTGAGACTTACGAGATCCTGCCCTTTACCCCTTCAATTGCCTCTAGTTGTTTCATAGAGGACTTTTTAAATCGTTTTCATCTTTTTCAATCTAAAACAATTAATTCTCAAGTAGCTATAAATTTCTATAATACACATTGTTTTTCTTACCATTTTCAAGTCACTAAAAATATATAATATTTACGTATAATCTCAACTGGGTATCAGATGGAGACAATAACGCAATAACACAAAAGGCACGTGCACACAACAACAGCTTCAGTTCACTAACTTTGTGTGAGTTACTCCTGCAATAATTTTATAGTCCATAAGTCACAATGTGGCGTTTTCGCAACGTTACATTTCAAAAGTGTTTTGAAAAGTTTCTCATGAAGAAAGAAGTTTCCTTTTTTAGAAATATGATAGTTTGAGGTATATCCAATGGTAAAATTATTCTGTAACTAGAAAAAAAATAACCATTTTGTTTCCAATAAGATTTAGATTTAGTAGATTTATTCTTGATAAATACCTTGATTTTTTTTACTTTTCTTGCAAACTCAAATTTATATTTTTATCATAATTTTTTTTATTGCAATATAATCTTCATGCAATGTATCATAATGAAAAATAGTCAATGAAGTGGCAAAAAATCAAATAGCTATCTAAAATACAGGGTGTTCTACAAGCTCTATGACAAACTTTGACAGATGGTAGGTTGCTTGATTTTAAACATATTTTTTTTAATAAACATGGGTCCGATTCGCTTTTGTTTAGAAGTTACAAGCATTTAAAGAATCGTAATTTTTTCAGTCAACCAGGAAGTGACACTGAGTCGCTATGTCACTAAGACACTATGTCAACCAATGTACACTTATAAAATATACACTTACTTCAATGAAAAACGTAGGCTGATAAATAGAAATATCGGTTGTTATGACAGTAATAATTGTTAGTGTCATTTTAATTATTTATTAGATATTTCGTGTGAAAGTTATAAATAAAAAATGCATTTATTCTCGACTGAGGAATATGCAGATATTGTGTCTGTATATGGGTATTCCAATGGTAACGCCAGACAAATCTCATTCTTCGAGTGACCGAATCTTTAGTTCGTCGATGTGAGGCTTGCATTCAAGCTGAGGGTGGACATTTCGAACAATTTTTATAGTCTTAAGTTTTGTGATTATCATTTAATTTGAATTTTTATTGTTGATTGTTAATAAAGGTTAAATGCTTGTAACTTCTAAACAAAAACGAATCGGACCCATGTTTATTAAAAAAAATATGTTTAAAATCAAGCAACCTACCATCTGTCAAAGTTTGTCATAGAGCTTGTAGAACACCCTGTATAAGTATATTACTTAGACATTAACGCGACATTGGGCTTAAATGGGTTTTACCTTCAGTTATAAAATCATACAAAAGGCTATATTTACGTTAGAACAAAAAACGTTTCTAGTAAAACAGAAACGCTTTCTGAACGACACATTTGCCCTAATGATATGGTGAAGACAGAGAACATCGATGTTTCAACGGTTATTTCCATCTCATCAGTCTGTCACATCACCACCACCAGAGGAGTGTGCTTTTTTTCTACCATCTCTACTACTGCAATTTTTCATTACCATCTCTGACAGTTCACTGAAAAAGCAATTATAATAATAATAATAATAATAAAAATAATATCGTCTTTATTAACGAAAATATCAATGTAACATTCATACAATACTTAAGTATCAAGTACAATAAAAATTTATTCAGAAATTCTAGTCATGACTACTGATTCTAACTTTAACAGACGGCGAAGTTTAGCGTAACGCTATTCTTACACTTATCCGCCTGTTTGTGTTACCGCACTTAATAGCTACTAACATACATTAAAAGAAAAAAGAAAAAATCCCATTATCACGATCACTAACACTAGTCCCCTTGCCCGTGTGCTGAGCTCAACAAATGTAAAAATAAAATAAAAGGCAGGGATCCGTGATCTAAACTGTGCTGTGTGTTGGTAGATACATTGTACTGAAGAGTCCCAAACAGGACGAAACACGTGTCTACAATTTCCGCCTCTGCTCACAGCACAACATTAATGGATGGCATGTTGTCTGACAACATGTCATTCATCTTTTGTCTAGCAACGCCTAGAAGGGGCTTTACCTACTTCATGCACACCGGGAGTCACTGCACTCATTTTTGGCATGCATTATAGCTGTCTGGGGTGTATCCTATGGCGCAAGCCGAACCCACCGTGCCTTTTATTTTATTTTTATTTTTATTTCATTGCATTCTGCTCACGGGATCCGTGATCTAAACTGTGCTGTGTGTTGGTAGATACATTGTACTGAAGAGTCCCAAACAGGACGAAACACGTGTCTACAATTTCCGCCTCTGCTCACAGCACAACATTAATGGATGGCATGTTGTCTGACAACATGTCATTCATCTTTTGTCTAGCAACGCCTAGTAGGGGCTTTACCTACTTCATGCACACCGGGAGGCACTGCACTCATTTTTGGCATGCATTATAGCTGTCTGGGGTGTATCCTATGGCGCAAGCCGAACCCACCGTGCCTTTTATTTTATTTTTATTTTTATTTCATTGCATTCTGCTCACGGGATCCGTGATCTAAACTGTGCTGTGTGTTGGTAGATACATTGTACTGAAGAGTCCCAAACAGGACGAAACACGTGTCTACAATTTCCGCCTCTGCTCACAGCACAACATTAATGGATGGCATGTTGTCTGACAACATGTCATTCATCTTTTGTCTAGCAACGCCTAGTAGGGGCTTTACCTACTTCATGCACACCGGGAGGCACTGCACTCATTTTTGGCATGCATTATAGCTGTCTGGGGTGTATCCTATGGCGCAAGCCGAACCCACCGTGCCTTTTATTTTATTTTTATTTTTATTTCATTGCATTCTGCTCACGGGATCCGTGATCTAAACTGTGCTGTGTGTTGGTAGATACATTGTACTGAAGTCCCAAACAGGACGAAACACGTGTCTACAATTTCCGCCTCTGCTCACAGCACAACATTAATGGATGGCATGTTGTCTGATAACATGTCATTCATCTTTTGTCTTGTTCAACAAATGTAGCCTAATCTGTTTGCGAAATGATTGCAAAGGCGTCCTTGTACCTTTGCTGACTTCGTTGTACATTTTTGCGGAAAGATATTAGAAACTTCGTTTAAACAAAGAAGTTGAATGCCGAGGTATGCGCAAAGTGTTCAAATTTCTGGTACATCGATCATGAACCTATCTGACTGAGTAGTGATATCTAACGAGCTCAGACATATTCAACCACTCCAACTCTGGCAGTTTGTGTGAAACATGGTCAAACTTTCTCAACCCATAGATAAACCGGATGCAACTATTTTCTATCTTTTGTATGCGATATTTAGTTATAGAATCAGCACAAGGAAAATACAAAATGTCGCAGTAGTTTACAACTGAGAGAACCAAACTTTCAGATAATTTTTTCCTTACTTTAAAGTTTAGTAACGCCTTGGAGGCGAATAAACATCTGAGACGTACGTATACTTTTTTTACCAAGTTTTTAACATGTTCCGTAAAACGCTGTTTGACATCGATTTGTATACCAAGAATTTTTGTTGAAGTCGAGAATTGCAGCCTTTCGCCGTCAACATAATATGTATTTTGTACAGAAACCAAGAATTCAAGATTTCGACGACTGCGAGATGAGCAAAACAACATTTATTTAGATTTATTCGCGTTCACCGTTAAGCTATGCTGCGAAGAAAAGTGAAGAACATTATCGATGTCTGCCTGAAAGCTAGCAATGGATCGACCCAATTCACCCTCATCGAAGGTAAAGAGCAACTGAGTATCACTCGCAAAAGACTGCAAAGCACAAAACTCAACCTTGGTGGATATATCAAATATGTATATTAAAAACAATAATGGACCCAGGACAGAGCCCTAAGGCACTCCAGAAGGTATCTGAACATTATCAGAACATGTACCATTCAACCTCACACACTGACTTCTTCCGCCAAGATAGCTCTCGAAGAACGAGACAGATATGTTATCAAATCCAATGTAACCCAGTTTCGCACAGAGAAGTTTGTGATTTATTTTGTCGAACGCCTTAGAATAATCAAGAGAAAGCAGTAATGCACACCGCCTCCCATCAGTTGCTCTAATTATATCATCCATTAAGTTTAACAATGCTGTGACGGTGCTGTGGCTGTTTCTAGAGCCGGGCTGATTTTTTGGAAGAATGGAATTATCATCTAGATATCTGACAATCTGAGACGAAACCACTCTCTCCAACACCTTGGACAAAACGGGAAGCAAACTTATTGGTCTAAGATCAGACAATACCCTTGGGCATGAAACCTTGGGAAGGGGGAGGATGACAACTTTCCTCCAAAGACCAGGAAAATACCCTTGCAACAAGCAGTCATTTATTATATTAACTAAATGTGGAATAATTACATGCAAACTCATTTTGATCATAAGATTCAGACCATCCACACCCGCAGAATTTGATGCAATATTTCTAACCACCCTCAGCACCTCACTCGCATCAACGACCTGAAGAGTGAACTCATTTTTTCCTTAAAATTTATTATTCTTGTAAAACGTAACAGCGTCGCCCGAGGAATCAGCATCACTGTAAACTGAAGAAAAGTAATCATTTATCATACTAGCATCAAAAGACCCATTGGGAAGTGACAACTTACTAGATTGCTTTAACCGCATACTACTTATAGCCGACCAAAATTTCTTTGCATTCCCATTAGTTTCTAAACTGGAAAAATAGGAAGCTCTTCTGATCGACGCCAGAGCAAAGTGTCTCATTTTCCGAAAGTGATTAAGATTTTCCGTTATCTTGTTTTTTTCTATATTTAGAGTGGGCCCTGTTTTTTTCCTTCAAGATTTGTTTTAGAGCAAAAGTGAGCCAAAAGTTACTGGTGCATTTTTGTCGAAAACATACACAAGCGTTTTTCCAAACCAGCCGATCCTAAGTCATTCGTGAATTCCTGATCATCCAAGCCAGAAAAGTCACAAAGTGTAATGTAGGTACCTCTGTTTTGACCTAGGGCGCACAATCTCCAACTCACACCCCGCTCTTATGGTCACATAGAGAACCAGTGTCCAAAGTGAAACCCGAACCCACAGAATATGAGCTATTCGTATAAATGAATTATTCATAAATGAAATTCAATTAGCTTGCGAATCTGAAAACAAATCAGAGATGGAGCTAGTCACAAACGAGTCTTCGCATACTTTAACCACTCATTAATAGTTTTGGCAACTATCGGATCACTGCGCTCTTTCAGTAAAGTTTTTCTTTGCAGCCTCTGAAAAATTGTAATATGCTTAAAATTAATTAATTTTAAGTAACGAGTAAAACTATCATAAATTTATTTTTAAAATTTTCATTTCAATCAAGAGATTGTCAAATTAAAAAAAAAAAACAGACTCACTGTATATTATGGACATTATCTGAGTCTCCTCAAAGCTTATTTTGTCATGACCCTTCCAGTTTTAATTCACTGCAGCCTGATCGCTTATAAGATATTTCATAATTCTTCGGGTCAAACTTTCTATTCCTGAGCGGCCAACTGCTGCTAACCTTGAAACCTACAAAAAAACCTACGCACACTTATTTCAACAGTTATATTTTTTCAAGTTACCAAGTATTTTGACAAAATTTCTGATGTTTTAAAGCTTTCGTCAAAAAGTTTAAATTCTGCTAGTCTGAAGAGGAAAAGACGGCAGGAGACTCCATGGTATATTCGTTATTTGTTCTTGACATTCTGACCAATTCGTTGAGAATAATTGAGTGTTGTTCTAATGTGCAGCAATTTTGGCTATATTTTGCAGAACAAAGTCTACAAAATTGTCCAAAATTATTATTAATATTACTACAGTAAATATTGAAAATTATAAAGTACCAGGTTAAAGTTATTTAAATTCAATTAATGGTGGCTGAGTAAAATTTGTCTCAAAATTAAATTACAAGAATTACAATACTATGTTAATTTTTATGAAAATAACAAACCTGATGAACAAGAGGCAGTGACGGTGGAAGCTGCAGAACTGAGCAGAGGTATGCGATAGTGAGGTAGCACCAGCTGATGAGTGTGTATCGTATCCACCAGGATCTGCAAATAACATTTTTATGATGGTTCTTCAACATCATTTAGGTACCTGAAGTCTCAAGAATATTTCTTGGATGGAGTGTTGTGCGTTGATATGAGCCTTCTACATCTAGTTTCATTTTTATGCAGCCATTAATAACCGTAGAAATTAATAAATTTGATATAAATTAAATAAAAAAAAAATTATCAAAAGACGGTTAATAACCGAGTTTTCAGCAGACTCCCGAAGTCGAAACATACCGATTAAATCACCTCTTTAAGTACATTGCTCATCAATGATATTTTCCGAGATTAGTCTAATAAAAGTGCACTATTAATAAAGTGCATTTGTACTCTTGCAGTAAAAGGATGATACATCTCAGTGACCAACTGAAGTATCAACGTCAGCCTCAGCACAAGATATTTTTAAATACACATTAGTCCAGTCATTTGGTAGTTTTACCGGGAAAGTTTTCCTGGAATTTTGAAAATTGGTGATTTTATAGATTTCAATCAATCAATCAATCTTTATTGGTCAATATACACAATATTAATGTTTTTGACAAGCCAAGTCTGTTTAAAATATTATCACAGGAATGCAATATTACATCTACATCATTGGTATTGGTTGGTATTGGTATTTTAACTAAATGTGAGATGGTTTATGTGGTCACATCTACATCATGGTCCCGTACAATAATTATTCCTTTTCTTTTGTATACAGGACTAACGTGAAAAATATATAAATATCTCACAAATTCAAATTTTCAAAGACACAATAAAATATTACGGAAAGAATTTGGACAATCTCGCACTATCGACACAAGTTTTAAAATCAAAGAAACAGCATTTTCAAAATATGCATACTCAATTGGTGACCAATTTAACCACACAAATGCAACATCGAGGACAGCACCAAGCAGTCACCCAACATTTCAGTGTATTGCTAGCTGTTCACTATAATTTCTCTATTTTAGTATTCAAGAATGTTTCCACTGTAAAAAAGCAGTGTTTAAGTAGTATTTTCTTTACTTTGTGTTTGAATTTATTCAATGTTAGGTTTTTAATTTCATTTGGTAGTTTGTTATATAGAGGTATATTAGGGCAAGTCTATACCTTGGAAGCCTCAAGTCACCAGAACTCCTAGTGCTGTGGTCATGTATGTCATCATTCGTCATAAATTTTTACTCAAATGTTACTCCGAATGTAAACAAGACTATATAAAATATATAGGCAAGAGAGCGGCAAGATTCTCACAGCGGGTATTATAAAGGCTCATTAAGTTAACGGGCAGATTTCTGTGCTCGTTTTTGAAGCTAATATCGACGTCGACGTGAAATGACTTTTGTTGACATTTTTGTAATCCCTTTCATGCCAAGATAGACAAAATTTCAATATTTTCCATAGCGAGTCGATACCTTCTTCAGAAACGGTCACAGAAATCTGCCCGTTAACTTAATGAGCCTTTATAATACCCGCTGTAAGTCTTTAAAATAGAGGTTGGCAGTGTTCTCTCAATGAGGCATTTGTCAATATTCTTTTGTCATTTTTTGTGCACGGAACATCTTAATTGCATCTCTGGACCTACCCCATAATACCACTCTATGACTAAGATGAGACACGAACAGTGAAAAATAGCATGTCTAGGGACATCCCAACCAACACAATAATTTGATAGTTGTCTAATAATGACACATCTAGCAGTAGAAAGCTTAGTAGTTCGATATGCGCTGACAATTAAACCGACCATCCAGCATGATCCCCAGCAGCCTGGCACTCCCGCCCTCCAAAACGTCGCGATGGGTAGAGAAGATCAATCTTTGTGTTTTTGCTTTGCCAAGTTATTATATGCAAGCCATTTTTCGGCAGACTTCTCGAATTCAGCGGAATAAATAACATTTCAGTTCCTCAATATATATTTGCCATTGTATAGTCATCGACGAATGCTATGCCAGCTCTGTGTTCCGGGCCGGCAAGAAGATTATTTAGGAGTAATAGCTACCTAACATTGCTACAGATTGTCTAACTTCTTCTGAAGCGTGAAATATCCTATCCCTTAACTCCATTTCTGTATTTATGAGAGTCGCATAAACAATATTCTTTAAATGATCCCACAGGAAAAAATCCATTGGTGTTAAGTCAGGCGACCTGGGTGGCCACTGTAGCGGGGCATCTTGCCCTCTCCCTATCCACTTTCTGGGAAATTGCTGATGAAGCCATCGTCTGACAGTTAAACTGAAATGCGGGGGTGCCCCGTCGAACATGAACCACATTTGTTGACGAAGATCGAGTTTTAAATCTTCTGATAATTCAAATAAATTATTTTGTAAAAAGATGCTCATTACCACCAAGACGTCTTGGAAGAACCAAAGGTCCAATTAATCGACCTCCTATTATTCCTGCCCATACATTAATGGAAAATTTATGTTGAAAACTTCCCGTCTACTGACAATGTGGATTTTCATCAGACCAATGATGCATATTGTGATAATTAAAAACACCATCCCGTGTAAAAATAGCTCCGTCGGTAAATAATACAGGGTTATTCACGGTATACGCCACGGAAGATTATGGCCGTGTCTCTAGATTTTAGGATCTTTTTATTTTTGGAGTGGATAGAGACCCGGTAGAGGTACGTTTTAAAATTATATTCATAATGTACAGGTGTCCCAAAAGCATGAAACATATCAAAGTTATGTTTTTTTTTAAATGGAATGCTCCTATGTTATTGCATTTTTAGATTGTCTGAGAAGAAAAAATAAGATTGGTTTTTACAGTTGGTGTTTAAACTCAGAAGTTTTTGAGTTATAAACAAGTGAAAATCGTCATTTTTCAAGTTCAAGGCCCTGTACAACGAGAACGGTTCAAGATAGAGAAAAACGGCTTACATGTCTCTATTTTAACTTTTCATGTACTATCCTATGGTATAGAAACATTTGTACTTCCTTTGATTTTTTTATTTGTCGACGCGTGGAGAAATCTCAGAATTTTTAAAAATTTTTATCACCCCGTATAAACATTTCATCTACATCATTGGATAGTACATGAAAAGTTAAAATAGGGACATGTAAGCCGTTTTTCTCTATCTTAAGCCGTATTCCTTGTACAGGGCCTTGAACTTGAAAAATGACGATTTTCACTTGTTTATAACTCACAAACTTCTGAATTTAAACACCAACTGTAAAAGCCAATCTTCTTTTTTCTTCCCAGGCAATCTAAAAATGCAATAACATAGGAGCATTCCATTTAAATTTATAATTATTTTTATTGAACCACTTATTTGATTATATAATATATTTGATGAATTTTATTGAGACTTAGGTTCTAATTTAAATTTGCCACTAAAGATTCTTTACAGAACAAATTAGAAAAACTTTCGTACAGCATGCGAGGAGAAGACTGAAGACATGGACGGTACCGTTTCGTCCTTATTATGGACTCATCAGCATATCATATCAGCCAGCTCTAAACCACACATGCTATACGAAATTTGGAAGTTGTATCTATTCTAACTGGTGTTTTTCGTTTTGTAGTGACCTTTAATTTTCAAATGAGTGAGCAGGCAACCAGAGAAACGTGCGTGTCTTTATATAGTATTATCCTCGCTATAACAGTAGAGTTTTCATGGGTTTATGAATTTTACACTACTAATGCAGAGGTTTCTATTAATTCAAGAACTACACATTGATTCTCATAAGTATATACCTACCCACATTCATTTTCAAGCTAATTTTATTGAATTTTTACTGATCTGTATTTATAAATTAGATGTGATCAAAAAACATCAACTTGCATGTATTTTTACAAAGGTTTTACTGTCAGGAATCCGATGATTTGGGAATCTTTCTCTGTACAATCTCTTAGCTCTTTCTGCATTGCCACGATATTCTCCATAAATCATATATGCATGTCAGAATAGTCTTCATTCGAAAATGAAGCTCCATTAGCCATATTAGTTCACTAAATTTATCACTTACAAAACTTTAAATAACACAAGTAGAACAAATTAGAATAATAATGAAAGCAGTAGTTTAGGTAAATTAATTTATTGATTGTTATGTATACAAAGTTTTCTGATGCATTCGAAACTTATTAGTAATAATTTTTGTATTGTAATGAAGAATTCTGCAAATCCGCGTGTTTTATGTCTTTATTTTTTTATGAAATTTTTAAGAGACAAATTTGTTGCAATTGAACTGGCCCTCCAAAGTGTGAATTTATAGATAAAAAAAAATACATTAGAAAAAAGTTCTGTTTTTAGGGGGTAGTATGATTCACACCCTTGCAGAGAATAAGGGAAATTATGTAATTATGGAGGCTTCCTGGTAGTAGTATTCGAATAACTAGCCGTCTTTTTTATTTCAAGTCATTTCAGAAAAAAATCGATAAATGTGAATTTTTTACCGTACTCTAAGGGGATGTAACTTCGTAGGGTAAGCTTTAAGAATTTTTCTTATGACAAACCCCCCTTAAAATTCAGCAAGGAATCTCCAGTTGAATTTTATGCACTGATTAATGAAACCCCCTGTATAAAGTTAATGTTTACGATCATTTCAGTTCAGGTCTAAAGATTGCATGGAGTGTTACAGACTAATCCGACTATCATGTACGAGTATGAAGCTTCAACTGGATTTTATACCCGTTCAAAATGATCTAACTATAACCGCAACCTGGCGATTTTGTAAATAGCACGGTGTAAGATATACAGGGTGTTTATTTTAAGGTTGGCCAAACTTCACAGGCTGATTCTTCAAACTAAAATAATTCTTCAGATTCAGACTTCAAATTCAGATTCTTCAGACCTTTTTTCTGATCAGCTATTCCTGCTATTAAAAAATAACCCACTGGAATTTTCCAGTTTCGATTTATGCAGTTAAAAAAAAAAACTAATGACTCCTTAGCTATAGTACTTTCGTTTGAGCCTGTTCCTATATCTACATAGCCATATGATTTGCCTTCACTTGGAACCCATTCTTCATGCTGGCGAATAGCCATCTCGTCCATAACGAGTGAACATATTATTGGTTCACTGGAACTAAAGTCTGTTTCAGCGAAACTTGTGCAAAAGCCATAAATGTCATGAGTTTTGAAGCTCCGCCTAAAGTAGTACAGTGGTCCTAAACATGCCTACTTACAAACGTGCATTTTGCTATAAATACACTTAATATTTAGTGTACCCTGGCTATAACAAATGTTTGGGATTTCTGGTTTACCCCTATAATCTAAAATATGCCATGTTACTGGTTGTTTGCTAAAAGGCCTGAATATATTCCTCTCCTTATTCTTCATACACATCTGCATTGCGACTTACCTTTTCTTCAAAATTTGACGTCAGAAAAGTAAATAGTTCTTCTATTGTGTGACGACGACAGGCTGGGCCAGAGGGTGGGATTACCTGTGACGGGTTTATGACTTTTGCACAAGTTTGGCTGAAACGGACTTTACATGCTTTCTGATGTAACGCATCAAAAGCCTCCCTGGTATACCCAGGTAATCCATTTATGCTTTGATACCAGTGACTAAGCGTGCTGGTGTGAGATAAGCAGATGTTGAAAGTTTGTCGAACATATTTATATGCTTCAGGTGAATAGTCAAAGCAAAAATGTAAAGTCAAAGCAAAAACCTTGAGCTCCTCCGAATATATTTTTGGCAAAGCTTTTTTATTTTTTTTACATTGCCTATAATACAACTCTTGAAGTTGTCATCGTCCATAATTTTTTTTTTCAAAGAATCTATAATAGATTTCATGTTTGAATTTTTTTCCCTTGCTGCCAAATTATTTTCCTAATAATGCCAGTTTTCTTTTCCGACTGAATTGATTGTATGCGATGTATTTTGGAAAATACTTTCCTTTTTCTTGGAGATGCATCAGAAGCTGTCGTAGCAATTGAAACAGCTTCTGGTGTTGTAAAGGGAATGCGTTGAGAATGCGCCTCGGAAAACACTGCCCAAGATGTACGTGCTTTGGCTCGCTTACACTTAATGCTGGTTTTACAACTATGTTGGATAAAAATCTAAGAACCAAGAGAATAGAATACAATCGTCTGTAAAAAGCCTGATAAGGCGTTCACTTTGCAGTTCAGTTCAACAAGTACCGTGCGGTGATCTGATACAGTGTTGTCAAAGACTCACAATATTCCCTGATTAGGGAAATTTTGAAAATATTGTCAATAATAATTGTGGCAGAGACTCCCGTGACCCTAGTTGACCACCTGACAAGATTATTATGAACAGTAAATTTGACAGAATATTCAATAACCTACGGTGATCATCACTCAAAACACCAGTATTCACGTTGAAATCCCCACACACAATAAGTTTAGTATCAGGTCTATAGATCTGATACAATACACCCTCCAGATTTTCAAGAAATATTCCCATATTATCCAAGGGAGAGCGATAACAACTCAGAATAACATGCCTAATAAATAACAAACCTATAAACGTGCAAATCCATAAACTTCAGCACACCCTTTAAAGAACCAGAAATGCCCTCAGTACCAGAGCCTATCACAAGTTGTTTTCCGTTTCTATTTTCGATTCTATTACGACCAACTTTATGCCATGGTTTATTTTCAGATTGTTCACGACGGTGACGACCCATATTCTTGATTGATGTCACCAAATTCTCTGTCCTTCCCATGAGATTCTCTATCGAATGATAACTGGAGGATGATTTACTTCTATTAGGCTTATTTTCAAGAGCTAAGCCTACTTTTTTGTTATGAATATTTAGCAAATTAATATTATAAAGAATCAAGTAGTCAAATAACTAGGAATGAGGGAACATTTTTTTATTAAAACTTAGATCACCAGATCACCTACTATATCAAACCGATTTTTTTTCAATTAAACAAATTTTATAAATTAAAAATAAAAATTCAAGTAATTTATTGATTGATTGATCACAATACAGGTAGGTAACACACTTTCCCTCGTGTCTTTTTTAATTTACGTTTAGGAATATTTTTACGATTATAGTAGGTATAAAAATTCCTACCTGGTTTATTGTAAGCAGCGCATCCTCTCTCAAGCGGACGTAAACTTGAGATGTTCTATCAAAACATTCTTTAAAAAAATGCTTGTACAAAGTACACTATTCTTTGTAGGCTGTCAGCTCCCTCTGTTAACAAATTGTACCCAAACTTAACGACGTGCCTGATCTTTGGGAAATCTATAAACAATTTTATACATAACAAAAAATATAAATGGTAAAATAACATCATTTGACACGATACGTTTTATTCATCGAAGTAACCTTGGCATTTCACTGAGAATAATAATAATAATAATAGCAATTTATTTTCAACTGTCACCCACTTACAGGAAATACAAATAAAAATTATTAGAACGAGAATCCAAAAGAAAAAGTACAATACATAAAACATTTAATCACAAAAATTTAAAAATTAAATCACAGTTAACAAAACTGCACCTAATACCAATCAAACAACAAATCATCTTATACAATAAGCAAATACATCAATAACAATAACTGGTATCCCCCACAATTTCCCCCTCCAAAAAAAAAAAAACAACAAATCACTCGCTTCAAGTATTCGTGACAACAATAACACTGCTACTGTCACCCAATTTGATCAATAATTGACTTGAGAGAATCAGCAAAGATATCAGCATCACCGCAAAAACGATTGAATGTGTTGCACATGTGATATATGGGTCTCTAGTGAGGTATTGGTTCTTGGTCGAGTGCAGAAAAAGAATTGCGTATTTATGGCATTTAATGTAGGTACTAAAAATTTTACTCCATTGAGTAACTCACTACAATCAACCCTATTATTCAGTAGCTTGCACAAAAATGCCACCGCCAATCCAAGCCTGCGATTTTCCAAGGACTCCATGCTGAACTCACGCAATAACAAATCCTGATCAGTGCCTCTAGCCGGATAAAAACTATCACGTTTTATTACAAAATACTTGAGAAGTCTACGTTGAATTAACTCAAGCTTTATAATATCTTTCTGGTAAATTGGATGCCAAATGACGCATCCATGCTCCAACTTTGATCTTACGAAACTGTTAAATAGAAGTTTAGCTGTCTCCACATTTTTAAATCCTCGGCAAGTCCTAATTATAAAACTCAGTGTTCGCGATGCAGAAGAAACTATGTTTTTTATATGGGTCTTAAAGTTGAAATCTTGGTCAAATGTTACACCAAGATCTGCTATCTGTCTGCATCTCGACATGGTACAACCGGCAATTTCGTAATCAAACTGCACGAAACTCGTCCTTCTGCAGTAAGTAACTACGCAACATTTTGAAATATTTAAATTCAATCTATTCTTATCACACCATGCTTCAATAATGTCAATCTGCGATTGAAGAGCTTTGCAATCTAACGTGCAGTAGATGTTACTATATATTTTTAAGTAATACGCGAAGAACAACTTAGGACAGGTGATAGAGTTTGCAAGACCATTCTATAAAAAGCAAGAAGAGCTGTGGTGTCAAATTGGAGCCTTGTGGAACTCCTGAAGTGACTGGCATACTAAGTAGACTTGAAACCTTCAATCTCCATAAACTGGTAGCGTCCAACAAGATAAGACCTCATTAATTTTACCAAACTATTAGAAAACCCCATTAGCTCAAGCTTCAAAATTAGAACGTCAAGATCAATTCTATCGAACGTTGTTTGGAAGTCCATGTACGCCACATCAACCTGTCCCTGTTTATCCAGGGCTGAGCATATATATTGCGACAAGCCTGCTCTCATCCAACTCACGGAGTTCATTTCTGAGGGAATGGAGGATGGCATCCGCACAGTAGGGTGGTTTTAGGACCCCTCCAAAGCATTCGATAGTGTGTTCCATGAATGCCTCCTTCTGAAGCTGGAAGATGTGGGAGTACGCGGATTGGCCCTTTCCTGGTTCTCTAGCTACCTGCAGGGTAGAACTCAGGCGGTAACATTGACTGGATCGGATGGCCGAGTGACCAGGTCCTTTTTTGCTCCTGTCTCGTCTGGAGTTCCACAGGGCAGTGTCCGTGGTCCTCTCCTATTCCTTATTTTCATCAACAACTTAATAAATAAGTCCCGAAATATCATCCGCAAATTCCCTTTATGTTAACTATGCAGACGATACAACTATTCTTATCAAGATAAAAACTAGTGACTTTTCGCAAATTATATCAACAATTCAAGACCCGTTGAAGAAAGCATCTACATTTCTTCTCTCTTTAGTTCTCGCTAAGTATTTCCCAATTACCTGAGTCACACAGGTGATACGTTTATCGTATCCTTGTCCCTAAAGGCAGCTCAATGGAGAAACGGAAACGCCAGGGGTCAGATGAAGTTATCACCGAAGACAATGTGTTCAATGAAACGGGCTTTAATCGCTTACTGAACGTCCCTTGTGCCTTCCCGTAGAGCGGAGATGTAAGCGAGGTGAATATTACTCGGTAGTGCCGGTGCTGGTGCTGGTCGGCGTGCGAGCGGCGAGCGGCCGACAGACTGCCTGCTTGTGAGAGGACGGTGGTGCTGGTGTTGGCGGTCTGGTCCTTACCTTTTCCTTCACTCTCGGTTAATTTATGACGGATCGTCCCATCAATTGAACGGAAAATTACGGTAGAACAGAAAGGCCCAAGTTTTTATCAATTATTATTTATTAACAAGGAAGAATCAATTTTATTAAATCCACATTGATAGAAAAATAGCCTTTTCTATTTCGAAACGGCTCAGCATTGTTTCCACCTAAAATGAAAAATTTTCAGTGAAAGAAGAAATAGTTATTATGGCATTGCTTCACCTGGTGACTGAATTTCAACATGTGTGCAATCTATTGAACACCCGATACTTTTCTTATAATTTTACAAGCCGAGGTCTTGTGACTTTCATTGTGTCAGCTACGGTCAATAAAAAATTTCCTGTAGCATAAAAACGAAGCGTTGAAAGAAGCTGCGTAATTGGAGGAATTGAATGGTTTCTGAAAAAGCAAAATAAGAAACATATTATCTCAATTATTAATTTATAAATAATTAAATAACAATAATCTGAAGGCTCAATCATACCAGAGTGAAATAAATTTGACTACACTTACCTATCTGTTACCGTTTCTATTTGGACTTTTATTTGCTCAAGAATGTTTCTGGCCGGTCCGATCGGCCAGATGGACCAGCATGTCCAGAATGAACCGGAAAGAACTCAGACTACTAGTCGGGGTTCTCACCGGTCACAGCAGTTTGAACAGCCACCTACAAGTGACGGGGGTCACTCGGGACCCGGTCTGCCCTAAATGCGGAATGGATGACGAGGACTTCCACCATTATGTAGGCGTATGCGAGGTATATAGCAACCTCAGAATCAACATCTTTGAGTCTGAGGAGCTACAAGAGGAAGAAATGAAACTCCTCTCATACAACAACCTTCTGACCTTTATTAAAAGGTCGGGGAGGTTCGAGTAGGAGTTTCACCATGGTTCGGGTACGGCGAAAAGGGCCCTCGGTGGCCTAGTCGCTTTCGGTGCACCACCCCAACCCACCATACTACTACTACTACTACTACTGCTCAAGAATGCCTAAAAAAGTTTCCTGACGTAATCTGTATCTAACAAAAAACTCTTGCTGGTCCAATTCTTCGAAATGATTTTCACGTTCTCGAACAATGTAGGGCCTTCTTTGATGTTCAGCAAATTCGAAAATTTTTCGGTCATCGTCACTTAAAACATCCATAGTGATGTTCAACTTGTGTTTTTAGGTCCATGAACAAAGTTTCATTTGTGTGTTCTTTTAAGGCAGAACTCGACCAAGTTTTCTAGGAGTGGAATATTCATAGAATCAGAAAAACAATAAACGCGATTGCACCAGCAGGAAGACCAGCCTTAAACTATGAGATCCCATCTTTGTATGGAGCCAACGATCACCTAATAAATTGAGCAACTTTCATCAGAATGTACATTCATTCAGACACCATGTGATAATGATTTCTATGATTTATGTTGCATTTTAATGGAAGAAAATAATCTAATGAGATGTTCTGATCCCTATTCAACTATAAACTTATTATGTCGATCTAACAAATAAGTTAGTTCCCTTGTTTCAGTGAATTCAACGTGAATCATGAATTAATTTATGAAGTTCATTGTAGAGGAAATAAATTTATAAAATATGACGATAAGAACAATGTGAGAACATAATGACAAGTTCCTTGAATTTGTATATTTTTCTTTCGAGGCCTATCATTAAAACATTACTGATAATATGTACATTATTTTAATTTAACCAGTCCACATTATAAAAATTCATCATGCTAAACCTATCATTTGACATTCAGTGGGTGGATGACGTCTACATAGTTTCGTAAGGTCAACAGTAATAAACCCAACATACAAATAAATAAACTTCTTGTTCTAAACAGTTTTATTAAAAAAAAGAGAAAAAGCAACAAGACATTCTATATAAAGACATTCTATATAAATATAAAACAAAAATAGAATTCTGAAATACAAGGTTTCACAACAAACAACAATAGAACTCTTCTTAAATCGTCAGTTAGGTGTTTAAAGTGTGCACCTTAAAAAAAATTAATTTTTCATGGCAGCTTTAATAATATCAATTCCTGATCAAACCAAATCCATAACCCAAATACTTGAATTAGGAATGGTATTTATTTCACTTTTGAAATCTACATAGTTCTCATACGTGGAAGACATCTGTAATAGCCCAGAGCATGTATGAGCAATAGGTACGATCGTGTACAAAACCTTAAGAAGGCTTACCTCATTTTGTTATCAGCCTCCCGCAGGTATTTTTTTACATAAGATAAAACGAGTCGCTCTTCGTGGGACAATAATCATTCTTCAACCTCAGTTGATATTTTTAACAGACAGTTTTTCACAGTTGGCTTCAATGTCGTGTATAGAGCATAAATTTCCTCAAAATTAATACAACTTAAATTTCGGAAATGGTTATTAAAACATTTCACTACAAAAGAAGACTTTTGTATCAACTCTTCTTAATATTATTTTCCGTTAGTTACATTTGCCCTCATATGAATAACAAAATTCAATTAGGTCATCCAAATCTACACTTTGAAAATTATCAAGGGATCCTCCTAATAAATCTTTGTGAGACTCACATATAAATTAAAAAAAGTTACTTTCCAACTCTTTTTCCTCTACAGATAAACCGAGACAAGCTTTCATGAATACTGCCGACACCTGTATCGGAAAGTATTTGACAATTTTATATTCTTTTATTAAAAACTCGCCTATGGAAAACCTTTGCTTTTCATCAAAATCATGACGAATGTACGGAACTTTGACACTAGCACCGATTGTACATTTTTCATAGAACTCTGTCCAAAACTCGGAGAGTGTGTCTCTCAGGACTCCACCCATATCTTTAACTGCTTCAATTTGCCCATTAGGTATGATCATTTGAATTGTTAATTCTCGACTCAAGCCCATAGCCGCTGCTTCCATGAAATGTTTCAACACCTTCCCCCGATGAACGTTAATAATTTGCGCGTGTTCTTTAAATTCTGATGTTCCATTTCCATCAAAGAAGTTAAAGTTCCATTTCCATCAAAGAAGTTAAAAACAGGATTTGCGTTTCTTTTTTGAAAATAATTACTAAAAACCCATATCAGTCATATACTGGAGACCGGTACCCGGGCCAAAGGTCTCCAGTACCCGAGCGGTCATGGTATCGGTCATCATCAAACATGAATGAAAACGTGCACATCATGCAGGCGTCGATTATCAAAGGCTCTGCTGCGATGCCCGTGCACGTCTCAATACGTTGATTTCTTGTTTAAAGTCTCTGTACAAAAGTACTTCTAGAAGCGCTTCCAGCAGGACATAGCTCTGTACACTCTTTCATTAAACCAATGCTCAATTTATAATAAATTTCGTCTGCCCTGAAGGCTAATTTAAATACTTCCATTATAATCTCACCTAATTCTACATCAATTATTCAAAAGAACTAGGAAAACCTAGAAACAATAGCAAAGTGCTAAAACTAAAATGATTAGATTACTCAGTAACACTCGAGAAGAGGTTACCGATAATAATTATATTATTTTAAAATCACATCGAATGTCAAAATGTTTGAACGTCATACTCTCCAGAATTTTCTCCTTCTTTTCAGAATAAAATCAAAGGAACCAGAAGACCGTCTCAACCTAGAGGATAGAATAAATCAATTAATTATTGTCAGATTAATTTAGATTTTCAAACAGATCAATAATTCAATTACAATCATTTAGGTAAAATTATAATCAAATGCCAGGGAAAACATTAATTATCAATTCAGTCTAATATTGTTAAATACCCAGGGAAATCAAAACATTTTTTCATGTAGCTTTGAAAAGTAAGCGAAAATTGGAAGAAAATTCTTTAATATTGTAAAATTATTTAAAGACTTAACTTTTTGAATTAAAATGCTCTGAGAAATGGAATACTTCTTTTTATTTCTCCCAGCGTCACTTCCCATCAAAACGCTTTCGCTCGCCTTAAAGAACCAGGTCAAATTTTTGGTAAGCTTTTCAGGAAGGACAACGTAGATTTCCACCGGATTTGTACAATACCCCAGTAAGGTACGTTATAGTTTTTGGTGCCGAAACCAGGGACGAGGCGTTGGAAGTGATGCAGGGAAAGTAAAATTCGGGAGAGAAATCGAAATGCCAGGAACATTTTGTTTTCTTCTTAGACAAAGGGTTGAGAAGAACCAAAGGATAGGGGGAGAGTTGATGCGAATTTTTTTTATTACGTTGCCCAACACACACACACAGGTAAATTCATTAGAACCCACAACACACAGGATCATGGTTTTTGTTTTTTCTCAAATTACAGCTAAAGGCAAAACTAAAGTTTATGCTAAGGGTAATGCTAGGGATTCAGAGAAGAAATATTCTAACGGTAAGGCCACCACCGGTAAAGCTACCGACGCCAAGGTGGCTGTCACAACGGAAGTCACCCCCGGAACTGAAGGAGGACCACATACTCCAGCATCCAGAGGAAGGACTCCTAGAACGGAAGCTCCCTCACAAGCTTCGATGGAGGGGGCGCCCCTGCCGCTCCATGAACTGCTAAGTCGCTGATTTGAAAAGACGACTTGCTATCGTGGAGGGAAGCCGAGAAGGGACTAGTCAAAGACCACCGACAACCCCAAATCACGAGACGCCTCGAACCTCAATTATGAACCGTAGAATTGTTTGGGATCCGACACTGGCGGACGATCCCCTACCCAGACGAATGTACCAGAATAATCGAAAAGTGTGTGTGTAGAACCGGATAGGCCAGCGCTGATCACTGCTCCTACACTTCTCGAGAGCTACCAAAACGAGAGGACCCCCGTAGACCCGGCACCTCCAATGGAGGCGCCCCTACAGAGAACTATGGCCCGAATGCCCCAACAAGCAATATATGTGCGCTCTGCATCAGCGCCACCTACGTTTCGATCGTCGGAAACCAATCCACAAAGGTTCCTACAAGATCTAGAAGCTTTCGGAAAACGCATGGGACTTGTTGAGGAAGAACTTATGGGAATGGTCCCGGAATGTATGAAAGAATCAGCCCGGGATTGTTGGACCCTAGTGTCCGAGACGACGAAGGACTATTCCAGTTTTAGGCGAAAATTTCTCGGAGAATTTTGGTCAGCACGCCACCAACGGCAACTCCGCATGAAAATAAGCGCGGGACAGTGGAAACACGGACAGAGTATGGCAGAATACTTCTTGCATATTTACAGTCAAGCCAAGTTACTAACCACCCCGATTCCGGATGAACAACTGATCGAGGAGGTTATGGAACACTACCCTCCGCAGACCAGAGCCCTGTGGTCTGCTAGGGAGTAATCGTCATTGGAGGACGCGGTACGATTTCTGCGGGCACAAGATTTGATTTTCGGCAAACATAAAGAAAATTTCGGGAAAACGCCCCCACAGCCCGACCGATCAAGGGTGATGAGACAGGCGTACGTCCGAGCGGATCACCACATTCCTTACTACCTACCCCGTGCACCAGCTGCGTCAGTCGGGACGAACCCGAACAGCTTGTCGAAAGAAAGTGGAAGATTTGTGGGCTCGACGCTCACTACCTATGTGGACCAGAACCCGGAACCAACGCGCCGGCCATGTCCAGGGACCTCGGTACAGCAGACACATGACCAAGGAAATTGGCAGGCACCCCGGCCTGTGAGTATTTCGTGTTATCAATGTTATAATGAGGACCGCCGAAAAATTTCACCCTTAGACCACCGTCCCCCATACACGTCCCGCCGCGTTTGGCAGGTCCGACCAAAGGACAAGATTCGCGGCCAGGAATGCCCATCGGACCTCGACTGGGAATTCCAACACATCAAACCCCGTTCGGAGAAATGAAATCAAGAAAGCTGGACCCCGTCAAAGTAGTAAGCCCGCCCAGCCATGGGTCGAGAAACGAACAGAGGCTACATCCTTGGCTGCAAGGGGTGTAAGACCAAACAGCCACTACCCTCATACCGCCTAGCTGCTAGGCAGTATGCTAGGCCCTAGCACAACGGGGAACCTAGTTACCATGTGGCGCCCAACAATGCCGCTCAGTACGCCTTTAATAGACCTGGACGTGTATGAGCATCGGATAGAGGCCTTGCTGGATACCGGAAGTGAGATATCCGCAATCTCCGAGGAGTTCTGGAACCAAATCAAGGAACGGGGGCCGCCACCACTACTCCCCTTACATACCATCCAAGTGTTGGGCGTTTTTGGGCGCAGCAAAAATATTTCTCGGCAGGTCTACGTGACATTCTCGAAAAAGGTGAAGAGTTCCATGCTACCTGCCTCATCATCCCACAATTGATAAGGCCAATTATCCTTGGGTACGATTGGTTGGCTCAACAGCAGAGCATTCTAGATACCGACCGGAATACTTTGACTATCGGTAAGCGGACTCCACCTCTAGAATTATTGTTTAAGAAGAGTCATATCGACTCCCCGTCCCTGAGCCCTGTCGAAGAATTGGAGGAAGCGGAGATGATCGCCTTACTCCCACAAGGCAATGGGACCGCTGCAGTTCCTGAAACGAAGCAAACTGAAGGGCCACGTTTAGAGACGGCAATCTGCGACGGTCTGCCGGAACCACAGTGACGGGCGTTGCGTGCCCTACTTATGAAGCACCGAGAAGTATTTAGCAAATCACCGGGTTTTATCAAGGGATACACACACGAGATCAAAATGAAGCCACATGTTCCTTTTAGTCGACGGTCTTATCCCGTACCTTTCGCCCTTCGACGGGAGGTGGAAGAAAAGTGGGCAGAAATGGAGGCTTAGGGAATCATCACCCGCGCGGCCTCGCCGTATTCCAGCCCGATGACGGTGTTAAAAAGAAGGATGGGGGCGTGCGGATCTGTTTGGATACCCGACAGTTAAATGAATGCATGGTTAGCGACCAGGAATGCCCTCCTAGTACGATGGAGTTGCTACAACGCTTTCATGGGGTAAATTGCCTAACCAGCCTCGACCTGACCTAATCATATTGGCAAGTGCCTTTGCACCCGGATAGCCAACAATTTACGGCTTTCGCATACAATGGCCGGAGCTACGTCTACCAAGTTCTACCATTCGGTTTGAAAACAGCTGTCGCCAGTTTTTCTCGATGTCTGGACTTGGTCGTGGGACCTGAATTACGACAATACATCACTAATTATGTGGATTATATCCTGGTCACATCAACAACCTGAGAAGAACATTTGAACCACCTGGACAAGGTTCTTATGAGATTACGCACAGCCGGCTGTACGTTGAACATCGGCAAGTCAAAATTCATGGAGCCGGGGATCATTTTTTTGGGACACGTAATCCACCAGTAGGGGGATTCGAAAGGACCCCGGAAAAGTGAGGGCCATCCAGGAATTCCCCACTCCTCGCAATCAACGAGAACTTCGTGGTTTTTTGCGATTAATCAACTACTATCGAGCTTTTTGTCCATCATTCAGTGATTTAACTCAAGAGTTGAGACCTTTGCTGGTTCACAAGACCAAATGGAGATGGGGGCCCGTTGAGGAAGAGTGTTTCCGGAGAGTTAAAGGGAAATTCCTCCAGGAAGTGGAGTTAATACATCCCGATCCAAAGATACCATTCTTTCTAGAGACTGATAGCTCCGGCTATGGGCTCGGTGCAGTCCTGTATCAAGAACAGGATTATGTGAAGCCCGGAGTCATCAGTTTTTTAAACCGAAGTCTAAGGACCGCTCCGGGGGAGTTAGTCCTATTCCCGGAAGGTGAGATCGAAGATACAGGTCAGAACTATTATTTATTAGCTTCCAGAGTGGGCTTCCCGTTTTCCCGTTGTTATTTTTTTTTAGAATTTTTTTGAAGTTACCTCCATAGTTGTTTGCAATATAGATTTTTTCGCTAGCCAGTCAATTCGTCAAGTTTCCAAATCAAAATCAAGTCATTGTCACCTATCTTCAGTAGAGGGCTCATTTACCAATTTTTGAATCATGAGTACCTATGTGCTTTTTTTCAAAAATAGGAAACTCTGGAAATCTAGATGAATGTATGAGGGAATATGTTTTTTGTAGCGTCACTTTAACTTTATCGTCATTATGAATTCTCGGATCGATTCAAAAGAATTAAAAAGAAAAAAAAGCAAAGCAACCATTAAACATGGGAAGCCTACTTTCTGCGGAGGAAGTCTTGTGTACAATAATGTTTGACTTTCATCTAGCGTTTAGAATCCGTGACTCTAATTAACATTTGTTGCCTATCGTATATGTGATTATGATTATTATTATAAATTTGTAATTTGTGATTTATGATTTCTCAAAGAGTGCATTTGTCCTAATTAATTCTGACCTACATGCGAGGGGTATAGGGAGATTATATTGCATTTAATTTTTTTAATCAAATTTTAAACCAATCATTATCAACCGGTTTGGCAAAGCCATTGAAAATATTTCATTGCTACTTATGGCATTTCCTCTAGAGATAAATCCAAATTCATTAACTTGAGATCAATCCATTTTATTCATGCTAAGGTACTTAAAGCAAAATGTGAAATGACCATGCGTCTTATATGAAATTAAGCCACTTAAAATCAAGTGGTTCGTTTTTGTACAAAACTCTCTTTCATCTTTCGCGTCAACATTCGCCAGAATGTAATTAGGGGTTTTGAAGAAAACGCGAGCCTGTGAGTGTGTGAAGGCAATACGGTGTGGCAGTAGTTAGTAGTAGAGCAAAGAAAAGGGTTCAAAAGCCATGTGTGGAACTCAGACACAATGAGGTCATGTAATTACCTTTCGTAATTAGGAACCTGTTAATGAATTATCGTTTGTCTCTACACTGTCGCCCGGAGGATGGGGCAATGTTACACAAACGCAAAATCAAGCTTTTTCTAAGCGTATGTATTCTGGGTTTTATTATCAAAAGAACCTCTGGTTGGTATTTAGGCTGTTTAGGTGGGAGATACCTAGTTTATTAATAAAGCTAATAAACCATATCTTTACAGATAGCACTAGCACTATGGTTTGAATTAATCGAATAAGATCAGTTTCATGATCACAAATAAGATTTGATGAATTTCTTACCAAGACTTATATTTTTCATTTGTGACTCTTAAGAAATAATTATTATCCAGTGCATTTCCTACAATCAACACGGTCAAATAGCCGAGTCTTCAGCACCGACTCCCGCAGTCGAAATATATCTATTCAATCATCTCTTAAATTGCATTGCTTATGATATTTTCCTAGATTAGTCTAATGATCAGGGAAATGTCTCAGAACTCATTATCTTTACGAAGAGGACCACAATTTATTTTATTGTCAGCACCTCTTAAGTTTTTCTTCTTTTTAAAATGAACCTCTCAACTTTAAAACGACAGAACAGAGAGCCAAACATTTTCTTTTCTTTTTAGAATAATCTTTTATCGACATTTTCATGCAAATAAGTTCATCAACTTCAAATTATCCGGCTTTACCGGAAACTAATCAAAGAAGATGACCCCTGTTTCTCTGGGACCTCATCGAGAAATTATTATTTTATCAAACAAGTATCCTTTCCGATCAATATCGATTGTTGTGACGATTTACAGTAGAATTCAAGAAAAATGTGCACTCGTCAGAAAAACAAATGTTGAAAAGAAAATTCGCATCAGCACCTATTCTTTCAGTCATAACTTCACAAAACTCCTGTCGTCGATCGAAATCATCGTCATTCAGTTCATGCACTAAATGAATTTTGTAAGGATGAAATTTATGCTGTTTAAGGATACGTCGAATATTAGTTCTTGGAATATTGGTTACATCGGCCAACTTTCGCGTACTCAGAGTTGGGTCTACACAAACTTGTCCCAAAACTTCAATCACAGAAATTTCGTTTCTCAATTGGAGTTCACGTATTTTATGCCCACCGAACCTGTTTCTTTGAATTTTTTAACCAGGCTCAACACGTATTTTCTGCTTGTGTGCTTATCGGGATACTCTTGATTGAATAAATCTGCAGTACGATTGCCACACTCACCATTTTCGAAAAACAAAGCGATAATTTGAATTGTATCCGCAATGGAGTAAACCATTTTTTACAACTTCACAATCAAATATTATGAATATTAACAGAATAAAAACCGATAACAGAATGAAACCCGCTACGCAATAAAAAACACTTGTACTAAAAGCTTGTCAAAATGTAAATTTGAGCATTTATTGTAGCAATAATTTTTTAACCAATCACCGCATGGATTTAGTAATAGAACCCATGAAAAAAATAGTGATAACAATGGCAACCATAATAATAACCATAGCAAGCATAATAATAACCATAACAACCATAATAATAACCATAGCCACCATAATAATAACCATAGCAACCATGACAGTGACTGGTGAAGTGTGATATTTTATTAATTAGGTACTCTCTGCGCTTGATCCCAAAAAAATATATAATAATTACGAAGTACCTTTCTTATCGATTCACCCAGTAGAATTTACGCGAAACCCAAAAAGTGAGATATCGTTGTAAAGAGAATTCAAGTAGCTTTCAAACGATGTATCACTCGATATCTGTTTCCTATGATGATAAGCAAAGGGGTAGCTACCCCTGCCAAGGGGATGAACTTGGGTAGTTAAATTTGTTACCCAAAGATGTCCCCCTCGATAACAAAATCGACCTGTTTCGGCGGTTTTTGCATAGATCTTCACTTTCCAAATTATTAGGCTTGTTACCTTTTCAATGGCCCACCCGGTATAGTTTATAATCATATCCGTTTTAGCTGATTTCCTTCAAAGTTTCTTGGTTGGCGTTTTCTTTTAGGCCTCCAAACCTTTCACTTTCAATGTCTTTCTCTATACTTATGCATCCTCAATGTGTACTTCCAAATTGTTCTTGCCACCCGGCTACATTATTGATGCATTACGCCATCACAAAGTATATGTTTTTCCAAACCAAACCACCTCTCGACTGGTGCATTGCTTAGTCGATTTTCTAAATTTAATAGGTTTGTAAACCATGGCAAATATAAGGTTTTTTTTTAATAATGAAAAAATCGGCACATAAATAATTATTTTCCTCTTTGTCGGAATGAATGTTTTTATCGCCAAGATCTAGAATATTAGCTACACAAATACAGGGTGAGGCGCGAGAACCTTAGGGCATTTTTATATGGAGAAGTGTTGGGAGTAGAAGTATAAAAATTTGTAAATGTATAGTTTCGATTTTGACGAGCTGAACTAAAATATTTACAACCCCACACCACTTCCGGTTATACCGGAAGTTGCCAAATTTTTCTTTTTTTAAGTGGTACACCCTGTATATTATTACATTTTCAGATTGCCTGAAAAACAGTAATAAAAATGATGTTTACAGTTTAAATTTGTAACGACCAATTAATGAGTTATAAACAAATGAAAATTGCAATTTTCCATTTTCAAAGCAGCGTAGCTTGAAAACGGGTCAAGATATCGGAAAACGGCTTACATGTCCCTATCCTAACTTTTTGTATACTACGCTGGAGTACCTACAAAAAAATATATTTTTTATTAATTTTTTTTTGAAAACGCTGATGTTTCATCACTTTGTATACAAATTTCATCAGCACCATAGGATATTACGTGAAAAGTTAAGATAGGGACATGTAAGCCGTTTTCATCTATCTTGACCCGTTTTCGACCTAAGCTGCTTTGAAAATGGAAAATTGCGATTTTCATTTGTTTATAACTCATAAACCACTCGTTCGAATTTTGAACTATAAACACCAGTTTTATTACATTTTTTCAGGCAATCTGAAAATGTAATAATATACAGGGTGTACCATTTAAAAAAAGAAAAATATGGCAACTTCCGGTATAACCGGAAGTGGTGTGGGGTTGTAAATATTTTAGTTCAGCTCGTCAAAATCGAAACTATACATTTACAAATTTTTAGACTTCTACTCCCAGGACTTCTCCATATAAAAATGCCCTAAGGTTCTCGCGCCTCACCCTGTATACTGAAGATATGATTGTGTAAAAAGGGCTTGATTTGTACAATGTTTTTTCATTGACACATGCGTGGCTTGTTTCTACAGTTTGTAATAGCATAAAATGCCTTTACCAAGTCCCACACATTTATCCATTAATTCAAATTTATTAACTGTGCAACTATTTCTTTTATATATTTTCCTTGTTCATTAGGATACAATTTATTAACATCGTCGGCCATCAGTTTGAAAACATGGAAACAGCATAAGTGAATATGAATAATATTTCTTTGTCGACCTTTTTGTTAGCAGTAAAACTTTCAAAAAGAATGCGTAAATAATTTGTCAAGCTTAGATTATTACAACTTAAACAAACAGCGTTTATGAGAGCGAAACTGTAATCGGTGACTACAAAAGAACAAATTGGCCACTGGAAACCATTATTTTGACAGTAAGTTTTAAATTTTAGTAATAAAATCCAATAGATATAGAATCATGGTTAAAAGTGTACTGTTCAAAAATTGGAGCAACTTCATTTAGTTTTCGTACACGGACAACTGCTGCATAATAGTAATTGTTTTCTTTCAGTTTGAGGCATTCTAACAATACTTTCTGTAGCATCTAGATATATAATTGATATTGCTTCTTGATTCAAAACAAGCTACAGAATATTTAATTGCTCTTTACTGAATATGCACACGTGAAAAGGAACACCTACACTTTCAAGATAAGAGATATTATCTCTTTGCATGCAAATCATGTCGAATATATCATCCTGTTCTCTGTCGTTCTTGGCCAAAATTTCAGCCCTAACTTTCCTGTACACGCATTTAGACTTTATTAAATCATAATTTCCACTTTTCAAAGATCGACGAGGAACAGCAAGACATTAAGACATTTTCTCTTTTTTTTAGTGGCTTGACATAAAGTAGTTGATTCTGAAGTAATTTTCGCTTTTCGCCTCGTACTTGTGATGTTATTTTTTTTTCAATAAAAAGAAATATTTTGCATCATGTGCACAGAAAGCATACAATTTGAAACATACAGAATTCTTATTATAGCGCAATTTTTTAAAATATTGTATAGTACACGTATTATTCACACTGTCAATTTTATTAAGTAAAATAATTTGGTATTTGTTTTTCAGAAGACAGTTCTTATTGTTAAAAATTGCGTTTCTTTCCATTTCGGTTAATCTGAATTATTCTCCTTCTTTAAATGTGCACTTTCTATAACCCGCCACCTTCCATGCATCGGGTTAGCTCTGAGATTTTGAAAGCTGCATGAACCAACTGTTCTTCCGGTGAAATTCTTTTTCTTTTTGTCTTGAAAGTCTTTTTCGGATGTTTTAAATTTAGTACGGGCATATTGTGATCATCAATGATTTATTTTTCAGCCCACATTAATGGTGTAGATGTATAGAAGTCTCTTTTATTGTTTAATATCCTGACTTTTGAACTGAGAACTGTTTGTATCAGCATTTTAATTAAGAAAGGAAATTTCTGCACTACTATTGTTTGTGAATGAGCCTAGACGAATCTAGGTTCTCGAAAAAATTGAAGTATACCTACGAATAGGTATTAATAAGTGGACTGTATGAATCGAAATTTAAACGATATGAATCGCCTGACAACTGAACCACTTACCTTTTGGCGAAGCTGGGGTGGATTCGGTTCTAGGCCTAGAAATGGAGCTTGTAGAAGTGGCAGAGAACGAACGAGACGACAAATTTGGCACCAGCGTACCGCGGCGTATTTTCAGCTAACGAAAAACCAACGAACCTCTTTTCGAGGCGGCGACACGACGACTCTTCTTCCTCTTGACGCAGAGGCAAGTGGGGAAGCCAGGCGATTATTCTTTTCGCGTAAAATCAAATAAATATCCCGAGCAACTCAATTAAATTAATGGAAATGGCAAATTCTAATTATTTCCCTACCCAAAACAAAACAAAAGTATTATTTACAAAAATATAAAAAAAACATTTTAGTTGGGGCTTTAACATTTACCGCCCACCTAAAATGCGATGCATTTTACTGAGGATTGACGCCCGGTAAAGGGCACAATTTCACTAATAGTCGTTGAATTTGTCCATTAGAAGTACGGACAGTTGCAACTCTAGCTACACCGCCCTTACCCGGGTGAAGTTGAACGATTCGACCAAGGCTCCACTTCATGGGGGGTAGATCTCCCATTGGTGGCTGAAATGCAATAGGTCTAGTCCGGAAGCACTTCAGGCACTTACTAAGAACATGATGAATAGCCCGACGGGGCGATAAAATCCAGAAATTCTGTGCTATCAGAAACTGGACGCTTTGAAGACCTGTGTGCAAATTTTCCCGATGCACTTCCTCAATTATTAGATAAGTTAGACGGTGTTTCTGGGGCAAGATAGCAGGGTGTTTCTGATTATAAGAAAGACCAGAATGAACCAGTCTACCGCCCACCCTGAGGACTCCGTCTTCCGCAACAAAGGGATGTAACTTCCGAAACGACTTGGGAATAGATCGACTATTTGTGATATTTTGTAGAATATCAGCGAACGCGACATATTGAACACGCTTGACTAAAACAAGTAGTGCGTGATATAATTCTAACTCGGTAAAAGGACCTCTGACTGCACGGGCTCGAGGCCGCGGAACGAAACGACGTACGTATGCGATGATACGTTTGATTTTTGCCAGAGATGAATATCTATCTAAAAGAAAGTCGATGTAGTCTAACGAGACAAACGTAGATAAAACAATTTTCTTCTCTTCCTCGAATAGTTGAGAAGAATCCGAAGGGTCGGTTTTTTCAATTGGCCAATGATTCGGCGGCAACTGAAGAAAATTCGGTCCATTCCACCACATGGAATGATGAACCAATTCCGAAGCAGACAATCCCCGTGACGCACAGTCGACAGGATTGTCATTTGAACGAACGTGGTGCCACATATGCGGAGAAATAAGATCTTGAATAAGGCTCACCCTGTTGCTGACGAAGGTTTTCCAGCGATGAGGGGACGACTTGATCCAAGAGAGGGCTACAGATGAATCGGACCAAGCGAAAATACTCGAAATTAACACTGTGTCCGCGAATGTCTTCATTACGAATGACACCAGTTTTGCAACAAGAACTGCCGCGCATAACTCTAGCCTAGGCAGGGAAACACGTTTTAAGGGTGCTACCTTAGACTTCGAAAATATAAGACATATTTTTGGACCTCTATCGGGAAATTCAAAACGAAAATAAACAACGCCTGCGTAGCCTCGTTCGGAACTATCCCCAAAGGCGTGCAATTGACATGACGATTGATGGGAATACATTATTGGCCTAGGAATTTCTATTTCGGAAAGCAGAGGAAGCTCACGTACATAGCGAGTCCATCGCTGACGTACGTCTTCAGGGGGCTCGCTGTCCCAGTCAAGTCCCAAAGTCCAGAGATGCTGCACCAAGAATTTTGCGTAAAATGTGAGTGGTGATAGAAATCCCAAAGGATCGAACGTCCGGGCCAAATCCGACAAGATGTTTCTCTTGGTACATGGTCTTGACATCGACTCGATAGTATAGGTGAAAGCGTCCCTTTCGGGTAGCCACTTTAGACCGAGCACCTTCACGACAGAAGATTCCTTGTCATCAAATGGGAGGGAAGAAGTGTGACGTAAGGATTCTGGAATACTTTCGAGAAACTCAGAACTATTGCTGGCCCATTTCCTCAGCTCAAACTTTCCCTTCGCAAGTAAACTAACAAGCTGCTTTTTGATAAGCAAAGCTTCTTCAATAGACGAACATCCTGTTATGACGTCATCGACATAGATATCCGTGTTAATAACCTTTGAAGCAAGTGGCAAAGGACTTCCCTCATCTTTAGCCAACTGCATAAGGGTTCGAATAGCCAGAAAAGGTGAAGAGGTGACACCAAAAGCGACGGTGGTTAAACGAAATTCTTGTATGGGGTCGTCACTGTTGGGTCTCCAGAAGATGCGCTGATAATCACAGTGATCTGGGCGAATTTTAATTTGCAAATACATCTGTTTAATATCAGCTGTAAATACAATCGAATGCAATCTAAACTTCAATAACAACGTGACGATATCGTTTTGAAGTTTTGGTCCTACTAAAAGTTTGTCATTTAAGGAATCTCCATTAGTTGTTCGGAAGGATGCTACTATTTTTATTCCGAACAACGTGATGGGGAATGTAGTAGACTTGAAGGGGACTCCCCGGGGGTGAAGTCACCAACTCCATGTGACCACTCTCGAAATAATCTCTCATAAAATTATAATATCCCTCATAAAGCGAGGGATCTCGTTTCAAACGATTTTCCAGGGAGACAAACTGTTTGAAAGCTCCCGCTCGAGAATCTCCCATATCAGGGTTCGATGCCTGAAAGGGCAAAGCGACACAATAACGACCATCATTTTCTCGATAGTGATTTTCGAGAAAATGCTTTTCACACTTAAGCTCATCCATAGACGGAATAGGATTTATAGGAACTTCTTCCAATTCCCAAAATCTCTTCATGGTATTTTCAAGAGAAAAATCCGTAAAAACAACCAGAGAATTCACCACTTGAGGTTGGTTAGTACCAACCGGCAATTTTCCCATTACTATCCATCCGAAGACGGTATCAATCGCTGTGGGCAGAGTGGCTGACGTCAACCTGCCTTCACGCAAGATCAAAGAAACAGCTCCGCTCCTAGCAACAAGTCAATTGGACCCGGAATATGAAATTCTGGATCCGCCATTTTCAAATTAGAGAAATGTTTTAATTTATCTCTAGCTACAGGGGCACAGGGCATGTTCGAACAAATGGTTGGCATTACCATAGCATCGAAAGAGAACGAGGGAACTGATTGGCCAACCGGACGAATCATACAAGAGACACTTTTTGAAATTGGGGATATGCGCTCACCGACTCCAAACACCGCCAATGAAACACTCTGGTTCTTCAGACCCAGCTGCTGCAAACACCTCGAAGATATCATGTTAACCTGCGAACCACTGTCAATCACTGCGCGGACTTTTCGAAATTTACCCCAAGAATCCAAAATATCTACTAAGACGGTGGCAAGGAGAACACTTTCCTTAGAAGAACTTACATTGGCAAGGGACTGTGCAACCTCTTGACGCGAACCACCTTCTGCGGAATCTGAAGTTGGTTTAGTACCAGAAATCTCATTGTTGGGCGCGGCATTCTGATCGAAGTGTAAAAGAGTGTGGTGTCTCTGATTACACTTGTCACAATTGAACTTAGAGCGACAATCTTTCACTCGATGAGTGCCAAAACAATTTATACAAAGATACCTCTCCTTGATTAATCGAAATCTCTCATTCGGGGATTTATCCCGAAAGGAGGGGCATTGGTATGAGGAGTGGTCCTCACTACAAATCGAGCAATTACTCCATCTATTTTTAGAAGTACTAACCAGAGAAGAGATGGGTTTTACTTTCCCAATCGAGACTGCGCATGGTTTGGAAATGTTAGATGACGGACTCAAGGCCGTGTTCTCAAGAGCATTGCACTGTTTATTGAGGAACTCTTTTAACTGGGCAAGAGTTGGTATAGCATGAGTTCCCAACGTCAATTCGAAATGTTCACGAGTCGTAGAATCAACCTTTTGTAACAACAGACTGAAAAGCATAAAGTCTTGTAGATTCAAGGGAAAGTCGATGGTCTCCAAAGCAGACACGTTCTCCTGAAAAGTATCTAAGAGATACCGCATACTATGAGATGATGCGACAGTTAAGGGCTTCAAATTGCAAATCGAATTCCAATAGGTAGAAGCAAGTAAACGATAATTTTCATACCTATCTCGTAACGCTTGAAAAGCAATAGAATAATTCTCCGAGGTGAGGGGTAAAACCTTGACAATTCTCAAAGGTTCTTTGGATAAGACAGAAACTAAATATTGAAACTTAGATACAGGATCTAACGAATCATTTTCGTGAACCAAAGTACAAAATAAATCTCGGAAGGTGGCCCATTGTTTATAATCACCCGTAAATGTCGGTATAGTTAATCGTGGCAACTTTATATTGGAGGTTTTTTGGATAGATTGATCCTCGGGTGGATCCCGTTCTAGCTCCCGTGCCGGTTGCGAAAAAAGATTAATAAAAATCGTTTTTATTGTGAAAAAATTATCAAGAAAGACCTGACGAATTGCCTTCTCGGCAGCAAAATTTGGATTTTCTTCTTCCACGATCATATTTATGATAGCGGAATGTATTTTTTCGAAAGTTTCATAGAGTTCATCCAAACACTCACATCTAAGCCTAAACCTGACGTGTACACTTTTATCGGTTATAGCTTTTTCAGCAACAGACAAAATATCATCGACAAGATCCATCTGCAATTGCCTTTGAGCTCGTTGCTCCGCTAATTTATTTCGAGGCACAATGATATTTCAAAAAAAATTAAATTAAATAATAATCTAACAGGCACAGGAACAAGAGCGGTATTTCAAAATAAATATTAAATAGGTATATATCAAGCAAACTCCAGTAAAATGCACTTATTTTGTGTACCAAATTATAAACAGGTGATTTTAATTATGATCAATCGAAAATTCTTTCAAACCAACTAACTATAATAATAATTTAGAATAAATTATAATTTGAAAACTATATTTTCTTCATTAAATTTCAGAACTACTTAAATTGTAGGTAGGTACTGAGATAGGCTTATCACCGAAATATGATAAGACCCAACGAAATTGATGAATTAATTATTGCTTTAAATTATTCCAATATTATTTTACTATTATAACAAATCAAAATCTACCACTTCCATTGACTAATGAGGGAATAATTATTACGAAACAATGATATCAGGCTCGAAGTGACCAAAAAATGTTTGTGAATGAGCCTAGACGAATCTAGGTTCTCGAAAAAATTGAAGTATACCTACGAATAGGTATTAATAAGTGGACTGTATGAATCGAAATTTAAACGATATGAATCGCCTGACAACTGAACCACTTACCTTTTGGCGAAGCTGGGGTGGATTCGGTTCTAGGCCTAGAAATGGAGCTTGTAGAAGTGGCAGAGAACGAACGAGACGACAAATTTGGCACCAGCGTACCGCGGCGTATTTTCAGCTAACGAAAAACCAACGAACCTCTTTTCGAGGCGGCGACACGACGACTCTTCTTCCTCTTGACGCAGAGGCAAGTGGGGAAGCCAGGCGATTATTCTTTTCGCGTAAAATCAAATAAATATCCCGAGCAACTCAATTAAATTAATGGAAATGGCAAATTCTAATTATTTCCCTACCCAAAACAAAACAAAAGTATTATTTACAAAAATATAAAAAAAAAACATTTTAGTTGGGGCTTTAACAACTATAATCATGAGATAATGGGCTACTGCTTCTTTCATCGTTATCAGGTTCCTTTGATATTTCTGATAAATACCAAACACAAAATATTTTCAACTTTTTACGATTCTTAAGGTCATTAGTTTTCGGAATTTCGTTACACAATAACCCATAAAATGAATCTTCAACATAAACGAGACTTAGAAAAGATTTTTTCAGGATATTCATACGTTTTACCATCACTTTGATCCTTAAAATCAGTTTAACTTTGGCTTACGCAACGGACAACTCTGCTATTTTTTTATTTTACCAAGCACATCACCTGTATTTCTCTTAAATATTTTCACTAACCTGTTTCGCAGGTTTTTATCATCGTGACTGAATAAAGATGTAGCTGCTTGTTTGATATAATTCTTTCCACTTGTAGAACTTTTCAGCTCATCTCGAGTGATATTAGACAAATTTTCATTAAAATAAGCAGCAGCCAATTGTTTAATAAAAGCATCTCGCTCCATTACTACAGCAATTTAAAAATATACCTGGCTGTCTTTTTGGAAAATTGTCACCCTGAATCCTTTGATGTTTGTTTTGGAAAAACTCCTCGGATAGATCAAGTTTCTTATCTCTGGGAACACCTTTTATCGCCAGACTCAATCTTCACACAACAACACTTTAGTTTCCGCTGTATAACCCCAAAATATATAACTGAAACAAAATATATTGTATTGAGAATCTTAAAAGCCAGAATAATGTCGACTCTGTCCCTAGCTGACTCAAAGGTCGCAATAGCAAACTTTCTATAAAGTGGGGGAAAATTGGGATCAATAGGTGACAATCCGATCCCAACCCTAAACGCTGCGTACCTCAAAAACTTCCTATTAACAGCCTCAATTTTCTTCACCAAACCAATTTGATTAGGTCGCCAAACTGTTGAAGCATACATAACAATAGGATAAATATACGAGAAATACAGTGATCTAAAGGTCGAAACCTTACGGAATTTACTGGTAAACCTCTTGATAAAATAAATTTTCCTCATACAAACTTGATAAATATAATCAATATGTTGTTTAAAAGACAACTTAGAGTCAAAAATCACTCCTAAATCCTTTACATAGTCCACCTGCTCAAGGACACTGTCACCGATGGTATAAACTGGACCGTTCGAAGAACGCTCCCTGCCAAACCTAATATGAAAGCACTTCTTTGTATTTATTAGTAACCCGTTTTCAGTACACCATCTTTGAAGGGAATCCAAGTCCATCTGAAGAAACTCAATATCACTGGGAGATTTGATGGAAGTAAAAATTTTCGCATCATCAGCAAAAAGGAGTATTTCACTATGCTCGATGACATTTGCCAGATCGTTAATAAACACTGAGAAAAGCAGAGGTCCCAAGTGAGTACCCTGTCCGACACCCGATAGCACATCAAAAGGATCAGAGCATAACTCGCCTATTTTAACAGTTTGTTTCCTATCTCTAAGATAAGAAGAGAACCACTGCAACAACGAACCAACGACTCCATAAGTCTGAAGTTTTCTAACCAAGAGATCTATATTAACCAGATCAAATGCCCTGGACATGTCTGTATAAATCGCATCAACAACAAAGCCCCCACTCTGGCTAGATACAAGATAGTCGTGATAAGTTACCAGGTTTGACACAGTAGATCTACCAGTTGAAAACCCATGCTGTTGATCTACGATAAATCTAGTAAGATAGTGATTAATCCTACTATACAGGGTGTATCTAAATAACACCGAAAAAAATTAAGGGGTGATTCTGTGATGAAAATTAAGGGGGGTATTTGGTATAGAATTTTTCGAAAAAACTCTCCCCGAAAAAGTTACACCCCTCCGAAGAATAAAAAAAAAAGGTTTTTATTTTTTATTTTCTCTGTATATTAACCCATTAATGCCCAGAACTATGAACTGGCTTTAAAATGATTTAAGTTACTTTTTCGTGATAAAAAAATGATAAAATACGAAAAAAAAAATGTTTAAAAAAATATTTGAATTGTAGTTTTTGATTTTGACGGTGGGTCGTTAACGACCCCTTGGGCACTTATAGTAATAAAGCAAACATAATATTATATTTATTTATTTATTGATATTTCAAATGAAAATTAAAAAAAATATATCACAATTTATGAAACTCGTCGAAGCATTTATCATGCAGTGGAACCTGACAACTTTCGCATGCTTTAGTGGTTTTATTTTTACACAGGGAGCATCTTCTTCTTGTCTGTTGACAGATTATCAAGTGAGGTCCTTGTGAAGTGGTACAGTACACAGAAGCCCTCTTAGGTCCTGGAATTTTTGGTTTACTTCCATATTTCTTTAGGAGATACTGTGAAATTTCTCGCCTAAAATGAAGATTGTCTGCTTCATATCCGTAAGAGCGGGCTAACTGACTGGCATTGGCAACACATAAATCAATCATCCAATGTAATATTGGTGTATACCACTTTTTACCTCTCATAGCGATTCGGTAATTGGATATGTTATTATCAAGTTGATCGACACCTCCCATGTATGTGTTATACAGTTTTATTGCATGCGGTTGGGCCACATCAATTTTCATTTTGTCTTTCACTGAAAATCTTTTACATTTTTGAATGGGCTCAACACCATACTCATTTGACAATACGGTTACGACACTGTTGTCTTTCCATTTTATACCTATGATACCTTTGTCCTTATCCACTGCACTGTCAATATTTCCTCTTATCCCTTTTTTCATTATTTTTGAATCAACTAATTTGCACTTCATGGTTCTGTTTTCCCTTACTGTTCCTGTTGCTCCGAAATTTATCTGAGTAAGTTCATGTACCAGTTTTGCCGAGGTGAAAAAGTTATCAAAATATAATGAAAAATGTAAACCAGGATATTCTCTGTGTAAAATATCAGCAAAGTTTAGCACAACAGATTCCCCCAGACCTCGACTTTCATTGGTCATATCTTGGTTTTTGCGTCCTTGATAAATCTCAAACTGTAAGCAATAGCCTGGCTTGGTACTCATAACCCAAGCTTTATAGCCAAATCTTATAGGCTTACTGCGGATAAACTGCTTACAGCCATGTTTTCCGTAATAAGGAATCATTGACTCGTCTATTGATATGTTTTGCTGTATGGGTGCATATTGTAAAAAGGTTTTATTCAGTGCATCGATTATTGGACGTAGCTTAGCCATTTTGTCTCCTTGAGGTAAAGTGCTATTGTCAGACGCATGAAAAAATCTGCATATTTCTTCAAATCGATTACGCCTCATCGACTGCGATACTAGCGAATTATGCACATCTTCAGCCTCTTCCCAAAACATTCTTCTGCGCGGTAAAGGAACGTATCCGCTGACCAGAAGAATTCCAATAAATACATATAACTCTCTGCTTGAGAGTTCAAACCCACAAACATTTTTTTGAGTAGCGTATCTAACTGTGTATTTCACGAGCTCTTCAATGAGTGACGGATTCATAAACAGGTCAAAAAATTCAATAGGATGACTATGTTTGGATAGGGCCAATGGTGGTACCATACTACCATTCCAAGAGGAATTCGGCTTATTTAGATCACCCTTTTCCCATTCAAACTTTATTTCGGTTTTGGCCTTTTTTTTGGGAGGTTGCAAGGTTTCATTACTTGGTTGGCTGTTATCGGATTTATTCTCGTTTCTGTCATTCGAATTTTCAAGTGAGTCACCTTCCCGGCCTTCTTCTTCTTCCTGTATATTCAATAATATACGCCTATTTTCTCTACTATACATAAGTTCTCCTTCAGCTCTGAGTTGTCGGCTACTCAAGTTGTTTGGATCAGTATCTTCTTCATCTCCTGAATCACAGTCAGTATTTTCACCATCATTTTCCGGGGGGGTTATGTATATGCCTTCTGGGAGAATTTGAGAATCATCCATGTCCAAATTTTCGGCTTCCTCTAGCAGTTCAGCAACTGAAAGTGGTTTCTTCCTAAAAAAAAGTCAAATGTGTAAATAGTTCGATAGGTGCCCAAGGGGTCGTTAACGACCCAGCAAAATAAACGGTTTGTAATATACGTATTTCGTACTCAAATCAAATAAAATAAAAACAAATATTTACAATAATACCTGGCAAAATTGTAGATATAAATATATTAACAAAATTATAACACGAAAGCTACTTACCAATAATGTTTTGACGACATTGTTTCTTTCTTTCTTTACGGTAGTAATTCACAGCACCAAACGACACGTGTATGATTTCGCGAGCCGCGCTGGAGTTGAGAACACGTTCGTTCGATTAGACGGACCTGCTTGTTGTGCCATCTGCAAATCGTACTGCGTAGTAGATTTATTTTTTGTCCGTGGGTCATTAACGACCCCTTGGGCATTAATGGGTTAAGCTAAAGACACGAAAATTGGTAAATATTAATTGTCAATGAAACTACATATTTTGATTTTTTTTCAACCCTGAAGTATGCTTAGAAGGGATTGAAATAGTCAACCCCTAAGATATTTTATCTTACAATTTTTTTTAGATTTAAATTTTTCTTTAAAAAAAACACGACTGAATAGCTCAATTAATCTACAAACTTTTTTATCTCCATAAGTTTTTTCTGAAACTTGCGCACTTAAGAGAAAAAAATAAATGTATTGCAAGCTCATGTTATAAATAGTGTTATTTTTATTTTATTTATTTATTTTAGTTTACACTGTATAACGGGACAAGCCCAAAAAAAATACAGGAAAAATAACAGCATGAAATATAAAATATAACATAGTTAATATACCAAACGGAATGCATAGTGAGCATCAATGGACAACGGAACGCTTTAGATGACCAAGGCTGCAGCCCAGTATATCAAGCGCATCTGAGGCTTCGTTACAAAGTTTACACATGGTGTAAAGTGGAGAAAAAGCTAGTATATTAGTATGCGGTGTAGGCAAGTAAAACATTTGATTAAGTCGCGAGGCCGGCCGAGGAACAACGAAGTTAAGCCGTTCAAGAAAGGACGGACAGTCTACGATATTGTTCAATAGTTTATACATAAATACAAGAAAAAGGAATGCCTTCTGTCTAAAAGGGAAGATAGGGAAAAAAAGTTTTATTGAACAATATAGCCAACCAAAAAAATAGTCAAAGATTCTTACAACTAAAACAATAGTAAACAAAGAATGAAAAAAGAAACTGTCGAAGGTCAACAATACAATAATAATGCTATTGTTTTTATGAATGTCACTGCAAAGCACAGACCACTAGACCTTAAGGCAAAATATCCTCGCGTTAGCTCATTTTTGTAAAAATGCATTTCATTTATTTTTTTCTCGTAAATGCTTAAGTTTTCGAAACAACTTGTGAAGATAAAAAAGTTTGTAAATTCATTGAGCTATTCAGCCGTGTTTTTTTAGAGAAAATTTTTAATCTAAAAAAAAAATTTTGTATGGTAAAATATCTTAGGAGTTGACTATTTCAATCCCTTCTAAGCATACTTCAGGGTTGAAAAAAATTCAAAATATGTAGTTTCATTGACAATTAATATTTACCAATTTTCGTGTCTTTAGCTTAATATACAGGGAAAATAAAAAATAAAAACCATTTTTTCTCAAGTCTTCGGAGGGGTGTAACTTTCTCGGGGAGTTTTTTCGAAAAATTCTATACCAAATACCCCCCTTAATTTTCATCAAAGAATCACCCCTTAATTTTTTTCGGTGTTAAAATTAAAGCCTACTTCCCAACTAAAATTACGAATTAATAAACACATTGAATTCCTGGATTGAAATCTTCACCGAGTTATTGAGGGTAAAAGCATAAATGGAGATCCAGCAGATATCTCCTGCGGGGAACTGACCTCGTCACCTGTAGATACAGGGAAAATAAAGTTGGCGTCCGAGGGTTATTACGAGTAATACAACACCCTGTATATCGCTAAATAATACGTCACCGGAATTAGTACCGTGACATTTGGCGCCCGAACAGGTCCCTTATTGTTAGGTTTGTAGGGCCAGTTTTGGGGCGTGACATTTGGCGCCCGAGCAGATTCTGTTATTTTTTCGGATTGTTCGGTATTCGGGTTGGGTAACCATACGTTTGGAGCCCAAGTAAGTAAGTTTTGTTCCAATTACATAATTAAATTAGAGGTACGGGGCCGTTAGAAAGGGCAGAAACCCGAGCTAATTTTCGTTAGGAACAATTAATTACACCGAGCAGGGAGATTAGATTAGTAGTAAAACTGGCATTAGGGTCATTAGGTATAACAGAGTGGTTATAAATGATACCAGAACAGATTTTATTCAACTAGAGTATCCAGGAGATAACGAAAACGTTATAGGGAGACCAGAGTAGGTTCCTAGGATATAACAGGGTTATAGGATACCAAGTAATCTAATCATATTAGTTCGTATAGGATAAATATTAGGATTATAAGCAGAAACCGCTGCTATGATCCTATATTTATAAGTTAGGAAGGCAACGATAATTAGATAAAACAGTTATAGGAAGTAATAAATAATAAGAAAAGTAATTAATAATTTTCAAAATGGGAGGTGGAGAAAAAGAAATAGTTTCAAATAGTAAACATGGATCGCAAGAAAACTTAAAAGATGAGAGTTCATCAGAAAGAGACCAAGAGTTAGGAAATCCTAGAGTAGGATGGATATACAAGTTGAGAAAAGCTGAAATAGACGAAGAATTAGAAAAATTTGGATTAGACACACAAGGAAGTGTAGATGAAAAAAGGAAAAAGTTAGTAAGGTTTCTGAGAAATGGTAATGATAATGCTACCCCTAAAACTTCGACATTCTCACAAGTCCCGACAGATCCGTTTGTGTCAGGACCTGGAATAAGCAAGAAAGAAGAAACAAAGTCAGTTATAACGACACACTTTGTAAATAATAATGATCACAATCTAAGAGCACCGCAAATTAATATGCCGCAGCAAAGACAGGAACCACTAAATATGTCCGGGTGGAATATTTATTTTGATGGAACATCGGATCCCACAGCATTTCTAGAAAGGCTAGAAGAAGTGAAGGAATACTTCAACGTATTACCTGAAAGACTGCTAGTAGCACTGCCACAAATCCTGGGTAAAGGAGCGTTAATGTGGTATAGAAATAATAGTCATAATTGGGCATATTGGGAAAACTTTGTGATCGATTTTAAGCGATATTATTTCCCAGTTAATTACGAATTCGAGTTAGAAATGCAAATAACTCGAAAATTACAACGACAATATGAACCAGTGTGCTCCTATATCACCGATATGCAAACTTTGATCCGCCGACACGGAAATATTAGCGCAACCCAGGAGGTTATGTTAATAATGCGTAACTTAAGACCAGAAGTCCGACAGATGCTCTGGACATGTGAAATTGAAAACATTTCTACACTAATTGAGAAATCAAAAGAAGTGGAAACCATGTTAAAGGAGGTGCAAGCAACGAGACAACCTCAAAATTGGTTAAACAGACCTTCATATCAGGAAAATCAACGTAATGACTTCCAAAGAAGAACTGTTCGTTTCACAGAGCCTAGCTATCGGGAACAGTCGGAGGTCAATTGCTGGAACTGTCAGCAAAAAGGGCATTACGCAAACCAATGTATGCGACCTAGAGAGCAATATACAAGCCAAGGTGCACGACCTAAGGAATACTCAAGGCAATATTCCCAGCCAAGAGAACAGTACTCAAGTCAAAATGCACGATCTAGGGATCGATACGCAAGTCAAACTACGCAACCAAGAAAAATGGCTTGCGAAAGATGTAACAAACCGGGAGTATCAACAAAGAATTGTCCATGCACAAATAGAGGACAGAAACTTGAAGCAATTACGTGCTGGAAATTCAACGAAGCGGGCAAGAAGGTTGATGAATGCACACATGCAGCTGAGGTTAAATGCCACATTTGTCACCAACCGGACAATAAGGGCAAAAATAACCAAAAGAAGGGAAACTAAAAAGGAACTTTACTGAACCGAAGCAGGATCAGTTCCGGAAGACCGCTGCTTCGGAAATTGAAAAGGAAAATGTAAATAAAATTTGTAAATTGGAAAAGAAAAATAGGAAATTTGAAGAAGAAAATGAAGATATTGTAAATAGCAGGAAAGAAAATGTAAATAGAATTGTAAATAAATCGTTAGTAAAATGTTCAGAAAGTGAACAGCAAGGCACAATTAGGTGCACAGCTCCGAATGTAATTAAAGATAACAGGCCGACGTTAAGTACTAGTATAGGCAATAAAAGCTTCAAAATTTTGTTGGACACAGGAGCAAATAGGTCGTTTATAAGCGAACCAGTAATTCGTCAGTTAGAAACAACTGGTTTTTATGCGCAAATCCTGAGGGACGTGTCAACGAAAATTGCCGATGGCTCATCAATACCGATTACAGGCCTGGTATCTGCAAAAATAAAGCTGAAGGAATCAGAAATAGAAGCAAAATTTCTGATATTACCGAAACTAGCTACTGATATCATATTGGGAATGGATGTGCTAAGTAGATACAAATTTCGTATTGATTTTAGTACGAATAGAGTCATCTTAAACAATGTACTGGTAAGTGAAGAAGGCAATGAAGATAGAAGTAAAGTAATGACTTCATACAGCAAATCGCCTTTACCGGATCTTTCAAATACTCAGCAGAGGATATTAAATACTTTCTTGAAGAAGGAGTTTCAAGAATTTGAAAAGATCAAGGGTACAACGGATCTAGTTCAACATCATATTAAACTAATACAGAAAGAACCTATCAAGCAAAGATACCGACCTCAGAACCCAAAAATGCAACAAATCATCGACGAGCAGGTTGAAGAAATGCTGGAGGAAGGTATAATAGAACCGTCTAGAAGTCCTAGGAGTTCACCAGTAGTTCTAGTTAGGAAAAAGGACGGGAACTATAGGTTCTGTATAGACTTTAGAAAAGTCAATGAAGTTTCAGCGAAAGATGCGTACCCACTTCCGTACATTTCGAGTATTTTGGACAAATTAAGAAGAGCTCGATACATCAGTAGCCTAGATTTGAGACAAGGATATTGGCAAGTCCCACTGACCAACAGCAGTAAACCAGTTACAGCGTTTACAGTACCGGGTCGTGGACTTTTCCAATTTAAAGTAATGGCGTTTGGACTGCACTCGGCACCAGCTACATTTCAGAGATTATTAGATTCAATAATTGGTCCGGAAATGGAACCTAAAGTATTTGCCTACCTCGACGACCTAATTGTTTTGGGTGATACATTCGAGGAACATTTAGACATACTAAAGGAAGTTTTCAGACGGTTGAAAAATGCGAATTTAAAAATGAATCCTGAAAAGTGCCAATTTTGCAGGACATCGTTAAAATACTTGGGGCACAGTAGTGACTTCCGTGGCCTAGTGGTTCTCCGCTGGCTCACGAAGCCATAGATCGCGGGTTCGAAACTCACCTCGGCCCGCTTTACTTTTCAGATTCATTTTCGAATGTCTGTGAAAAGTAAAACAAGCGATCGAACGTTTAAATGGCAAATATTATAATTTAAAGTGTGTGTGGCTAAAGAGTTCGTCTCAAAGCCAAATTACCAGAGTGGAGCGACTATGTCTTACCTACACAGTTAAGACCGATGCTCCCTCTTTTAAAAAAAAAAAAAAAAACTTGGGGCACAGTGTTACGTCAGAGGGGATACACACTGACCCAGGAAAAGTAGAAGCCATTAATGCAATGTCTACGCCAAAGAATCTAAAGCAATTAAGAAGATTCTTAGGAGTATGTTCTTGGTATAGAAGATTCGTAGAACATTTTTCAGAAATTGTTAGTCCACTAACAAAGTTGTTAAAGAAGAATCAGAAATGGACATGGGGGGATCAGCAAGAAGAAGCGTTCAAGAAATTAAAAGAAAAGCTGACCACCGCCCCAATTTTAGCATGCCCAGATTTTTCGAAAGAGTTTGTGTTACAAACAGATGCATCAGACCTAGGATTGGGTGTGGCATTAACACAAAATCAAGAAAATGGAGAAAGAGTTATTGCTTATGCAAGCAGAAGTCTGTTAGCCGCAGAGAAGAAATATACGGCAACAGAAAAAGAATGTCTAGCAATTGTATGGGGGATAGAGAAAACGCGTCCATATTTGGAAGGGTACCACTTTAAAGTACTAACACATCATATGTCTCTAAGTTGGTTTCAAACCATGAAGTCACCCTCAGGACGCGTAGCTAGATGGAGCATATACTTGCAGCAATATGACTTCGAAATAAAGTACCGAAAACAAGCATTAAACAGGGTCGCAGATGCTTTATCAAGGGATCCGCTCCCAGTCGAAAACGGCCAAAGTTCTAAAGAATTATATTTCAACGAAGCAAACGTTACATGTAGTTGGTATAATAAAAAACTGGAAATGATAAAAGCGAACCCCGATGCTTTTCCTGACTACGCAATCAGGAACGGAAAACTTTATAGAAATTTTTGGGAAAGTAATAATTTCAACGAACCAGGAACGGTTGATCCATGGAAATTATGCATACCCAAAGAAATAAGAAAAGATATTTTAAAGGAAAATCATGATGAACCCATAGGTGGACATACGGGCATTGCAAAGACGATTGCAAGAATATCAAATTATTATTATTGGCCAAAAATGTTTCGTGATACCGCACGATACGTTAGAAGTTGTGAGTGTTGTCAAAAATATAAGGTATCTCAGCAGCAAACACCAGGGAAAATGCAACCTTCATTAGCAAAGGAGCCTTGGGACAAAATCTGCATAGATCTTGTTGGACCTTTACCTAGATCGAAAAAAGGAAATAATTTTCTGTTCATGGCACAAGATAAATTCACCAAATGGGTAGAATTTAAGCCTCTGAGAAAAGCTACAGCTCCGGCAGTAGCAAATGCACTTTTTGAGAAGGTAATCAGCAAATTTGGTTGCTGCAAGACGATCATATCGGAAAATGGAAAACAGTTCGTCAGCAAGGAAATGAAAAAACTGCTTGCCGATATGAATATTCGCCAAAAATTTACACCTGTTTACACTCCGCAAGCAAACGCGGTAGAGAGAGCAAACAGAACTTTTAAAACAATGATTGCTCAATTTTGCGATAATAACCAACGTAACTGGGACGATCATATACCAGAATTAGGTTTCGCGATGAACACAGCTAAACAGGAGACAACGGGATTCAGTCCAGCATATTTAAATTTCGGAAGGGAATTAATAGTACCTAAATCAGTCTATACTAGAAATGGGGAAAACAATATTGATGACAATGGAGACAATCCAAATGATAATGAAATAAGTAATAGGACAGAGATCCTGGGTAAATTAAAAGAAACATTCGAATTAGTGCGAATTCAATTAAAACGAGGTTTTAATAAACAAAGTTTTCATTACAATTTACGGCGAAGAGAGTGGCGATGTAAAATAGGTGACTTGGTGTTGCGTCGCGAACATCCACTATCGTCTGCCATTCAGGGATTTGCAGAAAAATTAGCGCCCAAATTTTCGGGGCCTTATAAAGTAATTAAAGTAATTTCACCAGTTGTATACGATCTTGAAGACCAAACAGGCAACAAGCTGAGGAAAATACACATTAAAGATCTTAAGCAATATAAAAGTGATTTTTCAGATCTGTCTTAATCGAAAAATCGTGAAACAAGTAAAAAAAAAAAATGGTGAAGCAAGCATTGAAAGGTCGACTACCAGGTGAACCACCGAGAGGAGCACCTTTGGCACAGGTATTTAATCCCGCCAAGGACCTGGCCCGAGCCAACAAGGAGAAATTAAAAAAAAATTTGTGACGGTTATATTTTGTCACCTTCTAATAATGGTTACGGTGGTTATTATTTATTTTATTTATTGTAAATAAAAACAATGGGGTTATGTTATTTGTTTATATTTTGTTTATTATTTCTGATTTATTTATTTTAGTGGCTGTTATTCTGTGGTCTTGTCTTGTCAGTGTTGTTTGTCATTGTCATTATTAATGGTGGGAACTGAATGTTCTTTTTATTTTTGCAAGAGGAATCTTGATCCTGCTGACCGGAGACTATCAGTTTTTTTTTATCAAAAAAGTTCGAACTATCTAATCACCCTGATTAAAAGTAAAAAAAAAAAAAGGAAACTAAGAGGAAAAATTCAACAAAAATTACAATTTAATTATTAAAATAAAAATCCCCTCAGAGGAGAACTTTAAAACCTTTTCTGGTCGTTAATAATTATTGAAACCCAGCTTCACATTAAACTCGTAGGGAGTTTCAACGTGTGTTGGAGTAGGAGAAGCTGGATTTCGCTAGGCCGACCGTGCAGGGTACTGGTGGTACGGTCATTCTTCTTAGAAGGATAAAAATTTATTACGGCAAGAAAACTCTCCAAGGATTGTTCCTTAAACGCCCTCCTTCTACATCGGAGGGTTGTTCGTCCAGGGTATTTGTTCATCCACGGTAACTTTTCGGACGTGGTAACTGTCGATTTACTGATGTTGAAAACTGATGATTTACTTTTGCGGCACGGAGTCACCAGAGTAGAGTCTCCATCTTGTCTTTGGCACCGGCTGTCCCTGCCTGACCGAGCCCGACGCACAGTCGTTGGTGAGCGCAACCCGGCCCGCACAGGTATTTACTAATTGTCAATTACCTCCACTGCCACAGGAGCCCCATTGGCACCGAGTCCAGGACTTCACCAGTGTTTTATTTCATATTTTAGTTACTAATAGTGTGAACCAACAGCAGCTGCTCGCGGGGTAGATTATTATTAGGGACTTAGCGTAGACTAGAAATTAGTCTTTGTAATATTACCTTCGTGATATATGCCGATACGTACCTGGAAGGGTCGATGTAGCTTGTTTCAAGTTATAATATAAACTAGGCACTCCCGTGGAGCTGATTGTTTTATTACTATCTATTCTGGCCAACCTTAAACAACCCCTGTTAGGCAGAAAACCCTGCGGCCGTGTTTGCATTAGAAAATAACCATCTATTTGACCCATTGTTCGCTGGCAACCGTGGTGGTAACTATTTATATTTACTTGATTTTTCATCATAATAGTCATAAATACAAGATACAATAACACAATAATAGTAAAAAAATTATAAGCAACGCCACCGCCACCAGAAGTATTCTTTTATTATAATTAATCGGACTCGACAGGTGGCGTCGACAGCTAGGTGACAACTCGCCCCCTGAGCTAGCCGTTTTCGCCTAATCCACGCTCAGGCTCACGGTTCCGTGTGGCAATTTGGCGCCCAACGTAAATATTACCCGTTTTGTTTGTTTTACGTGTTTGGTGTTTTTTTCTTTCTGGTTTCTTCTTCCTTGTTGTTTCAGTTTTCTTTTTTGTTCTTTTCAGGAAGCCAGGGAGGGGAATAAATGTATAGTTGCTTAAATATATGCTTGTGAATACAATATAATTTTATTTAATTATTATTTCAACACATTTATTATTATTGATAATTTAGATCACTGCATGCCATAAACCTATTTTATTTACATTTTATTTACATATAGGTATTTTTTTTTCTTCTCGTATTTTCTGGTATTTTTTTATATAGGTATTTACATTGATTTATTTGCTGGATAATTTACAATTAGCTGTACATATTTTATTTGGGGATAAGGTATATTACATAACTATTATCGTCGACCATGGAGATAAATCGTTTGTTAGGTGACGAGCTAACCTATGAGTTGCTTGTGAGAGGTTGCGAACTAGGTATGACAGTGGCAGAAAAAAGGAATTTACTTCGACAGGCAAAACAGTCGGAAAAGCAGGGCTTACCACCTGTCACATCGCATAAATTTGATCCAGAAAAGGAGTTGGAGTTGTGTTCGGCAAAGTTGGAGGAACTCACAGGTTGTGTTCAGGAGTTTGTTCCAGCGAATAGGGACAACGAGTATCGTAGGATCAAGTCTAGGCTTCTTCATGTGCAGGGTAGGTTGGATAGAATAGAGCCACCGACAAATGCGCTACAGATGAAAAAGAATAATCTTTTAACGTTCTGCGCAGGAGTGTGTGAAGCACTCGAGGACGCTTTGAAGATTGCTAACCTTACGTCCAGGAGTAGGTCCGAGGCTTCCATTTTGGACGAGCCAAATTTGCTGTTGCCAGAGGTAACTGGGCCGGCGATCGGTCCTGTTCAGGTGGCAGCTAGTTCAGATCAGGCATCGGGAACCACCTCTAGTGTCCCTACTGCTGATCTGATTGATTTTGGGATACCACCAGACAATGTGGTGGATCTGAGGCCGGATCATGCGGGTGCTTCCATGCAGGGCCTGCGAGCCGATTCAATTTCCCAGCAACTGAATCTGTTGCATTTCGCCCCGAGCGCAGGTTACGCTCCCCCACCAACTCAGTCACGACGAGTCTCATTTTCAACATCGTCGAACGATAGGCATGCCCCCCTTATAGAAAGCGTCCCTGACGACGTGCCTTCTTTTCCGTATCGGGGATCCTCCACTTTCGTTGAACCCCCATCACAGCGATCGGAATTTGCACCCGTAGGTAGGTCTCACAGTTTCCATCACAACTTCTGGAAATGGGGACTAACCTTTAGTGGAAAAGGTAGTGTGACGTCATTCTTGGAAGACATCGAAGAGATGGCGGAAGCTAGGCGAGTCACGACGGGTGAACTGTTCCAGTCTATATCAGAATTTCTGAAGGGCGATGCCTTACTCTGGTATAGACCCCGAAAACACACATTGGTGGATTGGATGGACTTCAAGAGGAGGTTAAGGGATACGTTTCTACCTCCTGATTATGAGATCAATCTCATGGACGATATTCGGCGACGGACACAGGGTCAGGATGAAAAGCTGATCCTCTATGTGGCAAGAATGCAGGGAATGTTCGCGAAGCTCACAGCTCCACCACCTGAGTGCGAACAAGTCCAGCTTATGCGGAGAAACCTTTTGCCCCACCTCCAGACTGCGTTGGCCTTGCAGGACATACGCACGATGGACGATTTAATTTCCGTTGGTCGGATCGTCGAGGAGTCGCAATGGAGAGCAAAGCAGTATTGCCCTCCAAAAACCGACGCGAACCTCCTACAAGAACCCAGCATGGCATATCAGCCGTCTAGTAAACCACCCAAGAGGCTGGCCGCTGTCCAGAGTAGTCCCACTGTTGCAGAGATTCAAACTCAGAACAAGGCCGTCATCTGTTGGGCATGTAAACAGCCTGGCCATATTAGAATGTCCTGCCCGCAAGCGACCACGTTAGCATGCTATAAGTGTGGTACCAAGGGGTATACCACACGTACTTGTCCATCTTGTTCGGGAAACGGCAAACCGAGTCAACAGTAAGCCGGCTGTGTGACTCTGGTTCGGCTAAACCGGCTAGTTCCAAAATAAATCATGTGCTGGATTATATTCTGTCCCATTCTAAGGAAGATTGTCGCCCCTATCTAGAGGTATCGATCTTCGGATGTAAGATGCTTGGTCTTTTGGATTCTGGTGCAACCGCAACATTTGTCGGTCAGAAGGGGTATAATGTGCTCAAAGAGCTAGGGCTGAAGTTGCAGCCGAACTCTACAATGGTTACCGTAGCGAACGGCAGCTCGTGCGTTTGTTTAGGAGTGGTTAGAGCTCCTGTTCGTTTGCTGGACCGTATTCACCTGATCGACATATTGGTCATACCGGAGTTGCCGCACACCATGATCCTAGGTATTGATTTTTGGATCGCAATGGATGTGGTGCCGGATCTCCGTAGTGATGTTTGGCAGTTTGGGAGCGGAGGAATCGGAAGACCGGCCATTTGTGGAATCCAGGCGCATGCTAATCTTAGTCCCGAACAGGAGGAACAACTAACTCAACTCGTGGACGAAAAATTCTCAAAAATGGGCACTGGACTGGGATACACCAATTTAGTGGAGCATGAAATTGTGACAGATGCTAAACCGATTAAGCAACGGTACTACCCAATGTCACCCATCAAACAGGCCATTGTAGATCAAGAGCTCAACACGATGCTGGAGCTTGATGTCGTGGAGCCCTCGAAGAGTCCCTGGTCTTCACCGTTGCTTCTCATCCCTAAGAAGGACAAAAGTTATAGGGTATGCATAGATTATAGGGCATTAAATGCAGTAACGAAGAAGGATGCTTACCCCATCCCGTATGTGTCCTCCATTCTTGAAAGGCTTCGCGGAGCCAAGTTTCTAAGTTCGATGGACATCAGGAGCGCCTACTGGCAGGTTGGTGTTAAGGAGTCAAGCCGCGAATATACGGCCTTCACTGTCCCTGGGAGAGGCTTGTTCCAGTTTAAGCGTATGCCATTCGGGCTTACCAATGCTCCTGCAACCTGGTCCAGGCTCGTCGATGGTGTCCTTGGAGCGGATTTGGAGCCGCATGTCTTCGTCTATCTCGATGACGTGATAATCATCAGCCCTGACTTTGAGACCCACTTGACAATCTTGGGTAAGGTGTTCGACCGCCTCACCGAAGCGGGTCTGACCGTTAAAAGAGAGAAGTGTAACTTCTGCAGACCCTCGCTCAAATATTTGGGCTATGTAGTCGATTCATCAGGACTGCACGTCGACCCAGAAAAGGTGGAAGCGATTCTCAATATCGAGGTTCCAAAAACAGCGTCTCAGGTACGATCACTGCTTGGAGTCTGTGGTTGGTACCGCAAATTCGTACCAGACTTCTCTTCGCTTGTGGCGCCTCTAACGAGATTGACAAAGAAAAATGTTGGCTTTGCCTGGACAGATGAGTGCGAAGCGGCGTTTAGGGCGCTGAAGGACCGGCTGGTCTCGGCCCCGATATTGACCTGTCCGGACTTTGGGCAGCCGTTTATTTTGCAAACGGATGCGTCGGCTTACGGGATAGGCGCCGTTTTGACTCAGTTGTTCGAGGGTGAGGAAAAGGTAATTTGTTATCTCTCGCGGTCCTTGACGAGGCAGGAGCAACGTTACACCACCACAGAGCGAGAGTGTCTTGCGGTCATCTGGGCCGTGGAAAAACTGCGACACTATTTGGAAGGGGTGCACTTCACGATCATCACAGATCATTACTCGCTGGTTTGGCTGGATCGCCAAAAGGATCCTACGGGACGGATAGCACGCTGGGCTATTCGACTGCAACCCTACGATTATACAATCGTTCATCGGAAAGGGAAAGATCATATAGTACCGGATTACCTGTCCAGAAGTGTCCCTCAGATCGACCTCATCGACACAGCTGTTGAGACCTTTTCCAACGCCGATGATCAGTGGTACCAGAAACTGAAGGAAAAGGTAGAGACCAACCCTCGCAAGTATCCTCAGTTTCGTATCCAGCGGGGTGTACTTTATAAGTACGTGAAACTTCGGCAACCTGATGTCATGGGTACATCCGAGCATTGGAAAGTGGTAGTACCGAAACCGCATAGGCGACAGCTCATCGCTCGACACCACGATGATGTCACCGCGGGACATCTAGGAATCTACAAAGTTTATTGGAGGCTCCATGAAAAGTATACGTGGCCCAAAATGCAGGCAGATGTGGCGAAGTATGTTCGTTCCTGCCAGACTTGCGCAGCACATAAGCCTGAACAGAAGGCTCCGGTTGGTCTGATGGGAGGCGGGCATGATGTCGGTAGGCCCTGGCAGACGATAAGCCTGGATTTTGTCGGCCCATTGCCGCGTTCTTCTAAGATGAACACGCATCTCCTGGTAGTGAGCGACTATTTCTCTAAATATGTTGTCTTGTTCCCTGTGAGAGCAGCGACCGCTGAGGTGCTATGCCGACATGTGGAAGCTGGAGTTTTTCTCGTTTATGGAGTGCCTCGTAACATTATCTGCGACAATGGTGTGCAGATGAGGAGCAGGGTTTTTAAGTCATTGTGCGACAGGTATCATGTAGAGATTTCATACACCCCACTCTACTATCCTCGGGCTAACCCCTGCGAACGAGTCAACAAAACTGTCAAGACCATGATCTCGTGTTATGTCAAGGACAACCAGAGAAAATGGGATGACCAGCTACCGGCCATCAGTTGTGCCATTCGAACGGCACGAAGTGAAGTGACCGGCTATTCCCCATTCTTCATCAATTTTGGTAGGCCTTATGTTGGCGACGGACGGGAGCACCAGGACCCCGGAGGAAACTTGAATGACCCGCCTACTCTAGAATCCTTAATGGAAAAGCGTCGATTGGGCTATCAGCGGATGTTCAACGAGGTGAAACAGCGTCTTATCGTAGCTCATGAGCGTTATAGGAAAGTTTATAATTTGCGACGACGGTCAGTTCATTTCCAAGAGGGCGACAGAGTGTGGAAGAGAAGCAAGATCCTTTCTGATGCCTCCCAGGCTATTAATGCCAAACTTGCGCCAAAGTACCAAGGGCCCTACAACATAAAAACAAAATTAGGGAGATGGACATATGAACTGACAGACGATACAGGGCAGAGCAAAGGGGTTTGGAATGTCCAAGACCTTAAGCCGTACTGTGACGGAGAGACGATTGACCCAGGGTAGTCTGTCATCATGACAGGTCTCCGAGGTCACAACCTTTTGTTGCCTCGAAGGAAGGGGAGGGTGTGACGGTTATATTTTGTCACCTTCTAATAATGGTTACGGTGGTTATTATTTATTTTATTTATTGTAAATAAAAACAATGGGGTTATGTTATTTGTTTATATTTTGTTTATTATTTCTGATTTATTTATTTTAGTGGCTGTTATTCTGTGGTCTTGTCTTGTCAGTGTTGTTTGTCATTGTCATTATTAATGGTGGGAACTGAATGTTCTTTTTATTTTTGCAAGAGGAATCTTGATCCTGCTGACCGGAGACTATCAGTTTTTTTTTATCAAAAAAGTTCGAACTATCTAATCACCCTGATTAAAAGTAAAAAAAAAAAAAGGAAACTAAGAGGAAAAATTCAACAAAAATTACAATTTAATTATTAAAATAAAAATCCCCTCAGAGGAGAACTTTAAAACCTTTTCTGGTCGTTAATAATTATTGAAACCCAGCTTCACATTAAACTCGTAGGGAGTTTCAACGTGTGTTGGAGTAGGAGAAGCTGGATTTCGCTAGGCCGACCGTGCAGGGTACTGGTGGTACGGTCATTCTTCTTAGAAGGATAAAAATTTATTACGGCAAGAAAACTCTCCAAGGATTGTTCCTTAAACGCCCTCCTTCTACATCGGAGGGTTGTTCGTCCAGGGTATTTGTTCATCCACGGTAACTTTTCGGACGTGGTAACTGTCGATTTACTGATGTTGAAAACTGATGATTTACTTTTGCGGCACGGAGTCACCAGAGTAGAGTCTCCATCTTGTCTTTGGCACCGGCTGTCCCTGCCTGACCGAGCCCGACGCACAGTCGTTGGTGAGCGCAACCCGGCCCGCACAGGTATTTACTAATTGTCAATTACCTCCACTGCCACAGGAGCCCCATTGGCACCGAGTCCAGGACTTCACCAGTGTTTTATTTCATATTTTAGTTACTAATAGTGTGAACCAACAGCAGCTGCTCGCGGGGTAGATTATTATTAGGGACTTAGCGTAGACTAGAAATTAGTCTTTGTAATATTACCTTCGTGATATATGCCGATACGTACCTGGAAGGGTCGATGTAGCTTGTTTCAAGTTATAATATAAACTAGGCACTCCCGTGGAGCTGATTGTTTTATTACTATCTATTCTGGCCAACCTTAAACAACCCCTGTTAGGCAGAAAACCCTGCGGCCGTGTTTGCATTAGAAAATAACCATCTATTTGACCCATTGTTCGCTGGCAACCGTGGTGGTAACTATTTATATTTACTTGATTTTTCATCATAATAGTCATAAATACAAGATACAATAACACAATAATAGTAAAAAAATTATAAGCAACGCCACCGCCACCAGAAGTATTCTTTTATTATAATTAATCGGACTCGACAGGTGGCGTCGACAGCTAGGTGACAACTCGCCCCCTGAGCTAGCCGTTTTCGCCTAATCCACGCTCAGGCTCACGGTTCCGTGTGGCAAATTCTCTCGTGAAAGCAATAAACCAAGACATGAAAGCCTTAGAGCTTAAGGTCACGACAGGCGAAATAATTGGAAGAGGGGGATTTGGGATAGTAAGAAGAGCCAAAATGAAGACAACGGGAGAACTGGTGGCGGTAAAAACGATAAACGGAGACATCGAATGGAGAATTCAGGAGGAAGAAGCTCTGAAGGGCCTTAGTCACCACCACGTACTAAGCCCATTAGAAGTGGTAGTGACGCCAATAGCCCATCATTTCATCCTACCTCTGATGGAGCAAAGTCTATGGGACATAATTAAAAAAGGAGGCCAATTTAAAAATGATTTTTTTATAAAATCGCTAATAAGTCTAATGGACGGTCTAGCGTATATCCATTCAATGGAAATAATCCATAGGGATATAAAACCCCACAGTATCTTGATAAAAGGGGAAATAATTAAAATAGCAGATTTCGAGGCATTCCACACTACATGGCACCTGAAATGTGGAAGAAGACAGGATATGGGCATCCATTGGACGTGTGGGCGGCAGGAATTACTGCTCTACAAATGGGAGGAGCAAATCTCCCATTTGATGGAAACACCAAAGCAATCGGGACAAAGGTGCTTGAAGTTCAAGCAAAATACGACGGACCAGAGCTAGAAGCAATAGAAGAGAACATAAGAATAATCGTGGCGGCAATGCTAAACGTCTCCCCTGCCAAACGACCCACCGCCTTACAGGCAAGGGATTTACTGATTAAAATAAATAAAGGACAATCAAGTAAAGAAAATGTGGAGAAAAACAAAGATATTGGTCTAAAAAAAAGAATACTGACGAACAGCATGGCGGCGTATACAGGGTTATTCACGGTATACGCCACGGAAGATTATGGCCGTGTCTCTGGATTTTAGGATCTTTTTATTTTTGGAGTGGATAGAGACCCGACAGAGGTACGTTTTAAAATTATATTCATAATGTACAGGCTGTCCCAAAAGCATGAAACATATCAAAGTTATGTTTTTTTAAATGGAATGCTCCTATGTTATTGCATTTTTAGATTGCCTGGGAAGAAAAAAGAAGATTGGCTTTTACAGTTGGTGTTTAAATTCAGAAGTTTTTGAGTTATAAACAAGAAGTGAAAATCGTCATTTTTCAAGTTCAAGGCCCTGTACAACGAAAACGGCTCAAGATAGAGAAAAACGGCTTACATGTCCCTATTTTAACTTTTCATGTACTATCCTATGGTATAGAAACATTATTGTACTTTCTTTGATTTTTTTATTTGTCGACGCGTGGAGAAATCTCAGAATTTTTCAAATTTTTTATCACCCTGTACAAACATTTCATCTACATCATAGGATAGTTCATGAAAAGTTAAAATAGGGACATGTAAGCCGTTTTTCTCTATCTTCAGCCGTTTTCGTTGTACAGGGCATTGAACTTGAAAAATGACGATTTTCACTTGTTTATAACTCACAAGCTTCTGAATTTAAACACCAACTGTAAAAGCCAATCTTCTTTTTTCTTCCTAGGCAATCTCAAAATGCAATAACATAGGAGCATTCCATTTAAAAAAACATAACTTTGATATGTTTCATGTTTTTGGGACACCCTGTACATTATGAATATAATTTTAAAACGTACCTCTGCCGGGTCTCTATCCACTCCAAAAATAAAAAGATCCTAAAATCCAGAGAAACGGCCATAAACTTCCGTGGCGTATACCGTGAATAACCCTGTATACGCGCCAACAAAGCATGTTGGTCACCAAATTTTAAAAAAAGGATGTTACCATTCGTGGGAGAAAAAAGATACGAAAAAAAAATACGAATAAGATTCGAATGCGAGAATGGGGAAAAAATTCGCATTCATATGCCACCAATATACGAATAATTTTTCTCATTGTCGTGCAAGAAGTAGGCACTATTAAAAGATTTTTTTTTAACATATGGGTGACTCCAGCAAGCAAGCAAGAAATGATTGGAGAAACTCAGCTAATTGTATATAATTTCAGTCATGGAGTCTCCAGAAGACGTACTCATTCTACATTGCGACTGGGAAATTTCTGATGACCTGTCTATTGTAGAAAAACAATGGATTAAATCAAAAGAATCCAGGGAGGAATTTTCTTCGAAAAAAGAATCACCTTCAGTTCCAGAATACATCAAAATAGAGAAAAATCAGTGCTGGACATGTGGTAAAATAGGACATCATAGAACACAATGCAGTCAGCCAAGGAAAATTTTCTGTTCAAGATGTGGGAAAATTGGTGTATTAAGTTGCAAATGTTTATGCAAAACAGAATACATAAAGAAGATAAAAATGAAGAAAACGAAGATGAACATTTTAGAAAAAAAGTTGAAGTTGAAGTTAAAGTTCAAGTGAAAGACATTGAAATGATAAAAGTGACTGTATTCAAAAACGCTTTGACAGTGCAGTAGAATCAGTGTAGAGATAAATATTAGAATAGATTAGGTTAAGTATTGTAAATTGTAAATATGTTCATGCAAAATTAGGTGAGATTGATAGGAAAAAAAAAAGAATTTGAGATTCTTTTTTTTATTGGAAGTAAGGGGGGAGTATAACGAAGTCTCTCGTTATAAAGAAATAGTTGTAAAGTTCATTACCATTCACTTGACATTTTAGTATATCTCGAGCGTTATAGAGATTAGAGAAAATGATAGGGGAATGTAAGTAATATCATCATTTGATGGGTAATGGAATAAGGATAATTTTGAAACCAAACATCATAATTAACAGATGTAAATTATAATTTTAATTGTAAATAGAAAAGTACATTCACGAGAACAACACAGCCTAGGTAGGTATGCTTCCGGTGTTGTTTCGAGCGTCATCAAGATTATGAATAGAGATAGGGACTCAAAAACACTATCAGTAAATAGATTATTAATTAAGGAAAAGATTAAGCCTAAATAGCATAGCAATAAGTACTAGGATCTATTTTTAAATTACATTTCAAGTAATAAATATTTGGAAGGAAATATACAGTACGCTATAATGCGACTCGTCTGCTTCCGCGGACCGAGCCGAGTCGCGATAGCCGACCGACACGCCCCACCAATGACAAGGCGGCAGCGCAGTGCGCAACCATAGCAACCCTCTGTCTCGCCTATATAAGTAGATGGAGCGAGATTATTACATGATTACGATTACAGCTCTCAGCTGAATACAAGCAAGGTAAGTTCCAGAGCGGGTCTGGCCAACCGTCCGATCCAGAAAGAGATGTTTTAGTTATTTGCTTGCCGCCCTTTTCCCGACACTTCATAGGTCGGGTGTCGGTTTCCTTTGTGGTGAGTGCGTTCTAAATAGAGGAAATCGGTGCTCGGGAAGATGGAAGTGAAGGACTCGAACTGGGCGGGAAAGTAATATAGTAGGAACGACTGCTTTCCTCGGGTACTTTCTTGTCGTCACGTGTGTTCCTTTTAGCGGAGTGATGTTCCCTAAGATGGAGGATGTGTGTCGGTGGGAGGGGAGCCCGACGAGGGTATCCCGTTGTTTGAGTGTACAAAAAATTATTATAAAAAAGAGGACAAGTAACTGGAAATTGAATTTATTGAATGATATAAAAAAAAAGGTGGACTGTATGTGTGAGTTTGTTATGGCGATTCTTCGTTATTGCTGCTTATGGGCGTTAATACTGCAACAAGGACAATAATTCGAATATTAGAAGGGAAGACAATAATTATGGAAGGATTAGACAGACTTACAATAACTTATCACTGTTAATGGGCGACGTCCCGACAGGATGGTGCGATATCGGCCCTTGGCACTGCACTTCACTGGTGTTGGTGTAGGTAGGTACGGCCACTTCTGCTTAGCTTCGATGACGACGACAGTACGAAACGAAGAGTCAACGATATGACTCCAGCAATGGTCAACGATCGAATGTGAATAAAATGAATGTGTAGGTATTTCTTGGCCCACGAGGTTGGGACGGTCCATGCTTCCCTTTGTCCTACCGAGGGCTGCCGACTCCGGGTAGATGCTATTAGTCTGCTAATGTTTCTGGGAAGGGAAGGTAGTTTTGGTATAGGGAGAGGAGATATGAGGTTTTGGTTTAAATGTGGTGCAGTATTAACACGAGGGGACGAAACATACCGCCCACCAAAATGACTATGACAATAGGTATTTTAGCATGTTAACACAAGAATCTAAGGTTCTGCCAATTACTTTAAAATAATGGATAGTGGATTAACGAATAAACGGAACAATACAAATACAAAATTAAAAGGAAAATAAAAAAAAGAAAGATGAAACAAAATAAACAAAATAAAGAAGTAAATTAAAATTAACCTAGTCTAAGCACCTTGCCACGGCAAACTAATTATTTTGCGATGGCAAAGGATGTAGTTTAATAAGGGGGCGTTTGATCTCTCCTTGGACGGTCTTTACAGAGGCGACTCGGCATATGCCGTCTGGGCCAGGGAAAAGTTTAGTAATTCGTCCAAGTTTCCATTGAAGGGGAGGTGCCGAATCGTCCTTAATGAGAACAAGAGTGCCCACATCTTCCAGAGAGAGTGATTTATTGTGAGCCCATTTGCTTCTTTGATAATAATTATGCAAATATTCCGCCCGCCAGCGTTTCCAAAAACTCTGTTGCATATGTTGTATCAATTGCCAACGTGATAGTCTATTAATGTTAAGATGAGAGAGATTTTGATCGGGCACTGCGGTTAGCGGCTCAGTAGTTAAAAAATGACCTGGAGACAAAGCGATTAGGTCATTAGGATCGTTACTCAGTGGACACAAGGGACGTGAATTCAACATCGCTTCAATCTGGGTCAAAAGCGTATATAATTCCTCATAAGTGAGAGTCTGAGTACCAATGACGCGACGCAAATGGGTCTTGACAGACTTGACCCCTGCTTCAAAAATACCTCCAAAATGAGGGCTGGAAGGGGGGTTGAAGTGCCAAGAGATAGCTTCTGTTTCAGCGACAGCCTGCATAATTTTCAACAATTCTCGATTGGCACCCACGAAATTAGTACCACAATCACTGTAGATGTGAGAGACGCGGCCCCGTCTTGACACAAATCGACGAAGAGCAGCCAAAAGGCAATCCGTTGTCAAATCAGAAGCCAATTCAAGATGAATTGCTCTGGTGGCTAAACATACAAAAAGGCACAAGTATGCCTTTGAAGTGCCGCTTCCACGGATTCGTTTATGGGAGATAGTGATAGGGCCAGCGTAATCAACGCCTACACAACTGAAGGGTTTGACATTGTTGACACGAACGGAGGGTAAATCACCCATTTGAGGCTCCAGGGGACGAGGATTGGTTCGAAAGCAACGATAACAATTCGATAGATAATGCCGTACTGCACGGCGACTGGATAACACCCAAAAATTCTGTTGGAGTAAATAAATAGTGGTATTAACTCCCGGGTGCAAATTTTTGTCGTGAACTTGGCGGATAATCAGTTCAGTCAACCGATGATTGCGCGGCAACAGGGCTGGGTGTTTGGTAGCAAACGGTAGATCGCTATGCTCAAGCCGTCCTCCCACTCTCAAAATTCCTTCCGAATCAAGGAAAGGCGACAATTTTGAAAGCCATTTGGCACAGCGCTTATTAGAAGCTAACCGATGAATTTCTTGCGAGAACACCTCTCGTTGAACAAGTTTTACTAGAACTAATAACGCTTGATGAAGTTCCATTGCAGACAGCGGTCCTGAGCTCCGTTGACCCCTTCGACAATTGAATACGAATCTACGAACAAAGGCTATAACGCCCTGGATCTTACGAAGGGAGGAAAATCTATCCAATAGTCTCAATGGAAATTGCTGATCAACTTGAGCGACAAAAACATTCCTTCTTTCCTCGAGATCACATTCGGGGGGAATGGAAGGAATTCCAAAAGTTGGCCAATCGGAGGTAGGTTTCGAGAGCCAGACAGGTCCCGCCCACCAAAGCGACGATGAAAGAATCTCACTCGGGAGCATACCACGTGAGCCCAGGTCAGCGGGATTGTCAGCGGAACGAACATGGTGCCAACTTTCGGGAGGAATGTTGTCCTGAATTTGCGACACACGGTTTGCAACGAACGTCTTCCATTTGTGTGGGTAAGACCGTATCCATGAAAGAGCTACTGTAGAGTCGCTCCATGCAACGACTCGTTCTATTGGGACCCTTCCGCTGAACGTTTCCAATACAAATGTAGTCAGCTTAGAGAGCAATACAGCCGCGCATAATTCTAAGCGCGGAATAGAAAGCCTTTTAACTGGTGCGACTTTGGATTTGGCGATAACAAAATGGGTGGATATTTCATTACGTGATGTAACGCATCTAAAGTAAATTACCGCTGCATAGCCTAGCTCAGAAGCATCACAGAAGGCGTGTAGCTGGCATGAAACAAGATTTCTAGGGAACAACAAGCGAGGAATTCTAATCGATTCGAGGAGCGTCAACTCGTTCTTATATCTCAACCATTTGGCGCTAACGTCGCTAGGAGGAGTTGCATCCCATTCGAGACCCAGAATCCAAAGATGCTGTATCAAATGTTTGGCAAAAAAGGTGATCGGACAAAGAAAACCAAGAGGATCGTAAATTCGAGCGACTTCCGATAATATAGATCTTTTGGTGCAGGGAGCATCTTTCGAGCGAACCTGGAACGAAAAATTGTCCGAACTAAATTGCCATTGCAAACCAAGAATCTTCAGCGCTGAGTCAGATTCGTCGGCAAAAGTTAAATTGTTCGATTGACGATGGTCTCGGGGTATATCATCCAGCAAACTTGGGGTATTGCTGGCCCATTTTCGCAATTCCAAGCATCCCTTCCTAAGTAATGCTACCAATTGGGACTTCATGAGTTCAGCCTCGGTTAATGAGGTAGCACCACAAACAAAATCATCGACATATAGGGAATTTCTAATTAGCTCGGCTGCAATGGGAAACTGAGCTTCATATAGGTCCGCAAGATGCAACAAGGTACGAATCGCAAGAAAGGGTGCCGAGGAGACCCCGTACGTGATAGTATTCAATTGGAAGGTTTGAATTGGTTGAGATGGGGAGAAACGGAAGCGAATCAGCTGAAACTTACGATGCTCCGGGCTAACCAATATTTGGCGATACATCTGACGAATATCACAAGAAAATGCAATGGGTTTGGAACGAAAATTGAGCAATAGCACGGTGAGATTCGATTGCAACTTAGGTCCAATAAGAGGAGTATCGTTAAGTGAAAGATCATTTCGATCCTTTGCGGAAGCATCAAAGACGACTCGTATCTTCGAACTAGGGGAGCAGTCTTGAATATACCGTGATGGGGAATATAGTAAGCGTCGTGATTCTCGACATCTATCGATAATGGTGTCATATGCTTAGATTGTAAGTAATCTGTCATGAAGTCCATGTATAAATCGCGCAACGCCGTGTCGCGAGAAAGACGGCGCTCTAGAGCAAGTAGTCGTCGATCGGCAATGGCTCTCGAGCCTTCGAAAGACGGCTGTGACTCCTTAAAGGGAAGACTGACCCCAAAACGACCTTCGGGTAAGCGAAAAACTCCCTTCTTGAACGATTCTTCGGCGATGTTATCCTCATGAGAATTATCTGGAGGTCTCATAGGAGGCTCTTCAATTTCCCAAAATCGATGAAGAGACGACTCAATAGATGATGGTGAAGTGGAAACAAAAAACGAACGAATAGCCGATGGCGGAATATCAATAGGACCTACAAGGATATAGCCAAAAATTGTTTGAATAACTGCGGGCTGACCACGGTCATTACCTGACGCATCTCTAACCAAAATAGATGGGTACAAATCTGCGCCGAGCAGCAAATCAATAGGACGAGGACGGTACCACTCTGGGTCAGCTAGAGGAGTCTCTGAAATATGCCGAACAGAGTCCGGATCAACGGGTACTCCGGGTAAACTCCCACATATTCGGGGAATCACGACGAATTCTGCTTCGAGTGAATGATTTGGTGAATAGCAAGAACGAATAGTAGCGACAGATGTGCCCTGAGATTCCGACGAGATTTGACCGAGACCCACGATAGGTATAGAAGTGCGCGAACGAGATAATGATAGGCGGGCTGCAAGTGAACCAACGATAAAGGAAGCTTGTGAGCCACTATCAATAAGTGCTCGAGCCTTATGAAAATTTCCAAAGCGATCCTGAATCTCGAGGACAACTGTAGCCAAAAGCACATGAGCACGGTGAGAATGGAGGACTCCTGCCGCGGAGGTAACGGGGGGCGACCGATTAGAATGACCGTGTGATGGCATGTGGCTACCTGCTGCTATGTTTGGCGACTGCTGGTGTTGCGGAGTGTTAAACGACGTATTGGAAGCGATAGGAAAATGGACCAAGGTGTGATGACGCTTTTGGCATTGTTGACACGAGAAACGAGAGTTACAATTGCTGAGAAGGTGACCCGAGTTTAAACAATTGTTGCACAAATTTAAGCGCTTGACCACGTTAAAACGTTCATTAACCGAATGCTTAAGGAATTCTGGACACGAACTAATAAAATGTGAACCCGAACATAAATCACAAGTGTTTGAATAAGTTTGAAAGTTCGAACAAGGAGAAGTTTTTGCTACCATGCTCGTATGTGTAGAGGGGTTTCGCCAATTTGGCTGAGCAACTTTGGGTCTAGAAGAATGACTATAAGTCGGTTTTGCGAGAGTGGATTGAGGAACTGAATCCAATACCCGACACTGTGATGTTAAGAATTCTTCTAGTAATTTGAAAGTTGGTATATTGTCCTTTAGGGACCGATTTTCCGCCTCAAACACCTTACGAGTCTCAGGGTCTAACTTGTCAAATAAAATATTAAAAAACAAAAAATCTTCGAGATTTTCCGCTAGCTCTAGCGCCTTGAGTGCCTCCATATTTTCCTTAAACGTAGAAATCAAAAATCGCAAATCCTTGACGGACTCCCTATTCAATTTAGCGAGATTTTTTATGTTGCTCCAATATTCCGATGCAAGTTTCCGTTGGTCATTATATCGAGTGGTTAAAGCCTGATAAGCAATAGGATAGTTTGAATCGGTTAATTTCAACGTTTTTATTAGTTTAAGTGGTTCACCTGACAACGAATTCAGAAGATATTGAAATTTGTCTATGGGGGCCAAACTCGAGTTTTTATGAATGGCAGTGTCAAAACATTGTATAAATGTAGTCCATTCACCGAAATCACCGCTGAACGTTTTCAAATTTATCTTCGGTAAGCGGATTGAACAATTAGAGGGCGGAGACTGAGACGAAGGACCGCCATCGGTGACTGGGTGCAACGAAAGATATGTCGCCTTCACTTGATAGTATTTTCGATCAAATTCTTTTCTAATATTATTCTCGGGTTCAAGTTCAGGAGTCGGTTGAGTACAAATATATGAAACGATAACCGAATGATGTTGTTCGAATTCCCCTTTGATTTGCTCGACATGTGCATAGCGCACTTCCAAAAGAGCTCTCATAGCAACCTGCCTTTCCGCTACCTCTGCGAGATCGGAGAGTTCTGTGATTCGGTCGACCGCGATGTGGCGTAAGCAGCGAGCACGTTTGCATTCATTAGCCATGTTACGAAAATTTACAAATAGTCAATTATTTAGCGTTGAGAAGAGAGCGATAGGCAAAGATAAAAGGAATGCGACGAATGTTCTAAAATTGCGATAATTCAAACGACAATGAAAGCAGCGATATGTAAAAGATGCGAACAATGGAACGATAAACGACAAGTAAGTAGGTACCTATGTGGAATTGCAAATATTTGCACGACAAAAGGGAAAACTTTATAAAAGAACAATTAGGTATAATAATAATTATTACAATAAAAGATGTCAAACGAGAAAAATGGACAATATCGAATATCACTCTGATTAGCAACCGTTAAAAGCAGCCACGACGATAGGTACTCATTTTACAATTCACTAAAAATGACGGAACAATAACGAAACAATAACAAATAAAATCAATAATTTGGTAAAGGCAGTGTCTATACCAATGTGATAAATTAAAATGGAAATAAAATGAATCTAATTACTAATTGGCAGAACCGAATACCTACGAAAAAAAATTAAAGCAGCAATAACGAAATCGAAAGAAAATCCACAGAGCTTTTCTTCATGTGGCAACGAAGGACCAAATGTTTGAGTGTACAAAAAATTATTATAAAAAAGAGGACAAGTAACTGGAAATTGAATTTATTGAATGATATAAAAAAAAAGGTGGACTGTATGTGTGAGTTTGTTATGGCGATTCTTCGTTATTGCTGCTTATGGGCGTTAATACTGCAACAAGGACAATAATTCGAATATTAGAAGGGAAGACAATAATTATGGAAGGATTAGACAGACTTACAATAACTTATCACTGTTAATGGGCGACGTCCCGACAGGATGGTGCGATATCGGCCCTTGGCACTGCACTTCACTGGTGTTGGTGTAGGTAGGTACGGCCACTTCTGCTTAGCTTCGATGACGACGACAGTACGAAACGAAGAGTCAACGATATGACTCCAGCAATGGTCAACGATCGAATGTGAATAAAATGAATGTGTAGGTATTTCTTGGCCCACGAGGTTGGGACGGTCCATGCTTCCCTTTGTCCTACCGAGGGCTGCCGACTCCGGGTGGATGCTATTAGTCTGCTAATGTTTCTGGGAAGGGAAGGTAGTTTTGGTATAGGGAGAGGAGGTATGAGGTTTTGGTTTAAATGTGGTGCAGTATTAACACGAGGGGACGAAACACCCGTAACTACTTTGAATTAATTTAAAATATCTAGGAACAATATCAGGCTGCACCCAAGGGAGGAAATTTTATATTAATTAATAGTGAAGCTTGCTTGTTTGGTATCTCGTTTGTTTATTGTTGCCATAATTGCTATTTTGTTTGCATGGGGAATGCACAGGGAATCGTAATCACCTTTCACCTAACTCACCACTCATTTCGCTTGCATGAGCATAATTAATTATTGTAGGGGCTAGATTTAGCACCAAATTAATGGAATGGACGTAAATAATAATAATAATAATTTTCATTTCACTACCGTTGCATTTCAGTTCTCATCGCGGTAGTTTAGTAGCATGCAGTGTTGCACGATTGTATAATTTTTCTTAACTAATCACCTGTTTCGTTTATAAATGTACATACTGACTCAGAATGAGAATTAAATTGTTTTCTAATTAAGATTACTGTTTTATCGTTGCCTAATAAATTATAAAGTTCTGCTACCACCTTTTAAATTAAGCGTTTTCTCCAGAATTAGTTGGAAAGTAATTAAAGCCTACTTCCCAACTAAAATTACGAATTAATAAACACATTGAATTCCTGGATTGAAATCTTCACTGAGTTATTGCGGGTAAAAGCATAAATGGAGATCCAGCAGATATCTCCTGCGGGGAACTGACCTCGTCACCTGTAGATACAGGGAAAATAAAGTTGGCGTCCGAGGGTTATTACGAGTAATACAACACCCTGTATATCGCTAAATAATACGTCACCGGAATTTGTACCGTGACAGTACATGTAGGAATGAGAAATTGTTTCCTCCGATTATAATTCCAGGAGATTACCATTCGTTATTTAAGAAGGAAATTTAATTCCGTGATTTAGCTACTCACGTTTTCCTTTTAGAAGCCCAGGTTCTCCCGTCGTTGCTCTTGTTCCTGCACTCCTGCACTCTGGTAATGAGGGGGAGGGGGAGAAGATTGGATAATTAGGATAAGTGCAAGTGCTACAACAACCAAAAAACGGCCACCGATTCAAGGACCAACCCGCCGGTCACAACTAGGATTATTATATGTAATATATATTTTTAAACGCTTTATGTTCGTCACGAACCGATTGCACTCCTTTTCCGACGTACTCGAAAGGTTTTCAAAAATGCAATGCCGCTTGTCACTCTCACTTTCTTCCGCCGGGTACCTACCACGGAGATGCCTTGTTGCCGCGATTATTCTCAATAATGAATAAATTAAAACCGCACAAATACATATACCCCAGACCCTGAAAAACTGTTTTATTTTCAGCTTACATGGCCGTTAATTATAACACGCATCCCTTGAAAAATTATAACTCAGGATACAACAAAACCCCTAAGTACTCTCTAATTATAAATCTACCCATATCTAACATAACCCACAAAGAAAACAAAATTATTCTAACCCAAATAAAACAACATTACCACTACTGAGTGGGTAAAGGACACAGTTTGACATTCCGCACAACTCCATTCTTTCCGGCATGTACGTCTGTCACCACCCCCCAACGGCCAATGTAACTGAGGAGCATTATCCGTTTTCAAGATGACAAGCGTGCCAATAGACACATTTGTCGACACTTCATTCCATTTTTGACGCATTTGTAAACTCGTCAAATATTCCAACTTCCACCTCTTCCAAAAATTTTGGATCATCCGGTCGATTAACTGAAATCTATACCGGGGCTAAACAAAAAGTTTCTAGAGATTAAAATAAAATTATACAGGGTGTCTCTAAAAGGTACCACCAACGTTCTACCACAGATTCCCGAGGAAAAAATATGCCGATTTAACCGAACTTATCCATGTCCAAAGTTGTACCCTTTTCAAGATACAGCCCTTAAAAGGGGGTCAACTAAATACTCATTTTCCAGAATAAGTCAAAAATGGTTTAAACGAGAAACTTCAAAATTTCACCACCTACTACTATTGTTAAGACCAATAAACTGACGTAGTCTTACAAACATTGACGTACAGGATGTTCCTATTTTTGATGTCGCGTCTCACGTTTGACCCCAGAACTTTTTTATCCGCACGCCACTGATTAATTTTGTATTTTTTATCTAAAGGTTGAAGTATTACTGAACTTTTTGCGCCCTTATAAAAATTTTGTATCTTGCATGGTTTCCCCGTCATTAATTTTCAATGATACACCCACAATGCTGAAAACGTATTTGAAAAATGTAATTAAATAAATTATTTGAAAAATATTCAAATTAGATTGCGTACAATGATAAGCAGAATCAAACAACCGATAAGACTTATCCTGATATTTAAAGTCATCTTTGTGAAATAAAATTTATTTAATTTTAAGTAAAAATTACATTTTTCAAATACGTTTTCAGCATTGTGGGTGTAAAGATGAGATAAGTCATCTTTATACCGCTCGAGACATACTGAAATATAATACGCTCTGCTTACGGAGACTTGTACGAGTTTAGTTATGTACATTTTTAGTTAGTTATAATGAACTATTTACAATTATTTCTTATAACGAAACACTTCGTTATACTATTGACGGCTGGGCGGGGCACCAGATTTTGCTGACGGTCTCCTTCGAGTGGCCGAGTACTCCGATAGTGGCCCACTTGACCTCAACGCCAACATACCACTGAGATTTTGACTAACGCGAGAGGCCGGACTCCCAAACCAGCTGGAAATTGGCTGCGTCGTCCGTGAGGCCTGCTTAAGGCCTCCGGTACTGCTGGGTGGTGGGTCTACTCGGGTCTATCATCGGCAATCCAGGTTCCGGTGACGGTGTATCCGCCCAGTTGTAACTGACGGAAGGGGGCTTGCTGAACCCATAGTCGAGCTCGAGCTCATCGGCGGACATCTGCAACAGATTGAAGACAGGTTAATGACGGCTTTTCGTTGCCCCCTCTTCTCTAAGCACCCCGGCCCGATGTCAGGAAGGCGGTTCGTGGGAATCATGGATGTGGGTTCAAGGCGGGGAGGCGGATGTGCATCACACGCCCGGATTCGGTCTCTGTCTTGACGCACACCCGACGGTCGGCTGTCCTTCCGGTCGGTTGCAATTGCTGCAAACAAGCGACCGCGGCTGTTGTTATAGGGACCGTCCTTCAGCACTCATCCATGCTGCGGCTGATGACCACCCCTCGTCAGGCGGTTCGGTTGTAGATGACGGTCGTCGACAGCGAGGCGGTTGAGGCGGCGGCGGTTGTCTACATAGGGCTCACAGAAGCCGAGCGCTGTAGGAGGCAGATGAATGGGAAGCGGTGCCCAGTGGTTCCTCGGCGTCCGACGTTCACACGTTCGCCACGACGTCTGACCTGGAATGTCGGGATTAATTGGGGTTATCTGGTGGTTGGTCCGTAAATGGTTTCAGTTAATTGATGTGCACCCAACGGAACCGACGACCATATTCGTCCTTCAAATCGTAAACTACCGGTAAAACGACCTTAATAACGGTGTACGGCCCGGAAAATTTAGGCGCTAACTTCGCGGCGAACCCTTTTCCCCCAGCGGAAAGGTGGTGTTCTGCCTTCATAACTTTATCCCCATTGCGACACTTCCAATCTTGAGGGCGGAGGTTGTGGTCTTTTTCTGGGAATTACTGGCTTGATTAAGGCGCAGCCGAACCAACTGGAAAATGCCGCGCAGTTCTTGCAGCCATCGCGTACGGGAGCCGCGGTCGCTTGGACTCGTGCTTGGAAGTATCTATACGTCATCGATAGTTTCGGAATACGGACGTCCCAGGTACGATGGTCGGCCCCGCAGAACAGGGCTATCATCGTCTTCAGGGTACGGTTCTGCCTCTCAACGGGATTGCACTGAAGCGAGTATACTGGGGTCAGACGATGTTTGATATCCCAGCTATCTAGGAAGTCTTCGAAGGCTCTGCTGACGAACTGACGGCCGTTGTCCGAGATAATGGTCTTTGGGCTTCCGAATTTCGTGATCACTGATTCCAAGAGCATATGAACGGATCGGACGTTGCAGCACGGATGGGGCGGCATTCCATCCATTTCGAGAATCATCTTGAACGACCACGGCGTAGCTGTTTCCTTTTGCGGTGCGGGGCAATGGGTCAATCAGATCGATTGAGATGGTCTCCCACGGCTCACAGACGACGAATGGTTACATAGGGCCGGCGTTTTCTGTTGGGACGGTTTAAAGCGTTGTCAGTGTTGGCCTTCGAGGCCTCGCGATATATTGCTGGCCAATAGTATCTAGTGTCGAGGCGTGCGCACGTCTTCGCCACGCCCAAGTGCCCGACGGTGGGCGCCTCGTGATTCTCCTCCAAGATGCGCTGGCGCAAACTGGCCGGCACACAGAGCTTCCACTGCTCATCCATCTCAGCCTCGAACGGTCGGCTCAAATCGGGGATGCGCCATTGTGGGCGATTGCCTCGGATACGAAAATCGGGGAACTTGCCCGGATTTTTCTCAACCTCCTCCAGTTTCTTCCGGTACCATGCGTCCAACTTTGAGCGGTCGGCGGTTCAGACGCGCAAATCTCTTCCTCAGTAGGCGGCGGAGAGGTTGCCAAATGGGACAAAAAAATCGGCCACCACATTCGACGACTCTTACGGTACACGACATCGAAATCGAAGGCCTGCAACCCCAAGGTCCACCTGGCGACCCGTCCGGCCAAGGTCTTAATCGAGTGAAGACAGCTCAGAGCTTGGTGGTCGGTTATATGATGGTGAATTTGTATCCCTCCAGGTAGGGACACATCTTCTTCACACCCCACACGATCGCAAGACACTCCTTTTCGGAGACGGTGTAGTTACGTTTGGCTTTATTCAATTTCGGCTGGCGTATGTTATCACTTTCTCGCCGTCGTCGGTTTCCTGCGTGAGAGCGGCCCCAATTAATGGCCTACTGAAGTCAGGGCAAGTCAAGACGGAAGCCTCGGTCAGGCACCTCTTTAACGACGAGAACGCGGCGGTCTGGTCAGCTCTCCAGTTCCACCGGTGCGACTTTAATTCATATATGTATAAAGTACTGCCTTTCGGACTTACTACGGCTCTGTCAAGTTTCATTAGAGGTTTACAATTATTAGTTTTATGTAGTGAAGTTGAGACGTTTATACTATTCCATACGTAGACGATATCTTAATATTTTCTCCAAGTATAAGTAGTCATTTCGTACATTTGGAAGTTATTTAAAAAAAACTTCTTGTTGCCGGAATGACGGTTAAGTTGAAAAAATCCCAATTTTGTAGGAAAGAAGTAGTATTTATCGGTCACGTACTGTCATGCAAAGGTGTCCGCGTTCGCGAAGCAAGAATACAGGGAATCAAATTATTCCCAACTCCTCATAATCTTAGGGAGTTGCGTGGTTTCCTAGGATTAATAAATTATGAGAGAGCGTGTATTCTGGGTTTAGCGGATATGCTAGTTACCATTACAGAATTTATTGAACACTAATGTTAAATGGAATTGGACACACGTCGAACAAAGCTATTTCGAGAAAGTAAAGGCATCCATTTCTCAGTCCATACTTTTAAGGCATCCCAACCCAAAGTTACCTTTTATTTTAAATACCGATGCATTGATTATTGCTCTAGGGGGGTGTTTGTCACAAATAGATCCCAAAACTTCCGGAAGGAGGATCCTAGGGTATTATAGTAGATCACTAATAAGAGGAGCAGAATTGAACTATGAGGTAAACGAAATAGAAGCTTTGGCAGTCATAGAATGTCTACGTCAATGGCAAGTTTTTATAATGGGATACTCCATTACCATTGAAACAGATAATAAATCTTTGACTTTTCTAAAGTCTTGTAGACTATTGAATGCAAGACTGACCCGTTGGATATTGTTTTTAGGCCAATTTAATATGAAGGATATTCGTTATATTCCCGGTAATCAAAATCACGCTGACACTCTGTCTCGTAACCCACCAGACCGAGATATTGTTGAGAAACGGTTTGAACCAAAGCGACTCCCCTTGTATACGATTCAGGAAGATTCACGACTCACTAATGATCCACGAGCAGAGGAATTCTCTTCACAAGACAATGAACATATGGCGGTAAGGCGTCAAACTAAACTCGACGCTCGTAGGGTGTGTTTAAGCAGCCAACTGTCCGATATTATAATATTACTACAGCAGTCAGATGAATTATTCTATTCGGCCGTCTCGTGATAAAGGTGATGACGATGAGTATTAAAAATAATTTAAATTAATAATTATTGCACTTATCTCTGTTCATTCAATGATTAATCGTTATAGTCAATACAAGGTTTTGATTTTTTTTTGTTGATAAGAGTTTTGTTTTTAGTTAATATCAACACATCTCTTGTGTTTTCCTAAACCTGCAAGATGTGTTGCCATTAAAGGGGGGTAATGTAGTAAGGTAAGCTGAGGCAACTGGGCCCAGGGGGTAAGTGGGCCATGGGTCTGTAATTTTCTAATCTGCTGCCACGAACATATTCAAACAGTTGGCTACGGTATTTGGGGTTTCCTTTTTACCCCAATTTTATTTTATTAATAACACTGCTAATTTTATTATATAACTTTATTAAACAAGTGTAAATTCAAGAGCTGAACTTATTCTCTCTTACAAATCTAACTAAAGTTATCAATCATCTGCCCTTTTTTTAGGAATGTGTCAGTCTTCTTCTTCTTTTCTTGCTGTCATGTCACATGCCACAAAAATAATAATTATTCTTCTTTTCTTCCATCGCCTTCTTATTTTTACATTCAGTCACACGCAACTATGGTTACCTATTATCCTTGATTGACCACCACATTACTCCCTCCCTAGTGAGCTGACGGCTGGAAGCGAACGATCTTAATTACAGGTGTGTGTACAGGAACCTGGGTGACGGTCGTCTTCGGCTTTTGCGAGCTTAGGGCGTACGAATGTTCTTCCTGAATGAAGTATTCGCTGGGGATAAACGCTGGTTTCAATCTGTCGATGCTGACTTTTTCTTGTTTACCTTTAACATCGATGACGTAGTATTTATTTTGGCGTTCCAGAACTCTGTACGGTCCTTCATATGGTGGAGTCAGCGGTGGCTTGATTGCATATGTGCGTATGAATACGTGGGATGTTTTCGACAAATCTGGATGTACAAATGATCTTACTGCTGCATGGTGGCTGGCTGGCATAGGTTTCAGCTTGTTCATTGCATTTCTAAATTTTTCTATAAATACCAACTCAGAAGTTGCTTGTTTATTGTCCACAAATAATTCGCCTGGTAGTCTCAATTGTGTTCCATAAACCAATTCGGTAGTGGAACATTGGAGATCTTCCTTTATGGTGCTTCTGAGAACTAGGAGGGTTAAAGGTAGCGCTTCTATCCAGTTGGCGGGGCTTGCTGCTCTGAGGGCTGCTTTTAATGTACGGTGGAATCGTTCGATCATTCCATTAGCCTGTGGATGATAGGCTGTAGTCCTAATATGGTTAATTCCAAGCAATTTTGACAATTGATCAAATAATTGTGCCTCGAATTGTCTTCCTCGATCTGTTGTCAACTTCATAGGTACACCAAACCTTGCCACCCAATTGGTAATGAAAACCTCAGCGACTGTTTCAGCAGATATGTCTTTCATCGGTATTGCTTCTGGCCATCTAGTGAAGCGATCTATAATTGTTAATAGATATTTATACTCGCCTATTTGCGGAAGTGGTCCGACAATATCCATATGGATGTGTGCGAATCTTTGATCGGGTGTATTTATTTTCTCTAAGGGTGAAATTGAGTGTCTTGTAATTTTTGATTTTTGACATGTGATGCACTCTTTAGTCCACTTTGCTATGTCCTTTGTCATATTCATCCAAACGAACCTTTGTTGTATTAATTTCTGAGTTGCGGATTTTCCAGGATGAGTGAGTTGGTGGAATTTTTCAAATACTGCTCTTCGAAAATTATGCGGTATATACGGTCTTATACAGTTGTTCGTAACATCACAGTATAATTTACAATTTGTTTCTGGGAATGTCATATGTTGTAAATTGAGGTTTGAATTGGTTCTGTGCTCAACTATGCTTCGTAGCTCTTCGTCATTGTTTTGGTCGTTGGCAATTTTGTTGTAGTCAATTATGCGAGTTGAAATGGAATCGACACCGGGTCTTGATAAACAATCAGCGATTATGTTTGCTTGACCTTTAATGTGTTTGATATCGGTGGTGAATTGACTGATATACCCAAGTTGCCTGGTTTGTCGTGGAGACTGTTTCTCTGGTTTTTGTTGGAATGCGTATATCAACGGTTTGTGGTCAGTATATAATGCAAATTGCCGACCTTCAAGAAAATGGCAGTTTTTGTGAATACCGTAAAATATAGCCAATAACTCTCTATCATAAGTGCTGTAACGTCTTTCTGTTGGTGAGAGCTTCCTTGAAAAAAATGAGATTGGTTGTGCGCTACCATCTTCTGTAATTTGATGTAATACGCCTCCAATTGCGACATCAGATGCATCAACTGCCAATGTTAATTTGGGATCATGGGTTGGATAGTGCAACTCGGTAGCTTGAGCAAGGAGTTCCTTCACTTTTGAAAAACTGGATTCTAGACGTTCCGACCATGTAATTGGTTTGTTTCGCTTTCCTGCTCCCGATAAGGTATCTGTCAGTGGAATCAATTCCTGTGCAGCTTTTGGGATCCACTTGCGGTAAAAGTTGATCATTCCTAAAAATCTACTCAGTTGGTTCGTAGATTCTGGACGAGGAAAACTTCGTATTGCTTCAACTTTTTGTGGAAGTGGTTTAATTCCGTTCCTAGACACAGTTGTTCCCAAGAAATCTACTTCTGTGACACCAAACTTACACTTACTAGGGTTAATGGTGATTCTGTTCTCGCTACACTTTTCAAAAACTATTTTTACATGTTTCAAATGAGTGTCATAGTCTGGTGAAGCTATCAACAAGTCATCAATATATATATAGACAAATGGACAGTCTTTAAAAACTTGATCCAGGTAGCGTTGCATTGTCTGGGCTGCGTTTCTCAATCCAAATGGCATCGTGACGTACTGAAATAACCCAAACGGCGTTGTTATTGCTGTTTTCTGTTTATCCTCGGGATTTACTGGAATTTGATGATATGCTTTCGCCAGGTCTATAGTAGAAAATATGTTCTTGCCAGCTAGGTTCACACCGAAATCCTGTATATCGATAACAAAAGTCCATTTTAAGGATCTGCGCAGTCCGATGTCTAGCTCTAACTGCCTGGTACCAAATGTTCTAATTTTCGAGCCATTTGCTGAGAAAAAATACAGGTCAGAGTTGAACTTTCCTTTGAACTGAGCTTGTGGCAATATGCTAATTTCTGCGCCTGTGTCCACAAGGAATTGCACTCTGCTGTTTTTATCGTACATAAAAAGTCGGCGTGCTGTGTTCGGCCCCTCAACTCCTGCCGCCTGGAGTGAGTGGCTAGTTAGTTTCCCGGATTATTGTTATTGAAATTACATGGTTCCCTGCATTTGGTAGATTGAGTGCCAAAACGGTTATGGTACCAGCAATTTCCATTATTTCTGTTTCTGGATGTTGACCTGCTTCTGTATCCTCTTCTTTGCGATGTTGACCTGGGTCGTGTTCTCAATTCGTTGATAGCGGTAGTCAGTTGGGATATTTGGGTCTCGAGCCTATTCATGCGGTCTGCTGTTTGGTTAGAAATCATATCCGGTATGTTTACTGCCGCAACTTCTGGCGAAGTGAATTCCATTATCTTGTCAGCCATGCTGGCTAGATTATCCAGCCTGTCTCCGCTAGAAATAAGCACGGATCTGACGCTGTTGGGTAGTCTTTGTATGAACATTGTTCGCAGGAATTCGTCCTTGACGTTTGAGCCGGCTAATGATCGCATTTCCCGCAATAACTGAGAGGGTTTCTTACTCCCCAGTTCAAGTTCGGTTAGCAACTTATTCACTTTCCTGCCTTGTGATTCTTCAAATTCAGTTACCAACCTTTCCATCAAATCGGTGTAAGGAGTTGTTGACCGTGGTTTCAGAAGGTGATCGGACACAAGCTCTGCAACATCCGGGTCCAAAACTGCCAGGACATGATTGTACTTGGTTTTTTCTGCAGTGATGTTCGTCGCTTCAAATTGGGCTTCGACTTGCAATTGCCATATTTTGACATTTTTACGCCAAATCGGCGGTAGTTTGAGTGCGACTCCCGCTACTTGTGGCGTGGTTACACTGGCGGAATTTCCGGAAGGTGCGTTGGTTTCCTCGGAGTCGGGGTTATCGTGCATGTTGGTTAAATTGACTCGTTCGGTTCGGGCTTCTTGATGTTTTCACAAATTTTCTTTGTCTTGCCTTGCACGTTTTCTTCAACTTTCAATTTTTTTGTCGAATCACGTCGGGGTCACCAGTTTGGGGTTTCCTTTTTACCCCAATTTTATTTTATTAATAACACTGCTAATTTTATTATATAACTTTATTAAACAAGTGTAATTTCAAGAGCTGAACTTATTCTCTCTTACAAATCTAACTAAAGTTATTAATCATCTGCCCTTTTTTTAGGAATGTGTCAGTCTTCTTCTTCTTTTCTTGCTGTCATGTCACATGCCACAATAATAATAATTCTTCTTCTTTTCTTCCATCGCCTTCTTATTTTTACATTCAGTCACACGCAACTATGGTTACCTATTATCCTTGATTGACCACCACAGGTATTATATCAGCCTGTTAACTTGCCAGAACAATGAATATCAACATTGCAACACCTCTAAGTAGAGTAAATTGAAACAAAATCTGAAAACTTTGACATGGTACCAAATATAGACACAGGCCAAAAACGGCCCAGATACCTCAGATTGAATTCAATTATCTTGCCTACAAAATAGACAAAGCAGGTCCAGTTGCCCTACTCTACTGAGGTAACTCGACCCAGGAGCGCAAAAAAAATAAAAAAATTATTTTAATTATTTTACTTATTACCATATTGCATTATAAATTTAAGGTACGCGTATCTCTTACAGGTAGACTTGTTTAAGATCCCTACACATTCAGAAGTTCATTTTAACAAGTCTCGTTCGAATTAAATAAGTTCAAATTCATCAACCACATCAGCTGTTGTAAAATCATGACCCAGTTACCCCAGCTTACCTTATGTCGAAATATTAATTTTATAATAATGGTTCATTTATCAATTATTACCGAAACAATGGAGACAATTAGATCACCATCGGTAATAGTTGAAACGATTTTTAAGAGAGGAAAAACGTCAAATTAATGAGAATATGTCATTCTACCCACAACGATAGGGTTGTTAGGGGTAGAGAAAGATCTTTTTGGTTTTCTTTTGAGAACTACTACTAGTATACTGAGGTGGACCCTAATCGAAGATATATATACCACTCTTAGTCTCAAGTAATTATTATTATCAAGAAATTCGTCAGAATTAAACATCATCGTCACCGCCACAGTATCAACTCAGTGGGGTGGATAAGGATATTGAAGGTTTTTTGTATTGTGTGGTCTCTAATCAAAATCAGAGTCACTAATAAGTATTTATGTTTTCTTTCAGGGAAGCAGAGTTGGCCAACCTATTGTCTCTGCTGTTGTATTAGCATAATTGTTTATCATTTTATCATTATCATTAGATCTGCTAAATGGGAAGAACTCAGAGAGTATTATCGAGATTTTCCATGGAGGAGTGTTTGTTTCGGCTCTAATGATCCATCTGTTTGTGTTAGGGAAGTTGCTCAAGTCATCCTAACAGGCAAGGAAGCTGTCGCCTCCAAACAACTGGCTTTTCGCCAATGGCGAGAGATCCCCGACGGCATAAACCACCACAATTACATCCTTGCTCGAAACAGATGCAAAGAAATAATAGATCAAACCAAGGAAACTCACAACCAAAGAATTAGGAACAAACTTCTCTCCTGCCCTAACGGTTCGAAATCTTTTTGGTCTGTAACTAAGGCAGTCAGCCAGAACTTCACCAGATCCACGATTCCACCACTTACACGGACAGATGGGACTATCGCATCCACGACTACTGAGAAGGCGAACTTGTTGGCGGGAGTCTTTTCTTCATACTCTTCCGTCGACTTTCATGGAAGAACTCCGCCAATAATCCCTTCCGTGGAGCCCAAAATGTCAGACATTGTTTTCCGACAGCGTGTCTTAAAAAGCATTATGTTAGCCTTAGACCCAAACAAAGCTTCTGGGCCCGATGACGTACCTGTTATCGTACTAAAAAAATGCACCACTGAGCTGTCATCTGTTTTCTGCCGACTTTTCAACTTGTCGTATAAAAAGGGAATATTTCATTCTTGCTGGAAATGTGCACGGATCCAACCTATTCCCAAGAAAGGCAAAAAGACTATACCAAGTGACTGTCGACCAGTGGCAATGCTTTCAGTAAAATCCAAGATTATGGAGAAAGCTATTAACAAACATCTTTTAAAATATTGGAAGGAGCTAATATAATCAGCGACCGCCAATACGGATTCCGCAAACAGAGGTTAACTGGTGACCTCCTCACTTACGTCACCGAGCTGCGGAACAGCGCATTCGAGCACCATGGGGAGTCTCGAGGGGTTGCGCTTGATATTTCTAGAGCTTTCGACCGTGTTTGGCATGATGGACTGTTGGCAAAACTGCAGGCCTATGGCATGCCCGAGAAATTCTGCTTGTGGCTTGCTAATTATCTCGGAGATCGTTCATTGCAGGTGGCAGTCGATGGAGTTCTTTCTGAGACCTTTTCCATCAATGCCGGTGTGCCTCAGGGATCCATTTTATATCCGACTCTCTTTCTAATATTTATAAACGACTTGCTTGAAGCAACAAAAAATCCAATATACAGTTTTGCCGACGACAGTACCCTCATATCTTCTTATACGTTAGATGCGCGAACATCTGCCATCGACGCAGAGACTCGCAGGGAGCAAGAAGTTGCCATACTTAACAATGACTTGCAAGACATTCTAACTTGGGGCGATAGAAACCAAGTCCAATTTAATGCTGGAAAAACCCAAGCAGCCATCTTCTCCAAAAAGACCAACGTTTTGGAGCCAGATATGATGATGGCGGGACACACTCTTACCCCAGCGTCATCTCTTCGTTTACTTGGAGTGAGCCTTGGAGCGAACATGTCTTGGCATGATCATGTTGCAGGTCTGGCGAAGAGTGCTTCTCAAAAACTTGGAACACTCTTCAGTACGAAGAAATTTTATACACCACAACAGCTTCTCTTATACAAGGCTCAAATCCGACCATCCCTGGAGTACTGCTCACATATTTGGAGCTCAGCTCCTAAACATACGCTGAGACTACTCGACCCAGATTTGACAAAAAATTTAGACACTCTCGAACATCGAAGAAGAGTAGCTGACCTGAGTCTGTTTTACAGATATTTTAATGGAAAGTGTTCAAAAGACGTGGCCCGCTTGATCCCACCAAGATCAAGACGGGACAGAAATACACGCCGAGCCGCAGACGCTCATCCGTATCAGGTTCAGCTCGTTACACCTCGTACCACCCTATTTCAGACTTCTTTTATGTATAGAACCGCATCACTTTGGAATACCATTCCAAAGGGCGTGTTTCCCGAAATATACAACCTACAGAGATTCAAGGCCAACGTGAATCGATATCTCCGCTCATGCACCGCTCCCAGAGCGTCATAGGGATTTCCCTGCAGTGCATGTGCATTTTCAAAAAAAAAAAAAATCATTACATAAGTTAGCAAGAGTGTTCTTTTTCTACTTACCAAACAGCACTATTACTGGGGTAGTAGATATCAATATTTTTCTTTTTAAATAGAAAAGGTTTATTTTCAAATCATATAAGTAGACACGCATTACTTTAGTTTGCAAAATTCTTAAATGGGCATCCACACGCTGGCCCAACTATTTGGCGAAACATTCACCGAATCATTCACCGAATCATTCACCGAATCATTCGTGTACAAACTTGCCGTCCACACGTTGACGATTGCAGTTGGCTTGAGGCTTGGTCGAACTACAGGCGAACGACCATAGGGAATTCATAATCACAGATAACGACAGTGGCGGCGTTATGTGTCTTGAATTTCCACGGGAATTGAAAATGTAAAATTGTTTTGCCATATTTATGCAAGCTCAGCTCTGATAATTTTTCTTTTTCTAATTAATAATTATTGTTCTTTATATCTCACTAGTGCGGTAATAGACTTAGCGTACTAGTGCGGTAATATGGATTCTTATCCAAAGTAACTTAGATGGGTGGGATGATAAGCTCTTTATTTAATGATTGTAGATAAATATACAGGGTGGGGCGCGACGAACGCCTCGGTCTGTGTAGCCTAAATCGTGCACAATTAAAAAAAAAATAAATTGAGTCTTATACAGGGTCGTAGTGCCTATAACTTAAAATTATTTTTTACTATACAGCATGTCCCATATGACAGTGGCATAAAGTTATGTTTTTTTAAACAGAATGCTCCTAACTATGTTATCGCATTTTTAGATTATCTGAGAAGAAAGAATAAGATTGGTTTTTACAGTTGGTGTTGATGTAAATTGAAAAGTTTCTGAGTTATAAACAAGTGAAAATCGCAATTTTCGAAGTTCAAGGCCCTGTACAACTAAAACGGCTCAAGATAGAGAAAAACGGCTTACATGTCCCTGTTTTAACTTTTTATTTACTGTCCTATGGTACAGAAACATTTGTACGTTCTTTGTTTCTTCTTATTTGGCGACGCGTGGAGAAATCTCAGATTTTTTCCAATTTTTTAATCACCCTGTATAAACATTTTATCTACATCGTAGGATAGTACACTGTGACAGGCCGCCCTGGGGCTTGGGGAAAACTTACGGGTGTCGGCGGAAATTCTTCTCGGGCGCCAGATTTTTCTAAGGGTTTACTCCCTGGGGAAAGTTCTCGCAGCGTTTTCCCTGTGCCTGATGCACAATGGTACTTTCTTAGTACCCTCGTCCCTAGGGTAGCTCGTGGAGAAAGATAAATGCCAGGGGTCGGCTAAAGTTATCACCAGATTAAAAGAACTAGTCAGGGCGATGTTCTTTACGCACCTACCTGGTAGACTGGCACGTTCACGGAGCTAAGCTGTCGGCGAGATAACGGGGAAATGACATAGGATACGACTCAAAATATGAACAAGTTTATTCTTAGTAATTACTAACAAAAATAAAATACAATGCAATTCCTTTGTGGTGATTAAACAACTTGGGGATTAATTAAACAAATTAATTGAAAAATAATTAAATCGGATGTGATGATGATTAAACAACGTGATTAATTGAACAAATTAATTGAAAAAATAATTAAATCGGAAGTGAGGATGATTAAACAAACCATAAACTGGTAGGTACTTACGTGGATAGATTAATGCACATTTTATTCAAATTAAAGAAATAATCACAATCATAACTCAAAAAAATAAATCAATCAAACTTAGATAGGTACTTACGTGATCAAGGGTAATCTTATGATATTATACAAATTACATACGGGTCATGGGGGTATAAATAAAACACAAGTCAGTCTTTATTACTGCCAGTAAAAATAATACGATCAAAATAAAATAACTCAATGAGCGAAATAAATGAAGTAGGTACCTACCAGAATAAAATCGGAACGAGCGACGGTAAACTCCCCGAGCGGCGGCGGTACGTCGAATTAAGAACGGGAAACGAGTCGGAAAAGCCGGTGGGCCGTGCGTGCGTGTATTGGCGTGTGTTCTATGTATGCCTGAATCCGCGGCCAGGCTCCTGAAACGCCGAACCACTTCCGTGTGCAACGGGCTAGGGTTAACTTCCCACCGAGCGTCCGGGGCCGGATAATCACCGCACCCAAGCAAAGAACGGTGGGTAGGAAACCACAACTCCCCCAGAAGGTCGTTGTACAAGAACCGGCCACCAGAGAGAGGACTTTCAAATTCAAGTGTCTCGTAGTAGGTGAATTTGGGGTGAAAGGCTCGGCTTTATTATAATTATGAACGTACCTTGTTTTGCGAAGCGGGTGGTGTCGGTGCGGAATCAACGGACTGGGAACGTCGCGGTCTGGGCACTCGGCGAAGCACGGCGGACGGTGAAGTAAGAGTAGGTACACACGACAAAAGAACTGTCCACGGGCCCTAACAAAATCACTCCAGAATTCTACTATCTGATCTACGAACTTCCTACCACTATGCTGACCACTAGTACAGGATTCCAGACGGGCGCGAACTAACGGGTAGCTTCCGGGGAAAACTCAAAGCACGGCTCGACAGAGTCGAAAAAATACGATTCACTAACTTCATGAAGAAGGAACGGTCCAGAAGACGGTCAGAAAAATTATCTTAATCACAACGGGTTGAAAACAATCGAACAGGTCGGAAAGAATTGAGCCCTCCGCTTGGGTTCCGCTACCTTTTATAATAAATGATGACGGCATCCATCGTCAAATCAGTAATCGGCGTAATTTCATTGGTCGGTGCCGGCAGAGCACGCCGGTCGCAAAAACGCATTTCGGAGAAAAATGATTTCTAGAAATTATCATAAACGTCGATACGAAGTCGGCTTTTTGCGGGATGATAGGAACTGCAATCGCCTGATTTTTATTAAAATTTACCTCTGGTCTGTATTTATTTCTCTTATTTACGGACAACAAAATTGTTGGATGAAAATTCCCATCGCTTCTAAATAATAAAACTGATGCTCGACTGAATTAAATAAAATCCGAAAACAGAAATGTTATTATTATGAATTTAATAAATCCGGCCGCGATTTCACGGCGTAGGTAGGTAGGCAGGTAACCGGCTATCGCAAGCGATAAGTTCACGACGCCCGGCCAGCGGGGTTCCTGGAAATGCAACGACCGGATAAAACCCTTCCTATTCGACATTTATTTATTAAATAATCTATCGCCGGATTTTACTCAGGATAAAGTTTAGAAATAGTGACAAGAAATTACAATCATTCTGGACCTAAAATTATTCATCTCTTATTAATTTGAAAAGGGGAAAATCATAATCGTGCCTATTAAAACGGGGCAATTTCCATTGCTTCGTTACAACACAAAAAGTTAAAATAGGGACATGTAAGCCGTTTTTCTCTATCTTGACCCGTTTTCGTGGTACAGGGCCTTGAACTTCAAAAACGACGATTTTCACTTGTTTATAACTCACAAACTTCTGAATTTAAACACCAACTGTAAAAGCCAATCTTATTTTCTCTTTTCAGACAATCTAAAAATGCAATAACATAGGAGCATTCCATTTAAAAAAACATAACTTTGATATGCCACTCTCATATGGGACATGCTGTATACTTCAAAATAATTTTAAGTTGTGGGCACTACGACCCTGTATAAAATTAGACCCAATTCATTTTTTTTCAAATTGTGCACGATTTAGGATACACAGACCGAGGCGTTCAACGCGCCCCACCCTGTATAATTTTATATTTTTATATTTTATTTAATTAAAGCCTTATAATTAGTTTTTTCACATTTCTTTCTAGCGATTTTGATTTTATTCATCGATTTCTACGTATGTATTGAAAAAAAATCGATTTTATTTTCGACAATACCATAATACAGTTTTTTATCGCTGGCGCCCGAACTGATTTTTTTTTTAATGAAACTGATTACCTATGCCATTCCATGGTCCTATATCAAGTACACAAATCCTCAAAGTTTCAGTTTAAAATTAAGCTCTATATAGGGGGTGGACACTAGTGTTGGGACACCCGGTACAGGGCCTTGAACTTGAAAAATGGCGATTTTCACTTGTTTCTCACAAACATCTCAATTTAAACACAAACTGAAAAAGCCAATCTTTTTTTTTCTTCGCGATCAATCTAAAAATACAATAACATAGGAGTATTCCATTTAAAAAATAAACATAATTTTAATATAACGATCTCATATGAGACATGTTATACAGGGTGCACCATGTATCCTTCTCTATATTGCTATCTCCTAACGCTAACAGATACAGGGTTGGTTAAACAAGTCCAAAGAAGTGCAATTTTGTGGCCATCTTGATTCCGTCGAGACATACAAGATATCTGTGACCGTTCCTGAAATATCCTGAAAAAACTGAAAAATCGAGATTTCTTATTTTTTCCATATCTCTTTTATTATTGGAGATTAATGAATAATTTTTTGTGGGCTTACATAAGTCGTCAAGAGCTACCCATCTGACATTTCAAAAATTTTCAAAGCCGACTAGATCCCAGAGTTTTCATAGTCAACTTTCGGTTTTGTTATAGCCACCATATTGTTTTTTTATGTTGTTCGATATAAAAAAAATCATAAAAACTAAAAATTGTTAAACTTCAGAAAAAAAATTTAAAAAAAAAATATTCTTCTTTTTTATTTACAAAAAATACACATTTTTAGACCGAATTTCATAGATAAATTAAAAAACCATAAGGCAAGCACTATTTCGGCGTATTTTACAAATGTCGACGTTTTTAGACGTTTTTTTTTAGGTTTTTCTTTGAAAAAAGAAAAATTAAAATTGAAGAAAAATTTTTGAAGTTTATTAATTTTTGGTTTCCATTATTTTTTTTATATCGAACGACATAAAAAAATAATATGGCGGCCATAAGAAAAACGAAAGTTGACTGTGAAAACTCTTGGATCTAGTAGGCTTTGAAAATTTTTGAAATGTCAGATGGATAGCTCTTAACGGCTTATGTAAGTCTACAAAAAATTATTTATTAACTTCCACTAATAAAAAAGATATGACGAAAATAAGAAATCTCTATTTTTCAGTTTTTTCAGGATATTTCAGGAACGGTCACAGATATCTTGCATGTCTTGACGGATTCGAGATAGCCACAAAACTGCGCATCTTTTCTTTAATTTAACCGATCCTGTATCTCTTAGCGTTTAGGAGATAGCAATATAGAGAAGGATACATGGTGCACCCTGTATAGTCCAAAATAATTTTAAGTTGTAGACACTACGACCCTGTATAAGACCCAATTTAATTTTTTTTTATCGTGCACGATTTAGGCTACACAGATCGAGGCGTTCGTCGCGCCCCACCCTGTATAAGTATATTTTACTTTGTAAGGCAAACTAATCATTTTAATTTTGAAATTTCATAATAAAATAATGTATTTTTTTTCTTTTTGCTCATTACGTAAAACGCACAAGGCTTTCGTTGGTGCATATTGGTATTTTACAACTAGCATTGGTTCTAACAACATACATATTTAAAAATCATAATCAAAATTACATTTTCCAAGGAATGGCCTTTTTTCATGTGTAATAATTATTAGATTGGGCCGAGGCTATTTTTTTCTTACCTATATTTCATAAAAAAAGAGTTATGAGAACTTTTTTTGGTAATTACTAATTTTAGTGTTGATCCTACTCATAAAAAATAAATTTAGTAAGTAGCCGTATGTTATTATTCAGGAACCTTGTTCTTATCTTTATGAAATTTATTTTTCGGGTCTCATATCATTGGTTCACTTTGATAACGTTCGAGAAACTGGAAAACTCTTTCGTCATTCCAGGTTGTCATTGTTGTTGTATTTATTTTAATTTCAGTTATTACCGTAAATACACTGCACTGTGCAGTGAATAGTCGAGCGTAAATGACAAGATCGAACGAGCCAACGTGTGGGCAGCGTCAAATAGAGCGAAGTTGACGATAGCCGACTCTCTTTGAATTCGTGCATTTGCCGACAGCGAGGCGAACGCAGACAAACTTCGCTCACTTGGCCGAATGTTTGGGCAATCGAGACGAACTTACCGTCCACACGTTGGTGTTGCCGTTGATTTGCCGGCGATGCGCCAACGTGTGGAGCCGGCATAAGAATCTACGACCCTATTCCGACTGAACGAGTTTCGAAATATAACAATTATTATTAGACCAAACTCGATTCAGTAGGTACATAAATGGGTTTCTTTTTTTTTAACAGCATAACAATTTATTAATCGATTATATAGGAAAATAAATTTGAAGAAGTTATAACAATAACATTTTTCGAGTATCACAGTACATAATTACAAAAAATATACACCTTACTAAAAAATATTAGATTTGTTTTGGCTGTAGGTAATTATAAAATATTGATATTCTTTTTTATTGAGATTCTTTAGCTCTTCGTCAGGGGTAAGAAATTGAGTAAAAATTGAAGATGTTACAATGTTAATCATTTTCATGGACAAGTAGAAGATAAAAACATACTATGAACCAATAAACTAAATAAAAATTAAATAACATAGGTAAGTTAATTCCAAAAAAGGTTTAAAATAATTTAGAAGTTTTTACATTTTTTATGAATAATTTTAATTTAAATTTTTTGAAAGATTAAAAATATAAAATATACATTATAAAAAATATACATTTAATGACACATTTACCCTAATTAATGCACTATACTATATCACTAGAAATGATAAATTCAAAAATAATTTCTTATGCTAAATTACATGAGAATACTTCTAAAAAAAATAATAGTAATTGAATACGTTTCCATTTTCTTATAAAAGTGGAAAAAATAGCTCTTTTTTACACAAACTACATTATTAATTAACTTACATGTTAATCCTATTAAATGTTGAGCTTGGTTATTTGTATTATGTTTTATGTTGTTGGTTTCAATTAATTAATTAATTTTGAGCTTCCTAAGATGAATATTAACTACAGAGTACAGACAGTGAAAATAAGCGCATAGAGAATCGAGGCAATGTACACACAAACATTTAAACTAAACAAAACACATAAATGAATTAAAGAGGAAATGGGACATTTAGCTTTGAGATGAAAGACTCGGGCAGGATTTTTCTTGGGCTAGGAAATTATCAGACATTGTCTGTATAAATGAGCACTAGTTCAGTACTGTAGAAATAAATAAAGTAAACCAAAGGTGTTGTTCTTGCTCTAATAGTAAAAGTAAAAAAGTAAAAAAACGCGTTGGTGTCGTCGTCTGAAGACGACCCCACAACGAGAACAAGTTGTGGGGGGTACGGCCTCGCCGTGTAGTCGGCCGGAGACAGTCCTGCTGAGACCAGTGGGGCCTGGGGCATCTGCGCCGTTGTGGGCGCCCCGGTGCCGTCAGCTGGAGACAATCGCTGAATCACCGACACTCGTTGAGCAGCTGGTGTTCGTAGCAGCGGCGACCTCGACCGGGACCTGGCTCGGACAACGGTTGGCTGAGGCGGTGTTGAGGTGCCTGCCTCGCCTTCTAAATATTTTATACAATAAACCTGCTAAAATTGGCTTATGTCCGTATTCATCAAACTTCAAAATATAACTCTGGGGTTATATTTTGAATTTTCTGACAGCTGATTGGTCTAATGCTCAAACCCTACGAACGCTACGAATTTTAAACCAATGATATGTTCTAAAATATAACCCCAGGGGTTATATTTATTGATGAATACGGGCCTTAATAATAAAAAGCGCCTGCATTGGTATATTTTGTGATGCTGATCGCTGCAATAATGACACACCGAACTAGTTGCAACAAACTCCCTATAATTTCTTTGATCACATCTGGGATTATTCATAGGTCTGTTGAAGTGTTTATCCGACGATTGATTTGAGAAATTATTTACAGGTTTTGATTTTATAGCCGATGTATTTTCAAGTAACTGAGCTCTATCTGATATAATGGAAAATAAATCATTTAAATTGCTGGTACGAAATTTTCCCAATCCAGCCGCGTTTCATTATCTAGTTTTCTTTGTATAAGAAAAATGTCAGAATCTTCTGTTTTTTGTCTTAGTGAGTAGCCAAACCTCTATTTATTGGAGGGTAATCTAACAAGGCGTTTATATGGCTAGTGATAATATTTGTGCTATTTTCAAACCGCTCCCTTAGTAATTCCCATGCAATAAAATAATTATTATTTGTCGTTTCAAATTCTATATAATTAATTCCGCTTCGCATTTCAAACAATATTTAAGGTACGTTAGTTTTTGTACATTTGGCAACATCGGATTTCCATTGATTAACGATTCGAATGTAGCGCGAAAAGACCACCTATCGTCTGAGGCACCGCTAAATGAGGGTAAATTACCGGTAACTGTACCTGAGTCATGTATGGATACGGAGTCATGTATGGACCACACCGACCTTGTGGCAATGAGTCAATGCCGCCATCAACTGGACCCCGGCTTGACCGAGTTCGTCGTCTTTCGGCGCCCCCCTGGCGGTGATCATGCCATCGAGGTCCGTATCCGCCAACTCGAACGCCAGAAATGTCACGCGCTCGTAAATCAAGCAGCTCGAGAGCCGGACTAGGCTCGAGAAAGGAAGAATAAAAACTGAGAGAAATCCATTGCAATATCCTCTCAGGATTGAGACAATTTAGGGAGCTCCTCGGAAATATTAACCGAGAAAGGTCGAGAAAACTCCTAACCCTCAACAAAGTAAGTCTCAGAATGCTAACAGGATTCCTAACAGGTCATTTTGCAAGCTCAATGAATACCTGAGGAAACTTGGCATAGGAAAAGATGGCGTTTGCAGATTCTGCAAGGAAAACGAGGAAAACGAGACGCCTCATCACCTATTGATGAACTGCGAAGCACTAGAACGCGAAAGAAGCGATGTTCTGGGCCAACACCAGCTCAACGGGGCGGGGGGGGGGGGGGGCTCTGCCCGGCCGTGATCCCCTTCAAATCCTGAAATTCCTTAGGGAAGCGGAATTGGAGAGGCTGCTGCAATGAAGGGAATATACACCAAAGAAGCAGAGAAGAGGGGGCACAATAGATCTGTAATACGTCGCAGCGCATCTGACACCCTCATTATCAATATCAATGGGGGATGCGCCAATGTAGGCGATCGCCTGGGATTCGAAAATCGGGGAACGCGCCCCGGATTTTTCTCAACCTCCTTCAGTTTTTTCCGCTACCATGCGTCCAACTTTGAGCGGTCGGCGGTTTAGACGCGCAAATCGCTTCCTCAGTAGGCGGCGGAGAGGTCGCCAAATGGCAAAAAAATCGGCCACCACATTCGACGACCCCTTACGGTACACGACATCGAAATCGAAGACCTGTAACCCCAAGGTTCACCTGGCGACCCGTCCGGCCAAGGTCTTAATCGAGTGACGACAGCGCAGGCTTGGTGGTCGGTTATGATGGTGAATTTGTATCCCTCCAGGTAGGAACGCATCTTCTTCACACCCCACACGATCGCAAGACACTCTTTTTCGGAGACGGTGTAGTTTCGTTTGGCTTTATTCAATTTCGGCTGGCGTATGTTATCACTTTCTCGCCGTCGTCGGTTTCCTGCGTGAGAGCGGCCCCAATTAATGGCCTACTGAAGTCAGGGCAAGTCAAGACGGAAGCCTCGATCAGGCACCTCTTTAACGACGAGAACGCGGCGGTCTGGTCAGTCTCCAGTTCCACCGGTGCGACTTTTTTAACAGTCTGGTTAACGGAGTCGCGATCTGGGCGAAGTTGGGGATGAAACGGCGGTACCAGCCTGCCATGCCAAAAAAGCTTCGGAGCTGGCGACTCGTCTGGGGAGCTGGCACATCTCGAATTCATTGCACCTTGTCTGGGTCGGTTGCAATGCCGCTTGACGTGACCACATGTCCCAAGTACTTCAGTGCGCGGAGGCAAAAGTTACATTTCTATGGATTTATCTGTAGGTTCGCACGTTTTAGGCAACGGAAGACCTCACGGAGGGTGTCGAGGTGTTCGTCGAATGTCTTTCCCAGTACTATGATGTAAAGATTTTATGGTTTTCTTTTTCTTCTGGTTTGTTAAAATATTTCTTGTAAACGCAATAATGAAATAATCAAGATTGCAATTATTGCTATTATGAACCATGTAATTAAATTAGAAATGAGATTATGTTTGTTAAAGTTTAAATTTAAATATTTTAGTTTTTCAAGATTTATATGGGATATATTTGCGGCGATCACCTTCAAGCCAACATCAGCGCTATGCCTAAATGAACGATGTGGATGTACCATGGCAGAAAAAAAAGAAGAATCTTCAGAAAATAATAATAGTAATGATATTATTAAGATTCAGAGTTAATCCAAAAAAGTAAAATCTAGGTCCTGAGAACGAATAATACGAATAAATAATCATAAAGTTGTTGAAGTAATAAAATATTGTTCAAATTCTGCAAGTCATTTCTGTATCTTTCCTGAAATAAAATAAAATAGGCCTCAACCTTGAAACCAAGTGGCCAAACTGGTGACCCCGACGTGATCAGGAAACAATGAGTGAAGAAAACGCGAATCAAAGAGAGGGAGAAGGAGCACGAGTAACTTTGAAACTACCACCTATCTGGCGTCGAAATGTTCGGATATGGCAGATGCAAGTAGAAGCACAATTTGAAAACTCTCAAATTACCGCCGAGAAAACCAAGTTGTGACGTCTCTCCTTTTTTTGGAGAGAACGTCTTAATTATTGGGTTAATTTATTTCTTAACCAATGCCTTCAGACGGGATATTTGGGTGGATTTACACAAATAATACACGACATTTCAAAAAATAACGTAAATTTATTGTTTCCTTAAACTGCGATAAACGTAAAATAATTAGTCGATTTGTTCAGCATGCTGGGTGAACGCCCGGTATATCTTCCCGGCCCAGCACCCGGTAAAAAGCAGTGCCCTGGCTGCCGCTCGACGGTCGGACTACGCCAGTAGGTCGAGGAGGACAAGTTTTTCTGCGGAGTTCAGTCAACTGGAAAATAAAATGTTAGTGGTGCAATATGAGACGAGAACGGAATGATTTTACTATTATTTTTATCGCGTTGATAAAAGAATGAGAAATGAACTGAATAAAACTCTCGATTAATATTATTTACATGAAATCTATTATGGTCTCAATTTATGAAAAATTCCCTTTTATTTAAATGAATAATTTAATTAATAAATTAGGCCGGGGGAAAATTCTATTTACATGAAATGACCACGGGTTTTATCATTTGATGAGTGATTGGGCTCGTCTTCGATTGCGTAACGGTCAATTCTCGTTCGCAATCGAAGGTTGACCTTCTACGTGCCTGGCTAACTCGTCGAGTCAATTCTTCGACTCGTTAGGAAGTCACTGGGGGAATTATACGCTTTCTCAGTAATTAGACCAGGGACGCGAATCAATTCTTCGCTTCACCTGGGTCCACGTTCGAGACTGATAAGCTTTAGGGGGTGACGAAAGAGTATCAATTCTACTCTCTCGTGATATCCCAACTTGACTCCTGGTCAGTACCCAGGCTTCGCATTGGGGTAGGTTAAGGTGTGAGCTTGGAAGAGTCAATTCTTCTTCTTCGCTCTAGGAGAAGTCCCGATCAGTACTCGGGCCTCTGGGCAAGGGGGTGAGCTATAGATGGCGGACCGGCTATCCTAGATCAGTTCTCTAGGAAGGCCAGCTGCGATCTGCTACCGTTCCTTCCATCTCGGTCCCTTTATATAGGTACCGGACGTAAACAACAACAACTTCTTATCTTGTTTTCCTATCGGCTTCGCATTTATTCGCTTGGATTTAATATTTTAATATTTCTCGCTGAATTAAATGTTGTTTCCGTTCCTTCCTAGAGGCACTTTCTGTAAACAACAACTGATACCAATATAAAAAACCTCCCTTATCTTGTTGTCGCCGATTTATCTGCTTGGATTTTAATAATTTACTACTTGAATAATTCCTACATGATTTCTTCTCGTTTTCCGTGGGAATAATATTTTGTTCAAATTATGGCGTCGCTTTCCAGCGTCGCGACGTTACTGTAACGTCACAAAGTTCAACCATGTACTCGCAATTCTAGACCCTGATGTTGCAGAACTAATCTCTGACTTTTTAATCAAACCAAGAACTGCAACTCCATACACGGACCTAATGAACCGTCTGACTATCGAATTCGAAGAATCAGAAGGACGAAAGGTGAAAAACTTTTGACAGAAATAGAGCTGGGCAATAAAAAAAACATCGCAACTATTAAGAGAGATGAAGTCACTCGCCGGTACCAATGTCAAAGATGATTTCCTACGAACAATGTTTATTCAACATTTACGTTGAATATTATTATTCAACGCGCCTCAGGGAGTCTCGGCGAGCGGTCGGTCCGGGCCATCTCTGGTGTCGGGGACTCCTCGCGACGCCTGGGCTTCCCGGTAGTCGCGGCGCAGGGGCAGTCCCGCGACAACACATCCGCGCGCCCGCATCGCGAGCAAAATAGCCTTGCCACCCCCGTAAAGGCGCTCCGATAGTGCCCCACTACCCCGCAGCGCGAGCAGAGGATGGTAGCGCGACCGGGCCCGCGAGTTGTAGTGCGGTCCCTGCGGCGTGGAGGCGCGAGCTCTGGAGATGACGAACACGCCCTCGCGGTCGTCGTCAGCGGTGCCTTTGGTAGTGAGTAGCCCACCGGCGGTCCGGGTTCGGGGGACGGAGTGTCAGTAAAAGTATAACTGATGGAGGGCGGGGTGCTAAACTCGTATGTTAGTTCGAATTCGGAATCTGACATCTGAAAACAAAACATTCGGTCAGTTTCGACTTATTAGCAAATGGCGGTTACGGTCCCGCCTTACGGACCTCACTCGTCGGCGGGGATTCGGAGGCGAATCATGCGTCCTGTTTCGGTCCGACGCGTGCCTTGACTACCACGTCCGTTCGGGCACCAGCGGGGCGGAGTCCCCGGATGCGGTCGCGGACCCGCCGAGGGCGTGGTGTGATTTCCCACATTTCCTCTAGGCTCCGGCTCATCACCGGCAAGTCGCACGGTAGACTAGGAACCATCGGTGTCTCAGCTGGTGGCGCCTGGGAGCTGTTGGGAGTCGCGGCTGGAGTTGGAGGGCGGACTGCTCGTTGATCGCCAGGCATCGGGACGTCGACGACGGTACCTGGACGGCGAGACGGATCGTCCGTCAGCATTTCACGGATCCATCGCAAAACTCTTCCTCTGGGGTTCTGTTCGGATGTCCATCGGTAGCCCACCCCCACACGGTCCAATACGGAGGCCGTGTGAAACCGGCGACAATCTTCCCGACGGTGGCGGCGTACAGCGCGGTAGCCCCGCAGGACCAGACGTCCACCCGGTGGTCGTACGGTCGCCTTCCCACCAGTTCAGGCGCTGCGAAGCCCGGGGTCCTGGCGGGGCCGTGCCATTTGGACGGGGTTGGCCTGGCGATAATTGCTTGTCCGAAGTCCGCCAATTTGACCCCCATATTGGGCCCCGTACCGCGCACCAAGACGTTTCCCGGTTTTACGTCTCGGTGGATGAAGCTCCGGCCGTGGCAATGCTGTACGGCCCGCATCAGGCTCACCGCGACCCGCCCTAGCTCTTCCGCGTCCATGGCACCTCGTGCTGCGACGCGGTGGTGTAGGTCCGCCTCCGCCAGCTCCATCACCATAAAGACGGCTTGGTGATGGACCTGGGCGTCAATCAGCTGGGTGATATTCGGGTGCTCCAGGGATATCCCGGCCAGATGCTCGGTCAACACCGCGTGCTCGGTTTCAGGGAGGCGCCGGACCATTTTGACGGCGACTGTCGTACCGTGTGTGCGTCGGACGCATTCGCGGACGCAGCTGAAAGTTCCCTCGCTCAGCAAGGGACCCGCGGAATAGTGTCTGGCGAACGGTGGAGCCCGCCATTCGGGGTCGGTGTACAGGGAAGCCCTCGGGAGACCGCTCTCCATGGTTACTTACGGGACGTGAAACATACTATATGGGTCGTTCATGTGGGCCAAACCGCCGCCGAGATGGAAGGGGGACAAATACGGGTTTTACTCGGGATGCCTCGGTGCGAAATCGGTATACGGTTTGAGATCCTTGACGTGTATCCTAAGCAGGCGGCCAGCCTCGTCCTCCAGATCGTAAACCACGGGAGATCTTACCTTTATAACGGTGTACGGGCCGGAAAATTTGGGCGCGAGCTTCGCGGCAAAACCTTTTTCCCCCGACGAGAGATGATGCTCCACTCGCATAACCTTATTCCCCACATGACATCTCCAATCGCGGCGCCTAAGGTCGTAATGTCTCTTCTGGTCGTTGCTTGCCTGGTTCTGATATAGCCGGACTAACTGATAGAGATCATGCAACTCCTGCAGTCGGCGCAGACGTGGGGCGAGGTCGCAATTGTCCTGGTCGTCGGCAACGTTGTCAGCGGACGGGAAAACCATGCTTGGCACTCGTAGCTCTCTACCCATGTTCAAAAATGCGGGAGTGTACCCGGTGGACTCGTTCTTCGACGTATTGTACGCCATGGACAGCTCGGGAATGCGCACGTCCCATTTGCGGTGGTCGGCCCCGCAGAATTGAGCGATCATGGTTTTTAACGTCCGGTTCTGGCGTTCGACGGGGTTACACTGCGGCGAATATACACTGGGGTTAGCCGGTGCTTGATATCTCAGTCTTCCAGGAACTCTTCGAAGGTCTTCCCGATGAACTGGCGCCCGTTGTCTGAAATCACGGTTCTCATTCTCATTCTCAGAGGCGGACAACATTAATGGATGGCATGTTGTCTGACAACATGTCATTCATCTTTTGTCTAGCAACGCCTAGTAGGGGCTTTACCTACTTCATGCACACCGGGAGGCACTGCACTCATTTTTGGCATGCATTATGGCTGTCTGGGGTGTATCCTATGGCGCAAGCCGAACCCACCGTGCCTTTTATTTTATTTTTATTTCATTGCATTCTGCTCACGGTTTAGATCACGGGATCCGTGATCTAAACTGTGCTGTGTGTTGGTAGATACATTGTACTGAAGTGTCCCAAACAGGACGAAACACGTGTCTACAATTTCCGCCTCTGCTCACAGCACAACATTAATGGATGGCATGTTGTCTGACAACATGTCATTCATCTTTTGTCTAGCAACGCCTAGTAGGGGCTTTACCTACTTCATGCACACCGGGAGGCACTGCACTCATTTTTGGCATGCATTATGGCTGTCTGGGGTGTATCCTATGGCGCAAGCCGAACCCACCGTGCCTTTTATTTTATTTTTATTTCATTGCATTCTGCTCACGGGATCCGTGATCTAAACTGTGCTGTGAGTTGGTAGATACATTGTACTGAAGAGTCCCAAACAGGACGAAACACGTGTCTACAATTTCCGCCTCTGCTCACAGCACAACATTAATGGATGGCATGTTGTCTGACAACATGTCATTCATCTTTTGTCTTTATAAACTTTGTTTATAATGGTAACCACAACATCTCGGCAACTGGATCGTTTATTTGTTATCCTGCTTGCTCTTGTACTTTATCACCATCTTTTACGTTTCTCTTTGTAAAATTGTACTGCGAATTTTTTTGGACTGTATAATTTTTATTTGTACCTCGATATAATTAAAGGGTCCTTAATATCATAAATAATTTAGAATTTCAAAATGTAATTTTTTGTTAGCTTTTTTCTAAAAATAATTTTTTTTTCTTAAAAACAACATGTAAAGTGACACATTAGTCGATCCTTGATGAAATACGAACGATTATTCTGTATGACACTGCTGTTTGATTAATTTATTCGAAATTTTCTTCAGCCCTGTGTCATGGCGTCTACAGAAATGTATAAAAAATATGGCGGCTGTACCTATAAGACGTCAGAGGCCATCGTGAAACCATTATGTATCTGTTAGTGTCCCTACAACTGTTTCTAAACCCTTATATAAATTTTAGGATATATTCGGAGCTAAAGTGATGTTATATAAATTTTTACGGTGTTCACAGTAACTAAAAGTGACGGTATATAACTTACGGTGTTCATAGTTACTAAAAGTGACGCTATATAACATTCAGTAACTCTCGTTACTATAAGCCATCATAATCACCTAAAGGTAGAAGCAACCACTGCAACGCCACTTACCTCGTTGCCAGATCTGGTGAATTGGCTTTGTTTATAATGCGTTCGTTTCAGAACAATTTTTAATTAATAATTATTACCCTGGTATGAGTTTATTAATATGTTAATAATCATAGAAGAAATGAATATAGATACATCTACCTACATATTTTACAAAAATAATATACTTGTACATATTGGTTTTTGGAACCAAAATAAATTAAAGCATCAACTTCTTGGCTAATAATTTAAGGAACAAACGACTTACCTTAAGGAAGTTCGTTCCGAATTATATGAATATAACTCGTCCAATCAGATATTACACAGGTAGTCACACTGCGTTGCCTTGTCGAGCACTTTTTTAAAGTAAAATTAATCATTTCTGCCGTCGTTATCAGCCGTCTCATACCTACTCATCCTTCATTACACTGTTTGCGTAGAAGGAGAAAAATAGATTATCAATAAGGGAGGGTACATGAGAATCCTTGCGGGTAGACGTTGGGCGGGCCATATCTGATTGGACGAGTTATATTCATATAATTCGGAACGAACTTCCTTAAGGTAAGTCGTTTGTTCCTTAAATTATATTTCAATAACTCGTCCAATCAGATATTACACAGGTAGATGTTTAAAGACTTACAATCTATTTTTCATCTATTTTGTATTTAAGTGTAGTGTAAACAATATTTTAATTTAACAACATTGAAACGTATTACCTACATAATAATTCATTATAATAATTTAATTTAACAATAACAATAATTGAAACGTATTTACATGATAATTCATAATATAACTTTTATGCTTTTATGCAATACCAAACTCAACAAGTGCAATTTACATTTTTGTGCACCGACAGAAACAAACTCAAACATAATATTTGACAAAACTCTTTAATTTTTGAAACAGTATTTCTAGACCTATATTATAGTTCATTATTATTTTGAAAATTCATTTACCTAATGCAATTTCTATTAAATTTAGGTCTTGTTGTAAGGGGCGATTGTAAAATTTTGCAAAAACTTCTCAATTTTTGCTCCAACCTACAGTGTTTTTTATCTGTTCAACATTTACACCTGACCTGATCGCCGCTGAAGTTGAAGCATGCCTTACGCTATGACTTTTAAATATTTCTGTATTAATGCCACTCTTGGCAAGAACTTAACCAAGCGGCTGATTGTTTGAGTGGAAGCCCTATGAAAAGGTTTTTTATGAGTTAGTATTAGGTACTCCTCATTCTTCCTAAAGCTCCTTGAAACTGCTAAATATTTTATTAAGGTCTTAGCGACACACAGTTCAGGTTTTTTACTGAAATAATTAAATTTTAATATTGGTTGATCTCAATTAGGATGCGATGTCTTTAAGATATCAGTAATAGTTATGATAATTCCATCCTCTGTCTGAGAAATGTTTTTTAAATTAATTTTTGAAATAGTTTGAACTCTTTGTCCGGATGCAAGAAGTAGTAACATGACTAATTTTTTAGCCAGTTTTTCTAGTGGTAGCTGATCTAAGGGATGCCATAATTCTAGGTAATCGAGCACCACTTTTGGATCCCAAGTTGTAGCATAACGAGGAAAATTTGGTTTTATTTTAAAAATACCTTTTAGATATCGTTTAATTAATATTTCATCGCTGCTAGAAATATTTAAAATCAATGTTAAGGCTGATTTGTGTGCATTTATAGTTGAGTAAGTCAGATTGTTCATTTCAAATAATTCATTCAGGAAAAGTAAGATACCTCCAAGATCACAATTAAACATACTTAATTTATTCTTTTTTGTGTATTCCCACCATTTCTTAACTGTGCTGGAATACTGTCTAATTGTAGCAGGACTAAGCGATTTAAGCATTACAGGAATTGCTGTGGCTGGGACTCCTTTCATCAAAAAAGACTGCCTGATAATTTCGACGCCGCCAGGGAAAGTCGCATCCACAGAGGGTGACTGGTCCTAAATGGGGACAAAATTAAATCTCTATTAGCTTCAAAAATTTTTGGTGCTCCTGTGGACAATCTTAAAAATAATGGGTACCAAGGTTGATTTGGCCAATACGGGACGACCACAATGGCTTCCGCTTTGTCGTTTATAATTTTGTTCAAAACCCTACCTATAAGCGGAAAAGGGGGAAAAGCGTAATTTAGACTCCCTCCCCAGTTTATTGTAAAAGCATCAACTGTAAAAGCTCCAGGATCTTTAAGCCAGGATACATATATTTTACATTTAGTATTTATTTTTGTAGCAAATAAGTCTATAGCTGGTCGGCCGAAAAATGAAACAATTGTTTCAAACACTTTTTCGTTTAAAGAATACTCTGTATCGATTGATAATTTTCTAGATTCTTTATCTGCTGCGCTATTTTCTCTAGAGGGTATATATGAGGCATGCAAATATAAATTCCTTTCCTCACACCACTGCCATATTTTTCTGGTCAATTGATTCAATACCTCAGACTTAGTACCTCCCATTTTATTGACATATGCCATTGCTGTTTTATTATCAACTCTAATTAAAATGTTACAATCTTTCTTCTCTCTCCCGAAACATTCTAGACCATAATATATCGCCAGTAATTCTAAATAATTTATATGAAATTTAATTTCCTGTTCGTTCCAAAACCCGTGCGTGATTTCAGATCCGCACACTGCTCCCCAACCTGTCCTAGATGAGTCCGTAAATATTTCTATTTCAAAATTTGTGAAATGTAATTCGCTACAGCATTTTTTGATATTCTGATCCCACCATTTTAATTCGTCTTTAATATCGTTTGTGATTGACATATTATCATTATAATTACCCTTCGACTTACAAAGTGCAAGTAATTTTTTACATTCCAAAGACTTAGTATTTAACAGCTGGGCAAGCTGCTATGAGGACTCTAACCATTTTTGCATAATCTCTAATTTTGCATATACTTTTAGTTCTAAATTTCCTTACTAACTGTTGGATTTTAATCTCTTTCTCATCGGCCAGATGCAGGGTGAGAGTTTTACTGTTATAAATGAAACCCAAATATTTACAAGATTGTGATGGATCTAGCCTAGATTTATTATAGTTGATAAAAAATCCAAGTTTCTCTAAAGTGGATAAAATAAATTTTACATTTATTGCAACCTCGTATGCTGTATGACCTAGAATTAAAATATCATCTAAGTAAATTACGCACATAATATTTCTTTCCCTAAAGAATTTCAAAACAGGCTTTAATAGTTTAGTAAACATATACGGGGCTGATGATAATCCATTTGGTAAACAATTAAACTCAAATAATTTTTTATTAAATTTAAATCTGAGGTATTTCTTGTAATTATTATCAATAGCCACCATATAATGGGCGTCCTTAAGATCAATAGTTGCCATGAAAATGTCTTTAGTTATTAAATCTTTAACAGTTTTAAAATTTTCCATTTTAAAATGAGGAACTGATATAAATTTATTTAGCTGTTTCAAATTCAGAATAAAACGATAACTGTTGTATGATTTCGTTATCAGAAAAAATGAGGAAATAAATTGACCTTCAGACGATTTACATTCTGATATCACATTTTTCTTTAGCAGTTCATTTATACATGAAGTAAGTTTATAAATTTCATCTTTTGCCATCTTGTGGCACTCTGATAAGATAAGTAATACTGGACAGGAGTTTTATTAAATGGAATTTTATACCCTTCTACCCATGACAGAATACGAATATCATGAGTGATTATTTTCCACTGGTTGGAAAATTTTTGGAGTCTAGCAGCATATTGTTTACTTACATTTACTTTTTGTAAGCAATTTTCTTCCGGGGAAATTCCATTTTCCCTTGGCTTTGCTGTCTCCACTCTCTCATTCTGGACCTTGGATACGTGGTCCTGAAGTTTAAAGACTGCGACGAATGGCTTCTTTGACTTCTGTAATTCGATGTGGATGATGGTCTTGCAAAAGGCTTAGTTGAGGCTGCGGTAGATTTCATTTCTTTACCCGTACGCCACTGATTTTTCATTTCCTTAAATTTCTCGGCCCAATCCCATTTGTGCTTGCACTGCAGCTATGTATTTATCGTCTTTCTTTGATAATTCACTCATTGACGCAATCAATTCAGGATTTAATTCGGGTGGTCGTAGCCGTGGGATATTTTTGGGAATGTAATATTTCTTAGTAATATCCTCTTGTTCAGGTTTCTCCAACCCTTGTGTTAAGTATTTATTCCACCGATCTGCTACTACTGTGTGTATTTCCGGTCCAAATATCGGCTCTGAACCGGCGGGTTCTTCCCCAAATAATTTCATAATATCATCACTCAATTGAGGGTGAATATATTTGTTTGTGTTATCTTGTTCCTGCCTTCCCTGGATACTGACACTGACGGCACTTGCTAACTCATCAACATCCGGTATTTCTACCATATCGGACTCCTGGTAATTTGGTCTACGAGTCTGATATCTGGAGACAGTTGATTCACCTAAAATATATTTTTCATTACTTACCCCATTGTTCTTTTGTTATTTTAAGTTTCAGGAATAATAATTATAGGTTGACAGTTTTACCTATATAAAGAATTTGGGGATTGAAAGTTTTGTTCCACACAATAGTTTTATACTTTTTTAATTTTAATTTTTATAGCTGAATATTTTGCTATTATATTGTACAACAATGTACAGTATGGTTAGATAACTACCTGAGGAGCTACTGCTAGTACTCCGACGCTTTTGCTTTTGATCTAGTTTATCTAGTTGCTCTAGCTTCTTAATAAGTTTTCTTCGCTTCCTAGAAAGTTCTACATCACTATCTTCACTATTATTTCTGTAATATTTCGGCATTTTGGTCGGAACAATTCTTGCCGCTACTGCTCGATCGAAGCACAACAGTGTAATGAAGGATGAGTAGGTATGAGACGGCTGATAACGACGGCAGAAATGATTAATTTTACTTTAAAAAAGTGCTCGACAAGGCAACGCAGTGTGACTACCTGTGTAATATCTGATTGGACGAGTTATTGAAATATAATAAAAGATATGACGGTATACATATTATATATTAGTTACTTTACGAGGTAATACTTATACTTACATACACGTAGGTACTTTAATTTAATTTAGAATTATTACTTTTTCTCAAAAATAACTTTAGAACTGTGCTAAAAAAATTATCAGCGATTATTTGTAAAGGCTGACAAGTTAATGGGCAGTTTTCTGTGACTGTTTCTGAAGAAAGGATCGACTGCAGGTGGAAAATTCAGTACTTCAAGTTTCATCTTGACATTATTATTATAAATTATTAATTTCTAATAATTTCTAATAAGTAGGTACTTACCGTAAATATAATAAATACGAGTATACAGCGTGTTCAGTTAAGGGTACGGAGCGGCCATATCTCGGTAACTATTGGTCCTAGAGCCTCAAATTAAAAATTTTCCAGACAGAAGTGACCATGAGAAATTCATAGAAAATATTTTCAAGATGGCCGCACTTTCGGAAATACCGGAAGTAGACACCTAGTTCGTTATTTTAACGGAAACATCCTGTAAAATATTATATTTTTTAAATGTCTGAAGAAATCGAATACAGGTGGTTTTCACCACTGGAATTTAGATTGAGCGGTTTATGAGTTATAAACAAGTGAAAATCGAAAATTTTCAACTTCAAAGCAGTCTAGAACTAGAACGGCTCAAGATATCTAAAAACGGTTTACATGTCCCTATCCTAACTTTTCACATTGTATCCTACTATGTGGAGTAAATTTTAATACAGGGTGATGAAAATTATCCGATTTTTCATCACCCTGTATTAAAATTTAAACCACATAGTAGGATACAATGTGAAAAGTTAGGATAGGGACATGTAAACCGTTTTTAGATATCTTGAGCCGTTCTAGTTCTAGACTGCTTTGAAGTTGAAAATTTTCGATTTTCACTTGTTTATAACTCATAAACCGCTCAATCTAAATTCCAGTGGTGAAAACCACCTGTATTCGATTTCTTCAGACATTTAAAAAATATAATATTTTACAGGGTGTTTCCGTTAAAATAACGAACTAGGTGTCTACTTCCGGTATTTCCGAAAGTGCGGCCATCTTGAAAATATCTTCTATGAATTTCTCGTGGTCACTTATGTCTGGAAAATTTTTAATTTGAGGCTCTAGGACCAATAGTTACCGAGATATGGCCGCTCCGTACCCTTAACTGAACACGCTGTATATTATAAAGTCCTAATACCTATTCTAAAAATCTAAATATTTCGCGGTGTTAAATTAAAATAACGAAGAATAAATCTGGAGATTTATTACTCCGGGCTCTGACAACACTGGCTACTTCTGTACATGCTCAGCGTTCCCGTCAATTTTCAGGTCTTCCTTCATCACTTCACTTCTATTCTATTCTATTGGTATTGACACTATTGACCTACTTCACAGTTTGCAGTGTTAATTATAATAAGTGTTTATATAACCTATAATCTAGTAGCCGGGTCTACTCTGCTGATATCCTTTTTAAAACTTTCAAAATGTCTTTTGATATCCTTTTTAAAACTTTTAAAATGTCTTTTAAAATTGTCCAGACAAGAGGGCTGGACGTAAGCTTCCCATGTTAAGTGTAGTGCCAACAGCTTGGGAAGATAATGGTATTCTACACTGCCCAAGATCCACTGCACCAGCCGTCAGCAAGCAAATGCGAGATGCATTTTCTTTACCTCAGGAAGGATGGAAATCTCTTCAATGTGTTAAAAAACGGGATAACTTCTTAACATATGATGCAGATGTAGCGATAGGATAGCGAGATGGATCAAACTGACGAGATAATACCAACTGACCAGAGAACATTCAGAAGTACTATTGGCATAAAAAATAGAAAATAAATTGGACGGTCACCCCAAAAATCTTTTAATTCACTACTGGATCGGCAATAAAAGTGAGTAATTGATTGCTTATTTTTGTGTAATGCACATAATATCTCTTTATACATCTCTGTTCATGAACAATTATTATAGATACAGAAATTAGAAAGTCATCCATCCAATAATAAGAATACGTCTAATATTTTGAGACAACGACCTGATGCAGCAAATAAGCTACAAGTTCAACAGAAAATCACATTAGCTGATGATCATGACGTAAGTATTCCAGTAGTAGTCAATTTCACAGTTAGGCTTGTAACTACGACTCCGCCTGAGAGTCGTCCGTGGCGTTTCGCTGGTCCGGAATCGCCTGGAGATCGGACGGATTCCTCGGGCGCCAGATTTTTACTGAGGGCTTACTCCCTTGGGAAGATGTTCTCGCCAAATCTTCCCACTTACCTGAGTCGTAATTACAATGGTACTGCTATAGTACCCTTGTCCCAGGGGTAGCTCTGTGGAGAAACGGAAAGTGCCAGGGGTCGGTTGAGGTTACCACCCTAAAAGAATTGTGTTCGGCAAAGCGGGCTTTAATCGCTTTCCGAAAGCATTGGCACCTCCGAGGAGCCAAGCTGTAGCGAGTGATTGTCGGTTTAAAGGATACTTAATTAATTAATGCAGAACGGATGAACATTAACACCACAGAATGCAACTTAACAATTTTTATTATTAATTTATCGGAGTAGGTACACAATGAGCAATAATAATGAATCGGTATGAATGAATAAATAATAACAAATCGGTCACGGGGCACAGCGGTACGTGAGGGGCGGTTGCGACTAATAAGTAGGTAGGTATACACGTCGGAATGACGAACGGGCGGTTAAAAACGGCCTGGATCGGTTTTGACAAAAAAGGAATAACTAGGCGGGCTGTTCTCGGCGGTTATGTGAGTAGTGCGGCCACGGTGATCTCAACTACGCATTCGGAGGGGAATCGGCACAATTTTGGCGGGATACGCTGTTCCGCGAGCACCAGACGCCACCCCCAGCCCACTGATCCACCCTTGCTATGCCAGGCGATGGACCGCGTACTAGGAGCGAAGCCTTTGTTGCCCACAACGGAGAGATGAAGGGGTATTGAAGGAGCCCGTTGTTCCGCGGGTACCAGACACCACTCCCGGCGCACTGATCCACCCTTGCTATGCCAGGCGATGGACCGTGAACTAAGAGCGAGGCCTTTGTTACCCACAACGGAGAAGGTGGGGGTTATCGGAGAAACCCGTTGTTCCGCTGGCACCAGACACCACTCCCGGCGCACTGATCCACCCTTGCTACGCCAGGCGATGGACCGTGAACTAGGAGCTAAGTCTTTGTTTACCAACAACGGAAGGAGGAGACGGTTCTGATGAAGGCTGGAGCGATGGGAGTGAGAGGAGAAAAAAATATCGACCGCAGCAGAAATATAAATTGCAACAGCACCTACCTTTGACTATTCTTCGGCAACGGGTCTAGATAGAGATCTTCTATTAATTCAGACGCACTACTAACAACGACCCCAGGTACTTCCCGGTAAAAAGGATAAAAATTAAAATAACTATAATTATTGCACGCGGACTTCCCGGTAAACTGAGGCGGCTGACTACCTAACGCACTTCTTCACGATCGGAGATCAGAATACCTAATTTTTTTTCAAATCACGGCCCCGGTTTATATAGCGACCACTATCGGTTCCTGGTGAGATAGAAATTTTCGAGAACATTTTCTCCGTAAAAAAAGGTTAATTTAAACTGCTATCTGCGGCCCGGTGCATTTCGGCGTTTTTATAATGCGATAGTGGTCGATAACTTGCTTGAATTTGAAGCCAACTGCCTCGATTTAGTTACCTTAAAAATTAGCCTGTTCATAAAAAATTAATGAAATTAAATGAAATCATGAAAATTATTAGTACTTTGCTGATTCAAGGTACCTACCTACCAAACCCTATTTCTGTACTATTCGTAAAAACTTAACTGAATTAATAATAACTTAAACGGGGTGGTCCTACCTATCTACCTATGTCGTTGGAATGATCTTTATTTATTGAAAAGAATAGAAAAATAGAAATAAGATAAAATAGATGGAGTCGGGGTAACACGACTTCATTACACCCCCCCTACTTCGGTAGACAAAAGCCCCGGCTTTTGTCCCCCCTGGCTCCCAGAAAAAGAACGCCCTCGTTCGCCACTCCTTCGCAACAAACAATAAAACAGAAACGCGTGTACGCTGTGCCTCGCTTACAACAGAAACAAACAAACTTTCGGTATCTTAAACTCCTGGTATACAAAAATTAATTTCCCTATCTATATATAAAAATAATTCCCTATCTATTTACATTATATTTACAGCCCCTAAATTAACTCCCTAAATAAAAATCGCACAAGTCAATCCCCACCTATTTACAAGTCCATCCCCAAAATAACAAATCCCCAAAAATGAAACCAACACTTTATACAACACTCTCTAGTATGGTCCTAACGGGAGGATTCACTGACCGCGGCACAATAAACTCACCCATCCTGATCGAGCGTCACGGTCCACCGTCGCCCCTCCGCCCGGTCACTCTCTCCGTGACCTGGACGTTCGCCGAGGCTGCCGGATGTAGAACCGGCGGCGGCGCAGTTCTCCCCTGCGAGCCTGGGCGTCCGGCGAGCGGGTGGGTGCGAGTGGCGCAACCAGCAGCTCGCACTGGATGGCCTTCTCTGCCGTCGTCCTTGGCTGGGTGGCGAGACCTTCTCGACGCGGCGGCTCCTCGCGCCGGTCCACTTCTCGAGGACGCCGGCGCTTGGGTCCCAGGGGTCCGCCCCGGCATGGGCAGTCACGGGACAAAATCTCCGGCCGGTTGCAGCGTGAGCAGAACAGCCGCGGCGCCCCCCTGCACTGGCTCCGGTAATGGCCCGTCTCGCCACACCGCCAGCACAAAACGGGAATTCCGGCAGGCTCGGGAGTGGTCGGGCGGCGTCCCAACCGACGGAAGATCGGTCTCTTCGGTGACGGCGATCTTCGCTGTGCTTCAGCGGCGGACGCCTCTGCGGATGACGCCTCCGTCGGCGTTGCGTGGCGTATCGGTGGCCCGGGCTCCGGTGACGGGGTTTCGGTGAAGGTATAACTTATTGACGGCGGTGCACTAGCCCCGTAGTCCAACTCAGACTCACCTTTGGACATCACTTTGGGGCTACGGTTTGCGGTAATTGCGCCGCCGTTCCCCTCTAAGACACGGTGACGCAGACTTGCCGGGACGCACAGCTTACACCGCTCTTCGGTCCCCTTCTCGAACGGACGGTTACTATCCGGGACCCGCCGCTGCGGGCGGTCGTCACGGATACGGACATCGGGGCATGCGGCCGGGTTCTTCTCGACGGTGTCACATTTCTCTCGGTACCAGGCGTCAAGTTTCTCGCGATCCGCGGTTTCGGTCGCGCAAACTTCGCCTTCGGCGGGTGGCGGGGCTGTCGGGGCGTCGCATGTCACTAACGGTTGACTCTGGCGCCGTCCTGGGCGCGCGCGACGTTTCCTGGGGCATCGGCGGCGCTGACGAGGGACTTTCATGGCGCCAGTCTTTTCCATCAGCCCGGTTTCGGCCCGGCGTGGTCGCTCGCCGTCGCTCTCCTTCCGCTGGGTGCGAGCCTGACCGCTTCGGTCGTCGGTGTGTCCCGGTTCTGCCACCGGGGCTCGGAGAGGGTACCTTCGGCCCTTGATGCACACCTCGCGCCTGTGCATGTCCAACGAGAAATGGTCGTCCCCAAGGAAATCCATTCCCAGCACCATATCGACGGGTAAATTCAGCAAGAACAAGCAGGCCGCCTTCAATTTGTCGGCGCCAAGGCAGACGTCGAGCAGGAAGGTGGTCCGGATCGGTACGGTCGTGCCGTCGGCGATCCGCGCGGACGTCCCCTTATATCGTCGAATACGGACGCCCTGTTTCTCGCAATGGCTGGCCACTTCGGCGCCCACAAACGAACGGGTTGCCCCCGTGTCTACGAGGGCCTCGAACGTCCTCCCCTCGATAGTGACGGTGAGGAACGGTCGTGTGTCCGGGTCCAAGTCGGCTAGGCGGCAGTTACGGTTGCTCGGGGCGGGTATCCGGTTTTCCGGCGTCTTTACCCGCCCCGCGTCTCGTTTCCCGGACGCTGACAGTCGCAGTCTCGCGACATTACACCCGGACGCTCACAACGCGAGCAAAAGAGTTTCGGCTGCCCGGAACACTGGCTGCGGAGATGTCCCGTCTCCCCACAACGCCAACAGACGGCTCGGGCGTTGTCTCGTGCAGGTGGAGAGAACCTGGCAGTTTTTGGCACCGCCTGTTCGGCCATGGTATCGCCAGCTTCGATCGCCCTCCGGGGTGGCGACGCACTTCGGCTCGGTTGTCGATGTGACTGCCATTCTGTCCTTCTCGGCGGCAGTGGACTGGAGGGTGCGGAGGGCATGGTGGACGGACGTAGCAGTCTTGCTTCGGGTCCCGGAAATCTTCGGACGGTTCGGAGTTCGGCCAGCACATCCTGGGCCGCCTTGGCGTCGGCCATCAACGAGCTTACGTCATCGTAGCTGCGGCTCCAGAGTATTTGTTTCATTTCGGGTCGAAGGTTTCTCTGCATCCAGTCCAACTGTCGGTGTGGCGGTATCGAGCCGTGACGCCTGAACAGCGTCTGCATCGCGGTGATATACCGGAGCACGTCCTCGCCTGGCGCCTGCACTCGCCGACTGATCTCTGCCTCCAAGTCGAAGAAATAATCAGCGTGGAGGAAGTATTTTCGGAACGCCGTCTGGAAGTCGGGCCACGTCGTCATGTAGGCAGAATTATTTCGGTACCATGCTAGGCACTCTCCTTCCAGTAGGAGTGGCATGGCGCGGAGCATCCTTTCCTGGCTCACTCCGTATATCTCCCGGAGCTCCTCCAGACGCTCCAGGAAATCGACTGCACTGGTTCGCCCGTCGTACCGCAGATTCCAAGCGGATACATTGGGCGGTCCCATCGGTTCGGTCGGTCTAGACGGGACCATTGGGGCAAAGGCGTACGGTATATAACTCGGGGCCGTTGGCGTTGGCAGATGCCACGGTGGCGGTGCGGTCTGAGGCGTCGGTGTCGGGACGGTTGTAGCGGTCGGGGGGCAAGACGTCCATGTAGTCGCAGTGGTGCATGCGGGTAGTGCGGAAGACACCACTGTTGTCGTCATAACGGTCGATGAGGCGAGCGTCGTGACGGCGGTCTTGCTGTCCGACGCCAAACCAGGGAGGGACTTGATCCTGGCCGACAATATTCTTCGCTTCTCCTCCACTGTTGATGGGCATGACAGTCCTAGTCTGGCCAGTTCGGCGTCCAACTCGTCCTTCTTTAATTTGTAGATCCAGGACGTGCGGGGTTCATCTTGCAGAGGTAGGCCGCCAAAGGAGGCGGCGGAGTGGTCCGTGGACGGTCCTGTAGACCCGGACGCCGCTGCTCCCTGCTCGAGATCGTCAGCGCCCATTCTGACCCAGTCAGCACCGAGCATGCGCGGCGGTCGGGGGGGGGGGAGGTTACTGACGGCACTGAAAAGGTCGGTGGTGAGGTCCCCAGGGGAGAGCAAAAAATTCCAGTCGGATCGGACCAACGGTTCAACTTCTGCGGGGTTTTGGCCGATTTTGGGACTCTTGCAATGGAGTCTTGGAAGTTCTGCGGGGCTCAAGCGGTCGGCTCGGTCCCTCTGGATGCAATAGCGAAAGAAAATCTGACCTAGCAAACCAAAGGCCAAAAACTCCAAATGACCGCCCAAAATTTTCGATGGTTCGGATTCCTCGGATATGCTTTCCCTTCGGTTTCGGCCTTTTTAAAAATTTCGTCCTTTTTGCCGTCAGACGCCGGGAAGTGCCTCAAAATCGCACTTTTAGGTTACGGTCGGGTCGGTTTCGGATTTCGGTCCTGGTACGGATTTTTGTCGACACTTGGCAACGCTGCGGGGTACTACGGTGGTCGTGAGTGCTTCTTTCGGGAATGTCTATTATTTTCTATCTACAGCGGGAAGAATGGAACTTCAATAGGGTCCCTGCTCGGGCGCCACTTTTGTAACTACGACTCCGCCTGAGAGTCGTCCGTGGCGTTTCGCTGGTCCGGAATCGCCTGGAGATCGGACGGATTCCTCGGGCGCCAGATTTTTACTGAGGGTTTACTCCCTTGGGAAGATGTTCTCGCCAAATCTTCCCACTTACCTGAGTCGTAATTACAATGGTACTGCTACAGTACCCTTGTCCCAGGGGTAGCTCTGTGGAGAAACGGAAAGTCCCAGGGGTCGGTTGAGGTTACCACCCTAAAAGAATTGTGTTCGGCAAAGCGGGCTTTAATCGCTTTCCGAAAGCATTGGCACCTCCGAGGAGCCAAGCTGTAGCGAGTGATTGTCGGTTTAAAGGATACTTAATTAATTAATGCAGAACGGATGAACATTAACACCACAGAATTCAACTTAACAATTTTTATTATTAATTTATCGGAGTAGGTACACAATGAGCAATAATAATGAATCGGTATGAATGAATAAATAATAACAAATCGGTCACGGGGCACAGCGGTACGTGAGGGGCGGTTGCGACTAATAAGTAGGTAGATATACACGTCGGAATGACGAACGGGCGGTTAAAAACGGCCTGGATCGGTTTTGACAAAAAAGGAATAACTAGGCGGGCTGTTCTCGGCGGTTATGTGAGTAGTGCGGCCACGGTGATCTCAACTACGCATTCGGAGGGGAATCGGCACAATTTTGGCGGGATACGCTGTTCCGCGAGCACCAGACGCCACCCCCAGCCCACTGATCCACCCTTGCTATGCCAGGCGATGGACCGCGTACTAGGAGCGAAGCCTTTGTTGCCCACAACGGAGAGATGAAGGGGTATTGAAGGAGCCCGTTGTTCCGCGGGTACCAGACACCACTCCCGGCGCACTGATCCACCCTTGCTATGCCAGGCGATGGACCGTGAACTAAGAGCGAGGCCTTTGTTACCCACAACGGAGAAGGTGGGGGTTATCGGAGGAACCCGTTGTTCCGCTGGCACCAGACACCACTCCCGGCGCACTGATCCACCCTTGCTATGCCAGGCGATGGACCGTGAACTAGGAGCGAAGTCTTTGTTACCAACAACGGAAGGAGGAGACGGTTCTGATGAAGGCTGGAGCGATGGGAGTGAGAGGAGAAAAAAATATCGACCGCAGCAGAAATATAAATTGCAACAGCACCTACCTTTGACTATTCTTCGGCAACGGGTCTAGATAGAGATCTTCTATTAATTCAGACGCACTACTAACAACGACCCCAGGTACTTCCCGGTAAAAAGGATAAAAATTAAAATAACTATAATTATTGCACGCGGACTTCCCGGTAAACTGAGGCGGCTGACTACCTAACGCACTTCTTCACGATCGGAGATCAGAATACCTAATTTTTTTTCAAATCACGGCCCCGGTTTATATAGCGACCACTATCGGTTCCTGGTGAGATAGACATTTTCGAGAACATTTTCTCCGTAAAAAAAGGTTAATTTAAACTGCTATCTGCGGCCCGGTGCATTTCGGCGTTTTTATAATGCGATAGTGGTCGATAACTTGCTTGAATTTGAAACCAACTGCCTCGATTTAGTTACCTTAAAAATTAGCCTGTTCATAAAAAATTAATGAAATTAAATGAAATCATGAAAATTATTAGTACTTTGCTGATTCAAGGTACCTACCTACCAAACCCTATTTCTGTACTATTCGTAAAAACTTAACTGAATTAATAATAACTTAAACGGGGTGGTCCTACCTATCTACTTATGTCGTTGGAATGACCTTTATTTATTGAAAAGAATAGAAAAATAGAAATAAGATAAAATAGATGGAGTCGGGGTAACACGACTTCATTACAGGCTTATTGCATCGCGACCCTTCACGATTCAAAAAATATGCAAATATTCTTTATTATTACAGACGAGTACATCAAATGATGAATCTCCTAAGATTATCTCCCAACACATACTTCAATATAGTCAACCTAACATCTTGATGGTAAGAGTAATATACAGGGTGGCCCAGCGAAAAGGTACCAGGCCTAATAACTCGAAAACTGAAGATGTACGCGAAAAACGCCGAAACAGGTCGATTTTGTTATCGAGGGGGACATATTTGCGTCACAAATTTAACCACCCAAATTCACCCCCTTGGCAGGGGTAGCTACCCCTTTGCTTATCATCATAGGGAACAGCTATTGAGTGATACACCATTTGAAAGCCACTCGAATTGTCTTTACAACGATATCCAACATTTTGGGTTTCGCTTTATATTTTTATAATTTATATAGTGTAACGTCGTTAAGGTTTTGTCCTTTAATAAGCTCCATTTAAAATTATTAAATGGGACCTCGTTATCCAAATCCTTGGTATTAAGGTATTCACCAAGCCACTTTTCTTGATTAAAACATGAGTTTCGAACTAGCATCGCCACCTGTTGCCGAGTGGTAAAACTAACTAAACTAGGCAAGTTCAAGATCCCTACCTTTTAGTACGACCTGTAATTTATTCTCATACCATCTTCCTTTCGATCAGCTAGAAACACAGATGTCCCTGTGATGTAGTTTCGAGAATTTAAATACAACAACCCTTCTTCGAGTTGCGCAGAACAGGTGCTACGGCATTTCTGGACAAGTTTGTTCGTCTTCCAATCTCGGTGCTCGAAGCGGCAAGTTGCGCCCCTATCTTATCTCTTTATTATCTAAAAGAACCTATATAAATAGGGTAAGTAAAGCGATCAAACTACCTAACACTTTCTCTAATAGAGTTTATATATTGTTATAGTTCTTTCTATCTACCCTATCAATCGGGGTACTATCTTATTTCATCGGAAAACCTATCTACGGAGTTCAACCCCACCTGTCTTTGCTGACGCCATATTGATTTCCATATTTGCTACATCCGAATATCCGCTTTTATGGAAGGAATCTCGTACATTATCTGAAGGTTTTGCTACTACCTGCCCATGAATACTGGATCCCAACATTCGGAGCCCCATATTTTCGAGTTTCATCTAACCTCGAAGGACGTTCACACTAGTCAGTGCTAGGCACGTGTTCCCACGGGACACGACACCATTCACCAGTCTTTCTGCCACCCCAGAGGGAGACCACGGTCTCCTATCCGGAGATTTCGTCCAGGGCCCCGCTCTCCAGTCTCGGCACGACATTCCAAGGAAGGCAAAATGTCGTATCAGTAAGCAAAGTGTGACATAACCTTTTATTGCTCAGAGTGATATCAGAGAAATCTGTTAGGAGTTTTGTGTATTTTTATTGCCTTATCTCGTCGAGAGATTGATGTTTTATTAATTAAAACTTATAATAATAATAACTTTGAAATACCTGATATACAATTATTACCGTTATTATTCAAGTAATACTTGAAATGAATTTGTCACTTATTATGTGAAGGAAAGATAGATATCTATTTTCTCTACCAGTTAAACTGTTAAATGAGATATTTTACGATTAACTTCATGATCAATTAATTAGTAATTTCATAACCATAGAATTTCAACCATTTATTTTATAAACAGAATAAATAAATATACTTTTCATTAAAAGATCAATTCTATTATTCAGTAGGTAGATACAGTAGTTAGAAATTATTAACATCTCATAACCTGAGTGAATTTTGATGCCTTTATAGTTCAGGTTACTTTAGATCTATTATTCAAAAATCATAAGGCACTGGCATCCCACTATCTTTTATCTTAGAAGTAATTAAACAGTACCGCTTTATGTTGCTGATGTCACTACAGTCGCACGAAATCTGAGTGAGATTTTGGTGCATCAATAAATTCTTCGGCCCAACGAAGGTAAGTCGGCAATTGTTTTTCAACAACGATCGAATTTTAATTGGCCCAGAGCCTATTCTAATCAGCCCGACCGCAGCAATAGTGTGCTGAAAAGTCCAGTTGTACTTCTTCACCTCGATTCTGTTTTGTTAACTTCGGATAATGTTCTGAAATACTACAAACACTTTCATTGTTATCAAATTTGGTATGTTCAATCAACCTCTTAGCAGCTTGAGAGAGTGGATTTCTTGCATGTCTTAACATATTTTTAATAATATATAGTTTATTTTCGATGGATACGAACTGAAGGTAGGTAAAGTACCAAATAATCTAATCATCAACCAGGTGAACTAAATTGTGTACGTCACTTGTCACACATTCTTCTCCATAAATTTCTTTGTACTTCTCTACGTAGTGTTTAAGCATTTCAGCTGCGCCGTCCAAATAATGTGAATAAAACGAAGAAGAACATATTGTAACAGCACAAAACAAAACTAGAAAATGTTCATATACATCGTAATTAGGTAGATAATTTTTTAATGCAATAATGCCTATGTAGTGTAAAAATGATCGATATTCCAGGCCCTTCCAGTAAGATAGACAATCAAGACTCCTCACCGCACGATGTATTTCTGATGGCATTTTACAAGCATGTAAAAAATTTGAGAGGTTCAAAATATCGTTGGCTGACCATTTCATTCTAAAACTATGAAAATTACCATCTCTCCAGCCTAACAAACAGCGTTTCATGATGCCCAGGTGAAGTAAATGAAGCTCATCTGCCACAGGAAAAGCATTAATCATATCTATAGGAAGTTCTTCTAGTTTTGTATAGCATTTATGATGTGATAATAATAATAATAATAATAATAGTTTATTGCCCAACAGATTTACAACAAATTCAATAACAGGACAATATCTAAAGATTAGTAATAATATGTGCAGACAAAAACTTCATACCATTAAAATAGTTACACTATCTATTATAAAATATCTAACAATATAACAGTATAGAAAGCAAGTTATGGAACGAAGAAAATAAAGTTATACATAAACCTCACCCCACCACAAAAGCATGACAATATCTAAAAATTCAAATCAGCAACCCGCAATATATCAGTTAAGGAGCTGGCATTTAGGTCACAAAAACTAGAGATGCGATTAAAGTAGGTTGACATAACGTACACCGGCGATTTTAGAAGTACATTTGACCTTGCTATGCGCAAGGCAAACGTTTTTACATTTCTAGAATTTGAGTGAGGGATATGAAAATTAAAAAGTTGAAGTATTGATGAGCAATCGATACGGTTATGGAAGAGACAGTATAAAAATTTAACAGCGACTAGCTTCCGCCTCTTCTCCAGTGACATGAAGTCGAATTGTTTCAGCAGCAAGTCATGATCAAAGCCTCTAATGGGAAACTCATTATGCACCCTATAACTGAGCATTTTCAAAAACCTCCTCTGAATACGCTCGACCTGACCAATGTGACATGTGTAGTAGGGTGACCACACAATACTGCAATAATCCAATTTGGATCTAACGTAGGAGTAAAAAAGAATCTTCAATGAATTAATATTTCTAAAATCTCTACAGTTCCTACTTATGAATCCAAGCATTTTCATCGCAGATTTGGTAATACTAGAAATGTGCTCAGTAAAGGAAAGACCACTATCAAAAATGACCCCAAGATCCCTTATGGAGTTGGAACGGATAAAGCTGGTAGAATTAAAAGTGTAGCTGAATACAAGAGGGTTGTTTTTCTTGGTGGAGGTGACCACTCGACATTTGTTGACATTTATCTGGAGATTATTATCAACACACCACCGTTCCAGACAATCAACAGAATTCTGCAACGCTCGGAAATCACTGACGTTATTAACTACAGAAAAAATCTTTAAGTCATCCGCAAAAAGAAGGCTATGGGAACAAATGACATCTGTGATGTCATTGATAAACAATAAGAATAGTAGGGGTCCCAGGTTTGAACCCTGGGGTACCCCAGACGTGGGTGTGAACTGCTCTGATACATGACCATTATATATTACATATTGATGCCTATCTGATAGGTAAGAATTAAACAAGGACACTAATTGGGAAGAGAAACCAAAGCACACCAGCTTTCTCAATAGAATACTATGGTCAATTCGGTCAAAGGCCTTCGAGAAATCAGTGTATACCACATCCACCTGCATTTTATTGTCTAGGGCATCAGCTATAAACTGAGTAAAAAACACGAGATTGGTCACCGTAGAGCCACCGTAGAGCGTTTATCCATGAAGCCGTGTTGCTGAGGAGAAATCGATTGACGAACCGCAGGATAAATGAAGGAGTACATCACCATCTCAAAGACCTTCGCAAAATTATTCAAAATAGAGATTGGTCTATAATTAGAAATAAACTGAGGGTCACCACTCTTAAGAACCGGACAGACTTTGGCAATCTTCCACATATCTGGAAAGGTTGAGGTCTCTAAAGACAAATTAAAGATAATCAGAAGAGGCTCAAGAAAGACATGTTCGCAATCTCTGATCAAGTAACTAGGTATTTGATCAGATCCAGCAGTTGCCCTATTTTTCAGTCTTCCTATTGCACCGCTAACATCCTCCTCCGATATCCTCGGAACAGTCACAGACAATGAGCCAGACGGAGATATCACATCATTCCCGACAGCAGTATCAGCTGAGGGTGGTGAGTACACACCGCTAAAATAACGGGCAAAACAGTCAACAATGTCAGTGGGGCTATCATAAACTAAACCTCCCCCATCATATAATGTACCTGGAATCCTGGAGCTGCCCCTTTTACTTTGTATAAATTGCCAGAATCTCTTTGGCTCAGTAATGAGGTTATTTTGCAGGTTATTAATATAGTCCGTGTACGCTTTCCTCGTTTTGGCCTTGATCAACGCTCTCAGTTCCCTAAATCTTTGGAGCCTAGATATGTCACCCGTGCGTTTATGGATACTGTAACACTTATGTTTGAGTTTGATATCTTGTATAATTTCATTAGTATACCACGGAGGATAAGAATATGTATTGGATTTTCTACGATATTTTGGAACAAATTGATCAAATATTGAATAGATTTTATGGTAAAACAGGGAGCAAGCTTCATCAACGTTATTGAAAGATTTAAGTTCGGACCAATCCTGAGTAAGTAGAGTATCATATAAAGCTGGAAAATTTGCTTTTTTAAAGTTATATCTCATACTAGAAGAGTTACAAGGAAAATTCACAACCCTTGGAGTGACGAGATCAACCTCAATAGACAATGCCGGATGATATAAATCCTCCCTGACAAACGGTGCACTGTCATGGCAAACCATGCAATCAACATCTCCCACAACCAAGTCCAATGTACGATTAATGCTGTTGCGTACGTTATTAAATTGATTAAACCCAGTATATTCCAGGAAGCTGCTGAACATCTGACATTTAGGATCCCTACCGCTAGCATCAGTCCAATTTGGAATGTTAAAGTCGCCCACAATCAAAACATTAGCAGTTACATCAGCCAAGTGGGCCCCGAACAAATCAAAGAAATATTCTAAGTCTGCGATGGTGGTATCCGGCGATATGTAGACACAGTATATATGTATAAGTCTTAAATTTAGTTTGACTTTACACCCAACACAATCTATAGACATGACTTCACGTGAAAGAAGATCAAGATCCAAACTAGATGCGTTGTATGACTTCCTCAATGCCAAAATGACACCACCACCACGAGACTTGTTTACGAGGCTGAACTGGCGGTCCTTACGAAAAACAGTAAAGTTATTAGAAAAATATTCAGAATTAGATATCTCATCAGACAGCCAGGTTTCAGCCACACAAACGCAATCAAAGTCTACATTACATGAACTCACATAAAAGTCAGATGTTTTTGTTCTCAAACCCCGCACAGTCTGAAAATAACACTTGAAGGTCGAAACATTCTGTCGGGCATTTATGTGTTTTTTGAACGATTCCGATCAGAACTACCCTTTCTCACGATGTACGGACAGTTGTTCCTATATTTCAAAATAATGTCCTTATTTCCATTGGCTACTTCGGCTCTAAACTCTTGAATGGTTGCTCTATTCTCCCTACGCTGGGCATCAGTGAGATCAGCATAAAAGTGGTGCAGGCGGTCAACATTACGTTTATTTGATCGCAGCACAACCCTGGCTTCTTCTTCCTTATCATAAATAATTTTCAAGGGACGAATTTTCCCATCGGTGATAGAACCAATACGAACGATCTTCCTAGGTTGCGGGAATGAACCCAAATATTCCAGAATCCTGCTGACATTGCTCAGGTCATCGAGAGTTTTATCAGATATAGTTTCAGCAGAGGACTCTGGTATGTTGTAAAGCAGGACATTGCGGCCTCGCTTTCTGCGATCCTCCAGCTCAGAAACAAGATCAGTCATGTTAGGCTTCGTAATTCCTCTGGAGGAAGAACACAATCGCAGTTGTCGCAGTTCATCCTTCATTCCTTCAACGTCCTTTTCTAGGGTACTGATTCGTTCATTAATTTTAGTAAATTGATCGGAGATAACGTTCATAACGGTGATTTTAAATGATTCAAACTGCAACTTCATAGTACTTTCAATAATTGAAAGTTGAGATGAGATATTTGGTTGGGTGCAAACTGAACACATCCACTGGTCTCGAGAAAGCAGCTTCAGTTCCCATTCATCAATGTTCAGGCATTTAATATGGGAGGATTTCTTACATAAACCATTGCATTTAAGGGCCGGAGTTGTCGGTGTAATAGCAGAGTTACAAGTAGTGCAGTATCCAGGCATAATGAAAATGTAAATACAAAACAGCTGATCAGGAATCGAATTCAAATAATAATATAGGTACTTGCGATTAGTGATCCGTAAATCCTAGACCGAAATCCCTCGTTATTTCTTTTTGGGCAACCATTTCTTGAAAAAATGTTGCAGTGTGAAATATATGAATACTCTCCCACCGTAGTACACCTTAGACATCCGTTTTGGCTATTGAAATTGGCAACTCCTAAAAACCCAAAACGAAAATAAAGTTATATCTATCAAATTTACATAAATAAATGATTTACCTTTGACAAATGCTCTGGCAGGGGAATCACAAATGAAGCACCTAATGTTAACCTCCAGTTTATGTCCATTTTCCAAATACACTCCATTTTCTAAAATTTTTTTGCTTCCTTTACAAAAGGGGTTATGAAGTCTGAAAGACTGGAAGGTTTCTTTTTCCCATGGTAGATGCCAATAACCATAGGTTGGATGCACTTTATTTCATGAATGTTGAAAAGAATTGGCCAAAATTCATCTTTAGAGCTTTCATATATAGGCAGTCCATCAATGTTAATTTTAATACTAATAGACGAGAGCTTTCCAATTATTGAAGAACATCTTTTTAGACACAGTTCAAGACCTTGATGCCAATATTGGCCCCCATCGGTTAGATTCTCGATTATAACTGAAACTGGGGTCTCTAATAATGTTCTTGGATCCTGAGGCACTATATTTGGAATACGAGAATTCCATATTTTCAGAAGTGGCTTCAAGGCACGCTGTCTGATATTAAATTCATTCGCCCACACTTTTAGTCTACGTCTCACCACTTCATTTTTCATATGATCACTTTCAAATGTTTGCATCGATGGTTTATTTTCATCTTCTTCGCCCAGTTCAACAAGCCAATTATTTCTGATTTCGTGTTCCACAAATATTGCTATCATCGTTTTCAATGTTTTATTTACCCGCTCCACGGGGTTACATTGCGCTAGTTGATAAATTGTTTTCTAGTGAATTGTCTGGCGTTGTCTGATGTCAAGATGTTGGGTTTGCCGAATTGTAATATTATATTTCGGATAATATCGGTAATTGCTGTATCGATAATAATAAATGTTGAAATATTTATTATTATTCGACGCTAACGGCGTCGCGACGTTGCGTCTTTCTACGATAACGTAATTGGTGTGTCCAAAATTGGTATTTCTGCGCTAGAATGTACAGTGTGGCTGTCAGATATTGGGTTCTCGTTAGTATCGATTGGATTATCATTAGTTTCAATATTTTGGGTTTCTGTTTGATTGTTTACAACAGACGTCTCAACGATTTGGTCATTGAGGAATTGATTGATCTCGTCATCTCCCGTTTGTACCATTAAACTTTCGTTGTCTGGTAGTTCTAGAGGTTATGTTTGGTTGGATTAATTTTGATTCGCGATAAAGAATCTGCGTTGGTGTACAGTTTTCCTTTTTTATATATAATTTCATAGCGGTATTCGCTAAGAAGGAGTCTCCAGCGGACAAATCTTGAGTTTGGTTTTTCATTGAAAATAAGGAAGTATGGGGTTGGTGGTCAGTCACTATTTTAAATTTCCTCCCAAATATGTAGGGTGGAAATGTTTTAACTGCAAATACAATAGCGAGTAATGCTTTCTCTGAAACATGGTAATTAATCTCTGGTGGGTTTAGAGTTCGAGAAGCATACGCTATAGAACGGTCAGAATGTATTGGTTCTTGCGGTAGTATTGCGCCAAGTGCGAATCGACCTGCATCTGTCGTTACCATAAATTCCTTATTAAAATCCGGGTAGGCTGAAATCGGTTCATTACACAAGAGCTCTTTACATTTGTTAAAGGATCGACAAATTCGGGGGTGTGTTTCATAATTGCATTTTTCTTGAGACATTTAGTCAAAGGTTTCGTAAGTTTTGCAAAGTTACCGATAAGTTTGATAATATTCGACTAATCCGAGAAAATATTTTACTTCGCGGACTGTTTTAAGAATTGGGAAATTTTTGATTACGTATAACTTCTTTGGATTGGGTTTTATTTCATCCGGTGTCACTATGTGACCTCTTTTCGGAAAAATTCATATTTATCAGGTCGTATTTTTATATTTGAATTCCTGCATCATTCGAACACAGATTTAAAAATTATCTTCATGTTCTTGTAGAGATGAATCGAAAATTATAATATCGTCCATGTAAACAAGACAACATTTATGAACTAAACCTTTTAGAACGTTATTCATAAAGCCCTGGAATGCTGGCGGTGCGTTTCTTGAGCCAAATGGCATTCGAAGAAATTTGTAATGACCTGATTCTATTGAAAAGGGTGTTTTGGGAATGTCTTCGGGACACATTTCGATCTGGTGAAAAGTTCCCGTTATCGAGGTCTAAAGCGGTGTTATAATTTGCTCGTCCTAACCTGCCTAATATGTTCGTTATATTAGGGATTGGATATCTATCGCCAATGGTTTTCTCATTGAGTTTTCGATAGTCAACAACGACACGCTATTTTGGTTTCTTTGATGAGTCAATTTTTTTTAAACTATCCATATAGGCGAAGTCCAAGGGCTGTCAGATAGATGGTCTAATAATTTCGTCAGTCAACATTTTGTCAATTTATCTGTCTACCTCTGCTTTATGAATATAAGGGTGTAACGTCTCTTCTTTTTTGAGAGGACATGTTACTTATTTTTGTTAATTAATTAACTAATGCCTTCAGAAGGGATATTGGATGGACTTTCACAAATTTATACATTATATTAAAATATAAAACATAAATTTATTGGCTCCATAAAATATTGTCTCAGTATATGAAATTAATAACTGTGATAAATCCCTCGGATTATCTCAAATGTTTAGATAAGCGCGCCTGCACCAGGCGACATCGGGAATCAGTCGACTGGAATAAACACGGCCGTTTCTATTCCTGCAGTCGGCCGCAGTTACCAGGTCAAGTTCAACGGCGAGTTCGTGCAGTTTTTCTTATCCCTTCATTGATCAGCTGTAATCAAAACGATTAATACAAAATGAGAATTGTGGGTATTCCACTTATCGGAGTTTATATAATCATAACTTGGATTTCATGATTAAATGCCGGTCAGGATACGAGCATGGATGAATTAAATGATTTTAACATTTCATGTTTTTCCCGCCCAGATAAGAAACGTGAAATAAGCAAGACCACCTATTATTATATTTACATGAATTTTAAGACCGAAGATCTGAACTTCTAGAGAATTTAATCTTATTTATACGCGGGGGATTTTATACACAGTCAGAATTATTGGATTAGGGAGATGAGTCAACCCTTCACATCACCTGATTCCTCGTTTGAATCCGACTAGCGACAAACAATAAGAGGGGATGCTTTTACTAAGTCAGAATGATCGGATCAGGGATGTGAGTTAACCCTTCATATCACCTGAGTCCTCGTTCGAAACTGACTAGCGTTTGAGGGAAAAGTCCCGATCAACTCTCGGAATCTCTGGAAACAGGTGAGCTGGCTGGTTGTCCTAGTTCAACACTCCAGGACGGCCAGCTACAATCTGCTACCTTTCATTACATATCCGTTCCTTTATATAGGTAGTGGACGTAAACAACAACTTCTTTTATGGTTTTTCTCTTGACTTCGTATTTATTTGCTTGAATTTAATATTTTAATAATTCTCCCTGAATTGTGTCTTGTTTTCTGTTCCTTCATAGAGGTACTTGATGTAAACAATCCCTTATCTTGTTGTTGTCGAGTCTTGTATTTATTTACTTGAATTTAATATTTAATAATTTGATAATTTCTCAATGATTTATTTCTGAATTTAATGAAAATAATATTTTCAGCATGTTACAGCGTCGCGACGTTAATCTAACGTCACAAGGGTATCTGGATGTTCTTGATTGTAAAGGAATTTCATTAGTTCTTATTTGATGTTTTATAACATTGTTAAAAGTTGATTTGGAATTTTCATTGTGAAAAAGACCTGTGGACCTGTAGTCTTTGGTGATTTTGGTAATTTTCATAAATATAATTGATGTTATAATTTTGAATAGAGTAATCTTTACATATTAAATTTACTTCTAAGTTTGGTATTGTGACAGTTTCCTCTTATTCGTTGGGTTGAAAATTTCAACTTTCTTTTTATTATTATTTACATACCTAATTCAAAGATTCTAAAGAATCACATTTTGAATTTGAATCTTCTAGTTTTGGTAATAAAACAAGTCCTTCTTCTATGTTACAATTTACAACAATGACTTTACTAGAATTGGGATCAATATCAAATGATAAATTTTGATCGCGTTGGTATTTTAAGGGTACTGACATTTTATCATTGTATAACAAATTTTTCCCGAGATCGATCTTTAATTCATTTTGCTAAGAGTCCATTGAAAAATTTGTGAAAATTATAACTACAAGCTCTATAAACATTATCATTTTTAAATTAATGGAAAATGGATTTGTCTGCTCTAACGCCGTGTCCTAGCTGCATCCGGGTAGTGCGTTGCGTGCGATGCGGGGAACGCACGCAACGAAAACTCGCACGAGAAATTTTTAGTGTGTTCAAACTGAATACGATGCGGTTCGTGCGAGAAAATGGTTTCCAATCCAACTATTTCTGGTGCAGCTTCAGATAAAATACGTTTTAATTTTGTGTAAACCAGTAGGTTGTTGGACTTGAAAGACTTAAAAATCACAAAAAGAAACATGTTATTTGAGAAAAAGAAACAATAAGACGCAAGTAATCTATAGAAATAGGTAGATTGCATAGAATGAAAAATTGATAGATAAGCAGAAGGTAGATTAAATAAAATACGTCTACAATAGAAGTTAATAGACCTCATACTTGCTTTGAAAAGCTATATTCGAGACACATTTTCACATTTCCAGTGTACCTTGACTCTTGTTCTTGAAAAATAGATTTCTCTTATTCCACAAAATGTTTCGCTTTGTCACGAAGGCAATCGAAATTCAAAAAAGTTTCTCCCCGCCGTAAAAATCGCAAGATTTTGACAGATGAAAATACATATAGTTATTTATTATACAAGAGAAAAAAGTGATAGATTTTAGCTCGAGAACGCGTCGGGGACAAACACATCGAGAGCTAACATCGCACTTTTTTCTTGTGTGTAATATACAATTACCTAACTGAAAATTATGTCGGAAAAATAATTTATGTTAAACTTGGATTTTCAAACTGTCTTTTATCGTAATTGACGTTGCCTGGGTAACGAAACGATTTAATTACATAAACGTCATATTAATGTAATTAAAATTGAAGACAGTTTTGCAAAGATTCTTGTTAGTTTTCGATGAGTGAATTTAATAATATGGATAGTGATTATTATGAAAATTCCCTTAATAATTGCCATTTGGATAATATAAGGTAACTTTCCTTTACGTATTTGATATAAATTTAATGATATCTGAGTGTTAATAGTAGCTATACCTAAGCCGCCATTTCGGGGAAAAAAGTACTCATTTTTTACCCTGCTAATTCATTTTTTTTCCCGATAAGATGCACCTCATATAATGAGGCATTTTCCTACCTGTCAACGGGGAAAAAAGGTCAAACTTTTAGCCCGCCGCAGAAAAAATATTTTAATTTAAAACAATGCATGCGTTGCGGTGTCGTTTTATGTTTACTACATGGCGATTTTTTTTTGACTTTCGTTAATTTAAAACTGATTTGGCTTTAACTAAGTTTCCCTCTTGTAGTTCAATTTCCACTAATTAATTTGCGTAATTTTGAAAGGTAAAAAATGCTTCAATTATTCCTAAAATATTTTGCTTTGTGACGAGTTTCCTTCTCGTATCTTGGTCCCTTTTTGTAAAACATTTTACTTTTATTTTCAAATTAATTCATGAAAAAATTCTTAATTTATTAACGAGATAATCCCATTAGCGCCTGGAAAGAAAAAAATTCGATTTTTTTGTCAAATTCAGTATATAATGGGTAAATATGGGTTAAATAGATAGTAAAGGTCATTTTATATGGTAATCTGATTTCGAGTTAGTGTTTTGAAGGTGTTCCCATATGGGACCACTAGGCGGTTTGTCGAGTAAACTGTTTTATTTTTAATAAAAATTTATTAGGTCAGAAAGAAAATATTCATATACATTTTGATGAAAATACTCTATTGTTTAGTGTGAAAATCTTTAAAACACTCGATACACGGCCCCACGTCACACTTGCAGCACATTGTGCGACCTCTGCTTTTGCAATTATTTCCAGCACATCGTCTTCTTTTGTTATTAGGGATCTGGATTACGAAATGACCAATGTTATCCAATCTGAATTCATCAGCCCCTCTGAAAGTTCTTCCAACTGACTTGGGAAGGATTCTAAATCTTGTAAGATATATATAAAAATCAATTCTCACATAAAAAAAGATAAGAAATAAATATAAGAAGTACCTGTGTTATACTTCGCTTGAATTCAAGTTGCGGTATTGCACGACCCAATTTCCCAATACCATTTTTTCCCTCTAATACCAACACGATAACTAAAATTTAAAAAATAATAAGAAAGAAGCCTTACTTCAGTTGCACATAAAACTTACTTTGCTATTCCCTCGTCCATCAGATCGGTTCCACCCATATTTTTATTATATTGCAATATAGCATGTGGCTTGTTATTGGAACCTTTTTCTTTTCTGAACGGGAAAAGCGATCAACGTTTTGAATTAGCTGCACTCCATAAGAAGTACTAGCTACAGTAACAACGCTGTTATCCTTCCAGCGAATATATTGGATTCCACTTATTTTTTCGAGGGTGGCGGAATAACTTCCTCTAACTTGTTTATTGATTCGAGCTTTGGGAGTCAGTGGACATTGCTTAGGAACTCGATTCTCGCGAATCGTTCCTGTGACACCATAACCATTTTGTTTTAGAGTATACAGAATATTTGGTCCAGTAAAAAGATTGTCCATAAATATATTGTACCGATATGATTTTTTGATGTTTCTTAGATCATCTAACATTTCATCGAACAAGGGGAGCAGCACATTTCCCAAAATGCGATTCGTAATCACTATTTGCCCTTGGATTTTTGCCCTGGTATATTTCAAAATTTACTAGATATCCCGATGGCTTATTTAGGCACCAAATTTTGTACCCAAATCTAATTGGTTTGCCACGGATGAATTGCTTACATCCGTGACGTCCATAATACCAGACCATCGATTCATCGTATGACAAGTTTGACTCTGGTACGAAATGTTCCATAAATTTATTTTTCAAATAATCGGTTAGAGGTCTAAGCTTGTACATTTTGTCATTATGATCTACAGTTGTATTATCAGCAAAGTGGATAAAGCGACAAATTTGTAGAAATCGATCTCTTCTCATTGCCTCATATACCATATCATTTCGCATATCTTTTGAAGATTCCCAATAACTACGTTTTGAAGAAAGTTCGTTGTATCCACTTACTAATAAAATAGCTATGAAAACTCTTAGCTCTTCCACAGAGACTTGCGGATCTGGAAAATTTCTAAAAAGTGCATAACTTGTCGTCTGCTGAGAAATGAGCTGTAATAACTCGTCGGTAAAAAAAAGTTCAAATAGTTCACAAACGCTCATATTTTTGTATGTATCATAGTTTTCTTTTGGAAAATAATGCTGAGTAAACGATAAGTCTCCGTCACAATATTTAGGATTAGGTAGAACTTTGCCAAGCTCGAATGTACTCTTGTTGGTATGTTCACTAGTGGCCACATTTTCAAAATTCTCCTCAAGTAAATCAGCATTGTTACTCGTACTCTCTGGAACTTCATAGTTCAAGTCATTATCTAAATCATCCGCGATTTCACCAATTCTTCTAGAATCCGTAAAACGTATTTCGGCTCCAGCAGTAAGCTGTCGCGAGCTTAGATTATCAGCTAAACCTCCCTCGTCTTCATCAGCCGAATCCTCGTCAGTTAGAACGTGGCTCTCTGGAGGTTCTATAAATACCTCCGCAACTTCTCTACCCGAATCTGATTCATAAGCAATGTCTAAAGCTTCTTGTAATGTTATTCCTCTATAAAAAGTTATTACTGGTAACATAATTCAATTTTTCGGCAAAGCGCCTAGCGGTTCCATATGGGAACATCGAACTTTCAGTCCATCTAAAGCAAAATTTTGCAATTTTTTTGTATAAACTATATTATCACTAATTAGGATCATGATTTAGTTGGACAGAAAACCGATTTTGATTGAATAATTTTCAAAACACAAACAATTTTTATACTCACCTAAATTTTATGTCCGACATTTTTGAAATGAAAAAACACGAGGCAAATACAGCATTATGTAGCGTGGCACGAAATTCACAAACACAGTTTGCCGTTTCACCAATAGACAAAACAAAGCATCCAGAGTCACCTGACGCGTAGAAACTGATAAAAACCACGTGCAAATATCCCCACCATGTATTTGAAAAGAAGAGCGCGCATTGAGCCCATATGGTGACGCTAGGCGCTAATGGGATATATGTTTCACTGCCCCTTTTTGATTACAATTATAATTCCCTTCTTACTCATTTCCTTCAATTACACACACACATTCGTTTTATTTTTCCTCTTTGGGAAAAAAAAGTTGAGTAATGAGACTTTTGCTCACCGCTGGCATTTATCGCCAAACATATTCTGCAGGCTAGGGAACCTCAACGACGTTGCAGAACTGATGTTGACAGAATATCGGAATTCCATATTGAAAGAGAAACTTTCGTAACACATAGGTACAATAATGAGTACTATCCTTCTTCAACTTTTACTTTTGCTGCTGCTTCTAAGTAAGCACTGGCATTTTTTGCGATTTATTTCGCTTGCGACAAACCAATGTCATTTAGGTCCCTCAACGAGATTTCGAAAATAGACGCTGATCGGGTTTCCAGGTTGACATACATAATATTGGAATTCCTTTAAAACATTTTTATACTTTTCTTATTTTAATTCTCGCTTCTGTGTGTACTTTAGTCATTTCGATTCCACAATTGGATGTTGATTCAACACTTAACTATTGAAAGAAAATTTCTTTCCGACTTCAAGATGATCAATCTTGTCACGAGCGTAGTAATTTTTGCAAATCTTTTCTCGTTTTTCATTTTGAACATTTTTAATTTCTTCTTAACTTATTTGAAGGACTGGATGTTTTTTTTTTCTTTTTCATTTTCTTTTACCCTTTCTGAAAAAAATATTCATAAAATTTTAATTGATAATAAATGATAATTTATTTTCATTTATAATTGATTTAAATGATAATAAATTAATTGATGAACTTTTATTTGAACTACTTATTTTATCAGAATTTTATCTCCTATTGTTAAAAAAAATTCCTTTAATAATTCGAATAACCAAATCTTTCGTAATCAAAACGTTTTCTGCTTTCCGCAGTTTCTAATTTGGAAACAATTTCGACATTATTTAGGCTTTCTCTTCCGCGCATGACTTCTTGAAAAATATATGTTACTTTAATTTCGTACATAATTATTCCCATAATTTCTATAATTTATTCTTAATTCTTAGTCAATATCTATCTACTTAAACGCGTAAGAAATTATTCATCAGCTTATAAAAGAAATATAAATATAAATATTGTATAACTCAATACTACATTATGAAAAAAAAATTCACTGCATATTAATATAAAATTTCATTCCTACAAAATTCTAACGATGTGGAAATTTTAATAGGTTTACATTTTGTACTTACTCGGTAATTTATACTCTCTTGGATAATTCGACTTCCAGGTGATGCAGCGCTCCTCTATCTTCTCGCATCCCCATACCATGATAATTAGAAGTTCCCCGGATTCCATTTGGGTTGTCAGGTTACAATTTTTTTGGTCCATCTTGAAGTAGGATGAATCCCAAGGTCCGTCTCGAAGTCAGCATCGAAGTTTTAAGTCAGGGTCCGTTTAAAAAGCAGGCAGGATGATCCTGGACTGGCAGGATGATCCTGGACTGGCAGGATCAGAAGCCAGGGTCCGTTTCGAAGGCAGGATCGCCATGTGATATGCAAGCAGGATCGCCATGTGATAAACAAGCAGGATCGCCATGTGGTAAACAAGACTTGTAAGGGTTGTTATTGGGTGTTGTTAGGATAATTAAAGGAGATTGGGTTTTTCATTGGTTTATTGGTTAACACTTAAACACTACATAACGAGGGTTGTCTATATCTAATAATTCGTTGACTAGTAATACTTACATAATTATATCTAATAGAGGAAAGTGAAAGTGCCCGAATATCGGATACCCTTTTTAATTTTTTTTGACACTGCCAAAATTTTAGCACAATCCCAATAAAATTCACGCATTATACCCAATGCTTATGCTGCTCAATACTCATATTTATTTAATAGGGAAAATATATGACCTTAGGGAAATGAAAAATATTTTGATGAAAAGTGCACAATTACGAACATTTGAAATGAGTAGCCTAATATCGGATAGGTATCCGATATTAGGTTTTAGCGCGGGAGGAAGACTATGCAAGAAGTTCTAATTCAACTGAAACGAAATAAATGAAAAATTTATTCTCTGAAATTGTTAACAAATAAACAATACAACATCTCTAAAATAAAAATAAAAACATAATTTTTCCATTAGGTAGAAAAAATAATTATTGGAAAATAAATAAATAAAAATAAAAATTCCTCAACTTTGGTTGTCTTTCATTTGCATGCATCACAAATATAGTTTTTGTAGTGAGTGGTGTCGGCGCATTCTTCGTGAGACCACCTTAAAGACTGGAGGCACCTAATCCACTTCCCTCCCCGTGTGTCTTCCGAAAAGAGTCCACTGCAAAAGAGACATTCTGCTTCATCTTCCGTTTCCGGATCCCCCTCATCATCAGTGTTTACAGCATCTTCCGTTTCCGGATCCCCCTCATCATCAGTGTTTACATATGGGATGGAATCGTCTTCATCAGATGACGATGAAGAGGAAGATTTGCTTTGTAGTGTATTTTTCATCTTGGATGTTTTTTCTCTTTTGTTATTCTTACTATCATTTGGTCTGTCACTGTTCAAATTTCTCTTGACCTTTGAAATCTTGTTTTGCTCTTTTATTTATTTTACATCTTCTTGCAAATCGCCGATATATGGAGATGTTGTAATAATAGTTGCTTTGCCCTTCCTTCCTCTGCCACGACCACTTGTTGAAGGTAACGTAGGTAAAGGATTTATATCTGCAGGTCCTATTCGATCTGGTCTGTTCACACTAATGTCTGTGGAAGAGACAGAATCATTTATAATAATAATAATAATAATAAAGAGCCTTTATTTGTTTGTGTACTGTACCTACATTTTACAATACAAAATTAAACTGGGAGGCGAAGTCTAGCCTGGGCTACTCTACTTAACCTCCAGCCAATGAAATTAACAACATATTTACTTAAACCAATAAAACAATAACTTCACAACCGCTGCTGAATTTCCAGTAAATAAACTTTATAATGTTTTTTCAAAAAATTTAGGGTACGTGTTCTCATAAAGCTAGGTATAGCATTAAATATTTTAACCGCATTGTACGTGAAACATCTCTGAGACCCAGCAAGACGGAATTTGGGTAGCATTAATGTATCTGTATATCTAATAAGGCGATGATGCATGTCACCTCTTAACAACAATTTCTCTTTGAGGTATGGAGGTGTCGATGTATATAAGATTTTATACACTAACGAGCTCATATGATATTTGAAAAGGTTTTCCATTCTCAACCATTCCAGCTCATTTATTTTAGCTGATACTCTGTCATATTTTCGGAGACCAAATACAAATCTGCAACACGCATTTTGCACTTTTTGAAGGCGATATTTAGTTGATTGGTACAGACATGGAAAATAAAGAACCAGACCATAATTTAGAATAGAAAGCACCAGACTCTCGCATAATACCTTTCTCAACCGAAAGCCAAGCAAGTGTCTGTTTCTGTACAACTGCCTCAAAACTAAGTAAGACTTCTTAAGCAGAATGGAGACCTGCTCATTGAACCGCAGTCTACAATCAAAAATTATACCGAGATTTTTTTGACACCTTACATTCCTCAATGGCTGGTTCCCAACAATCAGCTGTAAGTCCTCCACATCCGGGCTCGAACCAAATGTCATAACGCTACATTTTTCGGGATTTAGCCTGAGCCCGTGGGCATCAGAAAAGGCTACCAAAGATGCAATATCACTATTCATGCGATTTAATATTGTTTCATCTTTCTCGTGTATTTGGAAATCATGATCTCTGAAAATTTGGGGATTAAAGGGCAATATCCCACTTTTTCTAAAACCGTGAACTGACACCTCCATTGTAGCAGCTCGATTATATGCATTGCCAACAAATTGAGCAATTTGAAAAGTTGAAACTACTCGTCCTAGGTGATTCTTTAACCATGTTTCGATTTCGTGTGCATAATAAGTCTTGAAAGGATTCATGAACGCTAAGTCGAGTGGTTGCATTTTGTGTGTGGAGTGCAGAGTAAGTACAACAACTGAAATATAATTGGATCTCTCGTATGTGAATAATGTCCGTCTAAAATTAAAACAACAGGATCATCCTCGCTGGGTTTTACAATATTAATGAAATGCTGTAGCCATTCAGTGAACAAGTCAGCCTGGATCCATCCCGACGGGTGGCACTTATGGATGGTGCACCGATGTTCGGCCTTAAAATTTTTTCGAGGGAATATGAACATAGGTGGAACATAAAATCCGGCCGCATTCATACACATTACTAATGTTATCAAACCTCCCCTCTCCGCAAATGTAATTGCACCGTTCTGCTTCTTGCCCTTCAAACCTATAATTTTTGAAAGCTTGTTTTGCACATTCGTAATTCCAATCTCATCTACATTGAATACCCTAGCTGGATTGAAATATATTTTTAGAAGTTCAGGCTCCAGAAACTTATTAAATTGATCTTCTGCAGTGAAACCTTTTATTCTTGCAGCAGAAACTCCTTGCGGTTTGCTTAAACTCAATTCCGGTTGTCTACTTAAGAAACTTTTTAGCCATTTTTGGCCAGCTTAACTTTTTCTTAGATGAAATGGATGAGGCAATCCGTTTCTTTCTGCAAGCTGGAAAGCCATATTGCGAATGTCTCGTGTTGTTAAACCGAAATACCAGTTTTCCATATCTAAACAATATGCAACCAATTCTTCTTCCAATTCAAAGGGTAAAATGGATTTCCTTTTAAGCTTTGTCTGAATGTTTGACTTATTTTTTACATAATCTACAAGAGTAGAGCGCGGGACATTGTATAACTTGGAGGCCTTCAAATACCTCATTTTTTTGCTCCTTATATCTATGACGGCTCTTCTCATTGATTCGTGATCCCAAGACTTTCGTTTTTTTGTAACTGATGGCATCTACAACAATAATATAAATTATTTTCACAACGACCTGAGTATGTTTTTCTTTCAAATTTTTACATCCTAATATCGGATAGTCGATATTTGGCACTATATCGATATCCGATATTAGGCATCAGATCTATTGGAGGTTAAAATTTCATTTTTGGATTAGCTTTAAATTATTTTAACATATTCTCATGTGTTCATAAAACCTGATATATGGTTATTATTTTTTATAACTCAAAATATTATTAACTTACCTCTAAAACCCGCAGTGAAGAAAAAGAGCAACTCACGAAAAAAACTCGTCTGCCCACTAACCACGTTACAGCAGAGAAATACAGCAAATAACCGAGGAGCATCCTGTTATTCTAGGTGTACATTTAGAATGTGATCTTTCCCAATATATCACGAGATGGCACCACGTTCTTCAAAAATAACTTGGATATCGCCATATTCGATATTAGGCACCTATCCGATATTCGGGTACTATAATAGTAATTGTAATTGATTATTCATATTTGCTTCTCGGATAGAGTGTCCATTATTATATATGGCTAGGTCAATGCCAACGCATTGTTTACCCTTAGTCAGTATTACTGCAAGGTTGGTACCACGGCTACCGTTTTTTAAGAAACATTATTTATGTGTGTCAGTATAATAAATACTACTTGTTTTCATAGCAAGATAGTTAATTAATTGACTTTAAAATATTTAATTATTGAAAGTTAGATTTCCTTGCTAATAATCTTAACTGGTCCATGACACCTATCTATCACACCAATGTCATCTTCTGAACCATCTAGGGCATTTCTTAAACACAGCACTTCTTAAATCCTTTTTTTATTGATTCAGGTGAAATCTTTTGCCAAGACTTTAATATCCACTCACTAATTAACTTGACTGGTGTTTTTTTTTACACGCCCGCTTTTCGTGTAGTCATGACTATTATTAATTAACCAATTAGAGTATAATTCTCGTAAGTAATCCTCAATGGCTTATTTACTACGACATCTAAGACTTGTAGCGCTGATGTCATCCACCTGGTATTATAACTAGGTCAGTTTTTCCAGATTTTAAACTTATTTTTACTTTTTCTTCTAAATGCCCTCTAAAGGCATCTAAGATCAATATTGAATGATTATTTTGTAACAAGGCCCCAGGCCGCTTATTCCATACACACATTATCCAATCTAGCATGAAATCTGCTGTCATCCAGCCTATATCTTGACGCCTTTAGGAAATTGATCTTTAGGCAAGAGTTTACGTTTTAGGATAATATATGGTGGTAATTTAGCTCCATCTGCTAGAACGCACAACATAATTTATTGTCAAGCGTTGTTTTTCAGCACCTGTACTTCTTATAGATATAGTTTTCGCTCCTTCAACATTTACCGTGGTGTTACTTGGCATATCAAAGAAAACTTGTGTTTCATCGGCATTTCCTATTGCGGAAAACGCGTACTTCTCCTTTTTGCGAAGTTTAATTATGTATTGCTGATATTTCAATATACAGGGTGTCCCAGCTTATTCGAAGCGGTCTCTGTAGGCCAAACGATGGACTTTTTCAAAAAACTTTTTGAAAATTCAAGTACAAGATCACAATGGCCATAATTTAAAATTATTTTGGAGTATACAGAGTGTCCCATATGACAGTGGCATATCAAAGTTATGTTTTTTTAAATGGAATGCTCCTATGTTATTGCATTTTTAGATTGTCTGAGAAGAGGAAATAAGATTGGCTTTTACAGTTGGTGTTTAAATTCAGAAGTTTTTGAGTTATAAACAAGTGAAAATGGTAATTTTTTAAGTTCAAATCCCTGTACAACGAAAACGGCTGAAGATAGAGAAAAACGGCTTACATGTCCCTATTTTACTTTTTCATGTACCATCCTATCATGTAGATGAAATTTTTATACAGGGTGATAAAAAATTTGAAAAATTCTGAGATTTCTCCACGCGTCGCCAAATAAAAAAATCAAAGAAAGTACAAATGTTTCTATACCATAGGATAGTACATAAAAAACTAAAATAGGGACATGTAAGCCGTTTTCCTCTATCTTGAACCGTTTTCATTGTACAGGGTGGGCAAATTTAGATGTTTCTATAGGAGATCTCGGTAACTATAAGAGCTATGGAAAAATGAATGGCGCATTCTCGATCGCTCTTTTTGAGAGGAACTCAATGGTGAAAACCGGAACTCTCTATCTTCTTTTGTTTTCGAGCTATAATGAAAAGTACGATTTTTCATGATATCGATAAATGTCGATATCTTTCTTGGTTTTCAAGTTAGAGAAAAGATATTTGCACATTCTTTAGGCACTTTTTTGAGTAGAATGGAACGGCCTCAACAGATTTTGAATATCTTTTTTCATTTTTCCATTATAACATAAAGTTGTATTTTTTTAAATGGAAGACATAGTGGGCCATGAACTAATTAAATAGAGTATTTTTTTCTCTTTGCAACGATATATAACATGTGCGTTAAAAATTTATGAAAAGTTATTTTTCAAAATAAACTTAATTTATCATGGTACCTTAGAAATTTGTTTCAACTATTTACCTAGTAGGCGTGAATGTCATTTAGAAAATTGTGCGACAACGCCTGCCAAAGCCAGTTTACGCAGTTTTTGAGTTAGAAAGTGCTCGTTTCGCTTGCAAAATGGCAAATTTGGTTTATGAAAACTACGAAAAGTATGATATGTTAGAGTGCTTTATTCAAAGTAACAGCAATTCTGATATTGCATCCGAAACATACTTCAATCGTTATCCAGAGAGGAGACAACCCCACAAATCTATTTTCGACAGGTTGAAGGCAAGTATTATCAATCACGGGTCATTCAAGAAACCTAGGCCGAAAAACTATCATATTGGTGATGCCGAAGAAACTGCCATTAATGTAATTGGATCCGTACTTGCCAATTCTTATAAATATAAATATCAGAATTGTCACTATTTTGCACAAAGCAATCTAATATAAAATATAAAAAGTTTGATTGGTCATCAACTAAATTTTACTTTTTTCAAAGCGAAACAGTCACTTTCTAACTCAAAAATGTAAGAGAACTGGGCTTTGACAGGCGTCTTCATATACTATTCTAAATGAAATTCACGCCCACTACGTGACAAGTCAAAATAAAAATAAAAAAATCTCAGGTACCAAGATAAATTCAATTTATTTTGAAAAATGTAACTTTTCATAAATTTTTAACACACATGTTATATATCGTTGCAAAGAGAAAAAAATTCTCTATTTAATTAGTTCATGGCCCACTATGACTTCCATTTAAAAAAATACAACTTTATGTTATAACGGAAAAATGAAAAAAGATATTCAAAATCTGTTGAGACCGTTCCATTCTACTCAAAAAAGTGCCTCAAGAATGTGCAAATATGTTTTCTCTAACTTAAAAACCAAGAAAGATATCGACATTTATCGATATCGTGAAAAATCGTACTTTTCATTATAGCTCGAAAACAAAAGAAGATAGCGAGTTCCGGTTTTCACCATTGAGTTCCTCTCAAAAAAAGCGATCAAGAATGCGCCATTCATTTTTCCATTGCTCTTATAGTTACCGAGATCTCCTATAGAAACATCCAAATTTGCCCACCCTGTACAGGGTCTTGAACTTGAAAAATGACGATTTTCACTTGTTTATAACTCAAAAACTTCGGAAGTTAAACACCAACTGTAAAAGCCAATCCTATTTTGTCTTCTCAGACAATCATAAAAATGCAATAACATAGGAGCATTCCATTTAAAAAAACATAACTTTGATATGCCACTGTCATATGAGACACATATACTACAAAATAATTTTAAATTATGGCCATTGTGATCCTGTACATGAATTTGCAAAAAAAATTTGGAAAAAATCAATCGTTTGGCCTACAGAGACCGCTTCGAATAAGCTGGGACACCCTGTATGTATAGCTTATCTGCATAGTCATTTGGTAATTTTTGTGCACTTGTTGTTCGTCTTCGAAGTGATAGACCGCATCTCCGTATCATTCTACGGTACCAGCCTATGCTAGCCTTGAACTGTACTCTTGATATATCGAAACTTCTTGCAATTTGTATGTCCTTTACACGTATGGCTTTCCGACTGACCGGCATGCCTTTGTTTCATTGCTCATTAATCCATTCAACCACTGCATCATCAATTTGTTTGTAACGCCCACTTTTTGGACCAGTCAATGCCCTTCTTTTTGGGACTGATAATCGTATCTGGTTGATATTTTGCTTCCAACGTCTAACATTAGACTCGTCAACATCGAAATGTTTACCGGCTCTTCTATTACCGAACTGTTTGCTGTACTCTACCACCTGTTTTTTAAAATATTCTGAATAATACTGCCGTTTCGGAGCTGTTTTAGAAGGTTTCGCTTCAATAATATTAATTTTTTAAAATCAATTACCTAGCTAGTTACGGATGCACAATTAATTAATTACCTATGAGGTACTTACCTATTTCTCATTTCAATCATTCCATTACTCATTGAATTGAATTTTCCATGAACTCAGAGACGAGTTAAATAACCTAACACCTAAAATCTAAAATTGACAATGACAACTGACATGACATCTTGCTTTTCTGAAAATCCCGAACTAATACCTACCAGAATAAAGACTAAGTACTATGGTCCCGAAAGTAAGCCGCAGGACTCGAAAACAAGCCGCATGTGAATCTGAGAACACTCCAGTAGCCGAAAAAGGTGCGGCTTGTATACGGAACAATACGGTAATATAAAGATTCTAAAGAATCACATTTTGAATTTGAATACTTTAGTATAGTAAAAATAATTTTAAAATAACTTTATCAGTTCAAATTCACATTCCATTCCTATACTGTCGGTTTAAATTTAAATATTAAAGATAAAGATATTGCTTATTTGCTTTCACCGATCAACAAAAACGTTCCATGCTGGAAATATATTTCAGGAATGGACAAAAAATCAATGGATCAATGAACTTATTCCAACCATAATTCCTATCACGAGTTTCAGCCCGGTTTTGACATGCAACCTGAAGGAAAAAAAATCTGCCCTAGAGCTAACTTTCAAACAATTTTTGCGAAAAGCAATCATTTATGACTATAATTTATAGTTAGGGCCGCGGTGACAAAAATGCCTTGCAACTCCCAAACGGATGAAAAGCACGGTTTTGTATAGTTCGAGTGTCGTTCTCGAAATCCGTGTTGTCGAGTAGGGGTCTGGCGTTCGGCGTTGGGCGGCTATAGTATTTTTTCCGAATTTTGCCCAGCGGTTCCAAAAATTATTTCCCAAACGGATGAAAATTACTGGAGGGCATCTACGCAAACCCCCAATTACCGGAAAAATATTTTCATCCGATTTGATATTTGCAAAGAGCTCTTCCAGAAGCTCTAAAAAAAATGGAAAAAAAAGGGGGGGGGGAAATTTCCTCATTTGAACTTGAAATTTGGCAGGGAGATATAGTTCGTGTCTGAGAATATGTAAAAAAATTTTTTTTGCTCTATGTATCGCGATGGCTTTGTAACAATTTTCCAAAATTTAAATGGGCCAAATTTGATAAAGTAATTCCAAAATGGATGAAAATTTTCCCACAGGTTCTTTGATACCTACAGAACATCGAAAAATTATTTTCATCCAAATTTGTTGCGGTCAAGTCCAGATCATCCATAATAATGCTCCGATATATTCATTAATACGGGAAACTGCAGGATCTGAAAGCATAATTTTGCCAGGCGCATTTTGGATGAAAACTTTTTTTTCTAATAACATAGGTAAATAATAACCATTCATATCAGTCCGGTTACATGCATGCGGCTGATAATTTTTTTCATTTCGGAGTCTGGGTCAATTTAATTGTACTGCAGGCTACGGCAAGGATCAAATCGGATGAAAATATTTTTCCGGTAATTGGGGGTTTGCGTAGATGCCCTCCAGTAATTTTCATCCGTTTGGGAAATAATTTTTGGAACCGCTGGGCAAAATTCGGAAAAAATACTATAGCCGCCCAACGCCGAACGCCAGACCCCTACTCGACAACACGGATTTCGAGAACGACATTCGAACTATACAAAACCGTTCTTTTCATCCGTTTGGGAGTTGCAACGGTCTTTTGTCACCGCGGCCCTAACTATTAAGAACCTTATGAAATTACTAGTAGGTAGGTATGTTACTTAAGTACCTACCTTAATTGACACTTTTTATGATTCATGCCATTTTTGACCACCATTCATTATGTCTGTTATTCTTTGTGCTTTGGAAGTGAAATTATGAAATGGTAAATTAAAAAACTCGAACTCGAACTGAAACGTCAAATTGAAATGTTATTTTATCCTTCAGAAAGACAGAATATTCTGTGTTTCTAAGATAACTTGGCATTTGTGAAAATTTACTCGTTTTGACAAGGGCTAACGCCAGACAGCCACCCCTCCCTGGCACAGACTATCATACCCTAAAAGATCGCCGACTCAATGTAAATATTTTGGATGCAAACTTGAGCGCTCCCTGTCCGCGGAGTTCCGTAACTAAAAGGCGTTTATAGCGGTGATGGGGGTATAGCGGTTGGCGGGATATTTAAATTAAATTATATTTGAATTCGAAAAGTCCACATAATTAATTAATACAATTTCCAATAATAACTTCAGTAAATATACGGAACTATTTAAAATTGCATTAATTATATGTATATGTGCGTCACATACTTTAAATGAAAAGAACGTGTTTTGTAATAAACTTTTATTATTTATTTTTTCATTGTCAAAAAATCAACTAATACATATAATATTATAAGTAAAAAATTCATAGGCATTTGAAAAAATATCTTGAAGATTCAACATTATGTAAAAAATATTATTGCATCTAATTTTTAATAAAACATTAATTCTATCATCTTTTCTAAGATTTATAAAATTTAACAAATGCAATAAATAAGCTTCATGAATAATTAAAAGTTGAAGTTAAAATCCATATTTTTTAGAAAATACATTTGGGATTTGAATACTCTGGAAAGTATGAATTGAATATTGAATACTCTGAATACTCCATGCTTTCATATTTATTATTATTACAGTCCTTTATTTAGCAAAAAAATTGCTATTGTCTTACAGAATCTTACAAAGTCTTACAAAAATTTTTAAATAATAATACAAATACAAACCTACAATTAAACATACTACAACAAACAGAATACAACAAAGACAAAATAAATAAACAAAAGTAAAGATTTGGCTACATCAGTTTTTCTACATCAGTTTTATACATGTCTTCAGATCTCTTATTCATTTTTTTCCTCAAATATACCCCACAAGACAGCAAAGACCCCAGAGCATCCATCACACCACACTCTCACCCTTCGTCCCTGCAAGCAGCAAGTGGTTCTTTAACGAATGTTTAAATTTATGAACGTTCTCTTCATGTTTAATATTATCTGGTATTTTATTATATATCTCCAAACCTCTAAAAAACACCGTCTCTTGAGTTGCCTTATACTGAACTCGACTAAGTATGAAATCCTCTCTACCCCTAGTCTCATACTTATGTGTTTCACCGAAGGTCGTGAAAAACTCACCTAGGTATCCAGGCAAATGACCATTTTTTGCTTTATATATGAAAACCATACATTGCAGCTGGCAGAAGTCGAAAACATTCAACCATTTCAATCTATTCAACATCTTATCTATACTTTGGTATATGTTACAAGAAAGAATGATTCTCATAGCTCTGTTCTGCAACAATTGTACACGTCTAATTTCACGCTTACGAGCTGTAAAAATTATCAGTGAGGAATACTGCAAATGAGGGAGTATTATAGTATTAAAGACTGTTAACCTGGCTTTCACTGAGAGGAACTTACTCACCCTAGATAAGACACCTAACTTCTGAGAAATCTTTTTACAAACAAAATCTATATGTTCAGCAAAATTAAGGTTGACATCAAGAATAAACCCAAGGTATTTAAATTTATCCACCAACTCAATTTTTTCACTATCAATTTTAATCTCTATTTTGTCCTTAATATCCTTATATTTGATGTCTCTACCAAAGATCATGGCCTTACACTTCCCAAGATTGATCTTTAATTTGTTCTCACTGAACCAATCAAATATGCACTGCAGGTCGTGATTTAACTTAAGAAGTATTTCCTGAATATCATATCCACTGACAAAAACCACCGTATCATCTGCAAAAAGATGTATTCTTCCATATTTAATGATAGAACCAATGTCGTTTACATACAAGCTAAACAACAATGGTCCCAACACACTTCCCTGAGGTACGCCCAGATCATTCGCCAGCTCTGACGATATATTCCCACAATCAACCCTTTGTCTCCTACCCTCCAGATAGCTCCTAAACCATCCCAACACAGTACCTTCCATACCATATAGTCTTAACTTACGTAATAACTTTCCCCTATCAATCGTTTCGAAAGCTCTGGTTAGGTCCAGAAATACCACCATTACAATCTTTTTTTTATCCAGGGAAACTTTCCAATTATTAACTAAGTACTGAAATGCAGTTTCACAACTGTACTGCTTCCTGAAACCCGACTGAAAGTCTACAAGAATATTGTTGACTTCGATATGATTAATAACTTGTCTATATACCACCTTCTCGAGAATTTTTTCGATAATCGGTAATGTGTTAATCGGTCTAAAATTCTCTATCTGTTTAGTTCCTTTGATTTTCCTTATTGGAACTACAGTGGAAACCTTCAAACTATCTGGAACAATACCTGTTTCCAAGGAGGAGTTTATCAGATGTATTAAGAAATCAGATATCTGAAAAAAATTATATTTAATAAAAACACTATTATTCTGTAGCTGAATACTCTCGTTATTTCTTAATTCATAAACTATTTTTTGTAATTCCTCTCGAGTTATCAACTTAAAATCACAAATTCTCTCTATTTCATCGAAAACATTACAGTGGTCGTTTTCTTCTGCAGTGATCCCCGGCTGTGTGATAGATTTTTCAATGTCCACAACACTCTCAATAAAATATTTATTAAATAAATTAGGTAATGAGTATTTATCTATTTTTACATTTTTATAGGTTAAGTTTTCATAGTCATCAGACCTATTTTTTCCACCTATTATATTCTTAAGTGTTTTCCACATAGCCTCGGGTTTACTCCTATTTTTGTCAATTTTTGCTTCATAATATTTTATCTTATTTTTTCTACACATGTTTACTACTTGGTTTCTATGTATTCTATATCTATTCCAGTGAGAAACATCCCCCGTAACTGAAAAACTTTTATAGTAGCGGTCCCTCAATTTTATCTCCTCAAATATCTCCCTATCAAACCATGGATTATTTCTAAACCTTAAATAAATTTCTTTTTTTGGTAATATTTCATCGTATACCTTTTCAACCTCAACGTTAAATTGCATGCACTTTTCATCCAAATTCTGATTTCGATAATCAAGCCGCTGAACAATGTACTCTACCTTTTGTTGGAGCAAATTCAAATCATAAACCTTAGGTCTGATCGATATTTTCTTTCTATACTTTTCTACCTTTTCTGGGAGCAAGATCTCAATGATACAATGATCCGAAATCTTCGCCGTCTTAAGGGTACTTACACTGAGGTTCAAATTATTACTTACCACTAAGTCTATGAGGGATTTTGTATCTTTAGTAATTCTAGTGAAATCTTCAACTAGCTGTTTACACCCACTGTCATTAATCGTCCTCCTAAGTGTCTTATCATAAAAACTATCACCCTTCCAGTCTAAATTGAAATCACCAACCAGAATAAAACTATTAGTGTAATCTATTAAAGTTTTTTCCATCCACTGATTTACAAACTGAATAAATACCGCATCAGAACGATTAGGAGAGTGATATACGCTTCCAAGAAGAAATCGTTCTTTGTCAACTGTTATTTCAACTTCAAGGAACCAAAAATTCATGTCTAGAATTTTCTCTTCCCTTATGTCACACCCTATGTCATGTCTCACATACACTATAACACCTCCAGTATGTCTACTGCTTGAGTTGACTCTTATCATTCTATACCCATCATACTCAATTTCACAGTCCATAATATCTTCAGTAACGCAGGTCTCAGTCAAAATCACTACGGCGGGCTGGTTACACTGACATATAAAATTTCTAAGCTCATCTTTATAAGCTGTCAGACTACTAATGTTACTTAAATAGATATTACAAGTGCCATTTTCTGGCCCGGTCTTACTTTGTATTATTTGCTCCTTTAGCTGGGTGCAGACGATACACATGCCAAGAAGAGAAAGATTCAGCAGCTCTAAGTCTACATTCGTTACCCGTACCAACAATAATCTTCCTACGCCTTCTAGCCTGGAATTTCTTCCATCCGTCATCTCCATTTAGGACAAATGGTTGATTTCTATTATTCAAAGATTCTGTTTCATTGACAGTCCTATCACTCACCCGGGATATACCTCTGTCAATCCTTCGATCCATGAAGTTGCAAACAGTCGACTGTTCCCTCACGTGATCTGTAACAACAGGAGGACCAGTCACCGCTGAGTTGACATTATTAGAATCTACATCAGTCAAGTTCTTAGGGCCATAATTGCTGTTGACATTTTTGATAACCGTTGATGGTACCGTCTCCAAGTTGTCGATATTTGCGGGAATACTCTTCGTCACCTTCATTAAGCTAATTTGTTCTTGAAGTGAGTCAATTAGATCCATTTGATTCTTGATGATCATGTCTTTGTGCCTCAATAACTCTTTGAGGTAGTCAATTTCGGTATTTTTGGAATTAATTTGAGATCTATTAGAACAGTTGTTATTAATAGGATCAGCTGTTGTGTCCCTATCAGTATTTACATTTTTTTCATCAGTATGTTTACTAACAATCGTCGATTTGTCGCTATCAGCAGCCGTTTTTGTCCGGCAGATAAAACATCTGAATGCCAGTCTCGCCTCGGTTGAATATTTTCTCCAGACACTTTCCCTAACATTAGCACAATTATAATGATACTTACTCTTGCATCCACTACAACTTATGAAATCATTTTCTGGTGGTAAATTTACAGTACAAATAGCACAGTTCGTCATCGTCAGCAACAGCAACAAATACACAAGAAAACAACAAAATTTCACCTTTTTCTGGAGGAGAACACCAAGCACGTCCACTCGGTTCGACGACTCGATAAAGACCGATAAAGAAGATTTGAAAGCATGGAGTGAGGAAAAAGTGAAATAATTCCGAAAAATAACCTCAATCGTTTTTCTAATAAGTAATTTACAATTGGTACTCCAATATCAGTACCTGTGTAACAACAAATTAATGAATAAGAGGGCAGCCTCGAAAGGCACCATCACCATACGTCGTACCTACGTAACCTATATCTGAAAAATCATATAAATCGTAGCTCTAAAAATTTTAACAAACGAATTACCTTAACTTAGTCTAACTCTCTTAAATCTAACATGCTTACTCGAATAATTGCTTAAACTAATTTGGAAATCATCAGGAGATGGTAAAGTTTCCCTGTTCGCTAAAATCCTATTACATAATTTAATATAATTAAAAACTAAAACTGTACTAAACTGACGATCTATACTGTTTCTAAGTTCTTCCATGTGCTCGCACTCATCCATATGGTCAAGAATAGGTTGCAGTTTCAGCCAGTTAAACAGACTTTCCACTAGAAACCTTTTTTGAATATGCCTTGGCAAGTACCACATAATAAGAGCATGATTATTACTCAATGATAAAATGAAACGTTCGTTACACTTTATCAATGTGCAATTTTCGTACTCCTTTAATTTCAAAAACTGATGTATGACACCAAGTTCACCTTGATGCATTATGTTACGCCAGCAAATTTCACAGCCACGAAGCTTGGGCATCACTGTGCGAGCTATGTATCCACTGATATAACTTAATGCGTCTAGGTTAACTTCGTCTTGTAAGTTATCTGGTGGCAACAAAAAAGTGTCGGATGGATCCGGTTCCAAATGTATAGTCTCTGTGTTGATAAACTCTTTCAAATCAACAAGGAAAAGTCCGGAATCGTTTTCGCAATTCGCACACCTTGAATGAACTGTGGTAAAGTTATTCACAACCAAACTTTTGTAGTAGGGTCCAAAATCAGCACAAGACCTATCGAGTCGACAACAGTGCGTCTTGTATAACGGCTATAGTTCGCGTTCTTTTACCCCTACATCTGGTGTACCTCAAGGTTCGAACCTGGGGCCGTTGCTCTTTCTGATTTTCATAAATGATATTACGGATGTTATCGATTCTTCTAAGCTTCTTTTCGCGGATGACTTGAAATTATTTTCGGTAATCAATAGTCATGATGATTGTCTTTTGATACAGAACGATATTGACAATATTGAAGGGTGGTGTGAGGATAATAGGCTGCAGATGAATACGGGTAAGTGTCGGGTAGTTACTTTTACTAAGAAAAAGAATCCCATAACATACGACTATAAGTTCAGGTCCGAGACATTAGCACGTAGCAGTACTGTGAAGGATCTCGGTGTAACATTTGATAGTGGCCTTACGTTCGCTGACCATGTGACCCTCATCACCAAGTCATCTATGAGGATGCTTGGGTTCTTGCATAGAAACTGCCGAGATTTCAACAACTCTCACTGTCTGAAGGTCTTATACTATTCTTACATAAGATCTAAATTAGAATACTGTTGTCTGGTTTGGTCCCCCTATTATTTCTGTCAGGTCAATGAAGTGGAACGTGTACAGAGAAGATTTCTGAGATTTCTGAATTATAAAATGTATGGTGTTTATCCACAGAGAGATATGAACTGTGATTTTTTGTTGGAGAGATTCGGTTTCACGACTCTACAAAAGCGACGGAAGATTGTTGCAATTAAGTTCCTGTATCAACTCTTCCATAATCACATAGATTGTCCTTTGATGTTATCGCTTTTTAGTTTCCACGTCCCTTGTCAGAATTTAAGGACTACAAGAACATTTTCACTGAGGATACCGCGGTCTAATGTACTTGTAAAGTCACCCGTGTACGTAATGTCGACACTTTTTAACCGCATTTCGACCATTTGCGATCTTAACATGAATAGCATGTCAGATACCTTGGTGATCGCTGCTCGAGAATTATAGGATTTATTTTCGTCGTTGTAGAACTGTGAAATTATCATTGGTTTTGATATCAATTTATAAAATGTATATGTGCCTGATATATTGTGCATTTTGATATGTTTCGCTGTAATTATGTCTTCTGAAACTTATTATGTTGAAATATTTAATTGTTAAATTGGTTCACAATCTTATGTTGTCTAAATTGTCCTGTAATTGGATTTTAAATCTGTTGGGCAATAAACATATTATTATTATTATTATTATTATTATTATTAAGACGGGTTGTTATTTCTACAGATCCACGTTGACGCACTTGTCCGAAAAAGTTCTCAAGAGGATCTTGATTGAAAACCCTTGATGCAAACGACTTTAATCCAAGATCCTTAAGAATATTTCGGACAAGATGAAAACCTTTCAGTGTAGAAATAAAGTTTGCTAAAACAGCAGGCCTAACTTGATCGTTTGGTTTCTGTCTTACAAACGTCATACTCTCTAGGACTGTTATAGCCTTACTCCAAATTCTTGCTTGTGAAGATAATCCAAATGTTGCTTCAGACATACGAAGGTTTTTGAATGACTTATTCCAATTCCTAAAAGTTCCATTGAGGCTATCAAATAATTTATCAAAAAACTCACACAAAAGAGCTGTGTCACAACCATTAGACCCCAAATTTCTGTTACCAATCTCAGTCTAACTGTAGTTATGTAATCCGGCAGCTACTGATGCACTAAACACTTGCACACATGACGAAACTTTCATCAGCCTTATCTTATCAGGTAAGACGTGAGACTGAGAGTTTCGGCATTATGCGCAAAAATTCTTTGCTGACATCTATGTGGTATGCCTCAACAATATGTGACCACTTTGCCATTCTCGTAACACCATCAATACGATACTGAAAATTTTTCTTAAGTAGGTTATTTCGAAGGCACTTTAAAAGATGTGGAGGATCATATAAAGGTACTATCTTCAGACCATCAATGACGATCAAATGGAACAACCACTGGAACTTCATTAGATCTTAAAATATTGCCTCTACTTTCCTCAAGTAACATTTTGATGGCGCGTACGTTTGTTGCACCTTGGTCGCATACCGATGCTATAATGCGAAATCCAGCTTTAGTAGATTCTCTTACAATTGCCTTGTAATTGTAATTGCGTACTATTTCCTGTATAGATGTTGATCCTTGACAAAAAACATAAGCAACGAGTTGCTTCCACTTCATGTCAATTCCTCTCAACATCCACACCTGAACATGGTCTGCAACTTCACAACAACGCTCCACCACGTTATCGGTGAGTTTACCTTCTACCATATCCTTTCTCTTCGAATATCGCAGTCCACACTGCAAGGCCATTTCGTCAAAGATCAAAGTACACAGCTTTGATTCTTGTCATAGAGTCTGGCTACGTAGGGAAAGAGTTTGGAAGATTGTTTCAGAAATGCCTGGGGATATAGGGAAGATTGTTTCAGAAATGCCTGGGGATATAGGTAAGATTGTTTCAGAAATGCCTGGGGATATAGAAGTGCTATGCAGAACTTCACTAAGAGTCTGAGCACTTGGAAGATCAAAAATTTTGCATAAGAATCTATAAGCCTTCGGGCTCTGCTTATAGATGCCTATACTCAGGACTTTATCGTCCATTGTAAAACGTCTCCCCCTACGTTTTCTACCAATATTCATAAGTTGAGACCGAAAGAAATTTTTTGCAACTTTACTCATGTTACATTGGTTTTTTTAAAAATGTAACTTATTATTTTCTACCATCTCCTTACAAACTTTAATCCTCTTATCAAATGTTGCATTCTTCCGCATGCAGCTCCTACATTTCTTCTTCAAAGCTATCAGTTCACCATATAGCGACCTTTCTCTATCGGTTAGAGAACAAGTTGATGGGACTCTTCTCCTTGCTTTTGTGGAACCTATGAAAGAAATATATTAAGAAATAGTATATTATTCAACAAGCGCATAATGATAGCTATTATCCACGAAGATGAAAATTGCAGCACGAGCCTCTGGCGAGTGCTGTAACATCTAAGTGGATAATAGCCATTATGCGCGAGTGGAATACTATACTTTATCTACGAGTATACTTGAATCAAAATAATTTTACTTACGGTAGAATTAAATTTTTATGTGAAAAAAGTTTTATGGATTGCAGTTTTATTTATTAAAAAATATGGTTCTCTTTAAGTAAATAATTTGGTTATTGAAATATTGCAAAAGTACAGAAAATATTACATACTTCACTATCGACTGAAAATTTGTAAAATTAAGTACTTTAAAAGGAGAAAATTTTCCAGGCAGTAAACCATTAATTGATGCATTTGTTGCTTTTCCCCTATTTATATCAGGTGGCGTATTATTCAAGATGTGATTTTCTTCGAAGAACATCCTGTATTATTCTGTTTATAATAATTTTAAGTTTAATTTTTATAATACAATAATTTGTATTGTAAAATTAAAACTATAAACATAAACAAATGTGAATGTTAGGTTATCGTGATTAGCTGTCACTACTGTCAGTCGACTAAACCTATTGGCAGCGTTCCAAAGGCATCAGCTTTTACAACGGTTGACTAGGGCTTTATAACTACGCACGGATACTAAAACATGTTCATTTTAGTATTATGATAAGTTAGCTTCGTATGCTATAGTAGTTGAAAGATCAAAATCATCCTAATATTCTGCGACTTTCATATTTTTATAACATTTTATTAAACGTAAAATAAACGTTTAGGGACTCTACTTGCACGTCAGTGGACCATTGACAGTAGTCAGTAGTTTAAATCTGCCAAACGTACGACAGAATAGGGCGGTAAAGTTAAACAATTGACATTAACGATTGAATAATGAGCTCATTGTTCAATCGACCTGACACTATTGTTCTGTCAAATTGTGAAGACTAATTTTAATTTTGTCTAAGAATAATTATCGAATTTATTAATTTATTCTACAAATTTTTAAAGTTTTTTATGTTTTATTGCAATTTTAAGTATTTTTTCATGTCTAAGTGATCAAAGTTTTTAGATCTTGAAGATATTTTGTCCATTTTGAACATTTTAGTCCAAGATGACATAAATGTCAACTCATAATGATGATACAGACGATTTATATGAAGATTATTTACAATTGAAATATCCTTCAGATGGGATTAATAGATCATTTTTGGAAAAGAACTTCACAGTCAACACTCAAGACAAACTCGAAGCAGGTACATCCTCCTCAGGAAAAAAGGAACTTTCATTTACATGCAATGACTGCAATAAAATATTTAAAAATGAAAGAGGTTTACAGATTCACAGCAGTAGTAAGGCACATAAGCATAATATATTGAATGAGAATTGCAAAGAAAATAAAATCGAACAGAAACTAACATCAACAAATTCGGATACATATAACTGCGAGCACTGTAACAAAAGTTTCGGTTCAAAGCAAGGAGTATCTGTTCATATTGGTCGTGTACACAGCCAAGAAGCAAACTGTAACACAGTTAATAAGATTATTAAACATAATAAGTTTCTAAGGTCTGCGACAAAACCGAATGAAGAAAATCTTGAAAAATCAGTAAAGAACATAAATAATAATTTATTTGATAAGGAAAAAGCAGAATGGTTAAGAAAATTTAGAAGTTTTGAAAATGAATCAAGTATCAACTTAACTATATTTGATGAAGCAATAGATGAGTTTCTGAAATTTCTGTATAAAGCAAATCAAACACTACCAGGTCCAGTTCATCCAGCAATCAAGAACTATAATCGTAGAAAGAGAAAACAATCTTCTATAAATGCTTCGAAAAATTCAACTTCATCAAATCCACAACGTGTTGATAAGAACGTATGTCAGCGACGTCGTGATCAATACAACTACGAACGAGCACAATACTTATATTATAACCAGAGAAGAAAAGTTGTACGTCAAATTATGACATCAGGTAACGGAAAACAATGCAACATTAACCTGCCAATAATAGAAACTTATTTTCGTAATATATTTGAAAAGCCCAACAATAAAACAAAAACTGTAAACTACGAAAATATTGAGCAATACACTGATATAATTGTTACAACTGATGATGTTATTAAGGCAACAAAGAATATGAAAATAGATACATCTGCTGGTATTGACCGTGTATTGATACGTACAGTTAAAGATTTACATATTAGCGAAATAATAGCATCCATCTTAATGCAATGTTGAACTCCTCATATGTTCCAAAATCATTTCGTATTGGTCGTACAGTTCTTATTCATAAAGGTGGTCTAGAGAAGGAATTATCAAATTGGCGTCCTATTACGATTTATTCAATTATACGTCGAATTATTGAAAGAGTACTTGATAATAAGCTACGATCAGAGGTGGACCTCAATAGTAATCAACGAGGATTTATTACAGGACTCGCTGGATGTCACGTTAATACCAAGATACTGAATGCTTGCTTAATAGATGCCGAAAAATACAAGCGAGATTGCGTTATTGCTTTTCTGGACGTTTCAAAGGCTTTTGATAATATTGGTCATATACACATAAATAATGCGATGAAGTCTCTTGGAATATCTAGAAACTTAACTAAAGTAATCATGAATCTATTAACACAGAATGAAATTATTATTCAGTGTAATAACAAACGCACAAATAAAATCAAAATTAATAAAGGAGTTCCTCAGGGTGGACCGCTTTCTCCAATGTTATTCAATATTGCAATAAATTTTATATATAATGAAATCTGTGACCCTAGCTTTGCACATATCCATGGATATAGATTAGTTGAAGACCTAGACGCTGTATCTTTGACAGGGTTTGCTGATGACCAAGCAATATCCTGTAAAAATGAAGAATCAGCACACTGTGTTATTAAACTGTTGACAGAATTACTAAATGAAATTGGTTTAAATATTAATTCATCGAAGAGCTCTGCAATACATCTAAAAAATGGTATATTACACCCAGGAGCATTAGACATTCAGGAGAATGAGTCAATTAAATGTATTGATGAAAATTCGAAGATTAAATATCTGGGATGTACTTTTACGAAGAAAATCGTTTTTGATCCAGATTTAATAAAAGTATTCAATGAAAATTTTGAAAAATTAAGCAAAACACACCTATTGAAACCCGACCAAAAATTGAACGTTATTAACCAATATGTCTTTCCAATGTTAAGTTATCCATTGCAATGTGCACCATTATCTGAAATTCCAAATTATTTAACTGAGAATATAGACATTTTGATAAGAAGAACTGTCAAAGCAATAATTGGACTTCCTGCTTCAACAAATTCAGCAATGCTTTATTCGCCAAGAAATCTCCGAGGACTTGGTATTCTTAATATTAAATGGGAAACAAAATTACAGCATTTCTCTATTGCTGATAAATTAATGAACTATAGCAACGAATTATTTAGTCGCAGCTTTAACTGCTTAGCTGAGATATCGTCCTGTCGAAAATTTATAAGTGATCTACTAGATAAATCTGATATATCGCAGACGGCTAAAACATCAAAAATTTTACGTCAAGAACTTAGATTAAATGAATATGGAAAATGGTGTAATATGGCCTTTCAAGGTGTTGGCGTAACTCATTTTCAAACATATAAAAAATTGAATAACTTCATATATAATAAAAATGCTTTTTCTTCATCGCAATGGACTGCTGCTATTAAACTTAATTGCAATTACGCAAATCTTCGTGGTGTTCCTGGAGTTACAACAGAATCGGACCTTTGCCGCAAATGCGGTAAGGAGAGAGAAACCCCCAGTCATGTTACCGGTTCCTGTACTTCAAACAACACGAAGATAATAGCGAGACATAATAGGCTAAAATTTAAAATTGCAGCTATTCTAAAAGAAAACAATTTTGATTGCTATGATGAAGTACATGCATATGACAGCGACGGCACAAATCGTTTCGTGGATATTTTAGCTTTTGATAAGAACTCAAAAAAAAGCTTTGATCGTAGACCCTACCATTCGATACGAAACAAATTCCAGTGAACAAGACAAGACAGTTCAACAAGAAAAAGAAAATATCTACAGCAAATGTATACCTTATTTTCAAGAAAAATATTTAGATCTTTACGGCGAAAGAGAATGGAGTGTTTTCGAGGTTTATGGTTTGGATCTCGTGGCACAATTATTTCCAGTGTTATTAAATTTTTCGAAGACTTCAAATTTGACAAAACTTTACTTGGTCACATAGCAGAATCCATTTACTTAGATACTTTACATATTATTCATACACATATTTATACTTAATGTTACTTTATTTTCTTTACTTAATTTATTGTTCCTCGTTAATTACTTTTCTACTATTGTTGTATTGATTGTTATGCTGTGTTTTTAGCAACCTGTGATACACAGGCAGCACAACTTTAATTAAAGTTTTTATATATATATCGATAGGGCAATAGTAATGCATGCCATTACTTCGTTAAAATTAGACTAATAATTGATTTGATATCCAATAGGAGTAGATAAAATAAATAAATATAGCATAGTTAATGAAAAAATGAATCTTATCCATTTTAAGTTAGGTATACAGGGTGGTCACTTTCAACTGGCTCACCACTGGGATCTCCTAAACCATAAGAGATACAGGGTTGCTTAAATTAGATAAAAGTTGCCCAATTTTATGTTCATTCAGAATCTGAAAAAAAAATCGTATAATTTCAGTCGTTGTTGAAATATCCTGAAAAAAACTGAAAAATTGATATTTCTTATTTTAGCCATATCTTCTTTACTATTGAAAATAAGTAAATAATTTTTCATGGGCTTAAATTAAGTCGTCATGAGCTATCCATTTGATATTAAAAAAAAATTCAACGCCAACTAGATCCCAAAGTTTTCATAGCCAACTTTCGGTTTTCTTATGGCCGCCATATAATAAACTTCATAAACGATCATAAACGAATAAAGAAATGATCAATAAAAATTAAAAATTGAAGACTGAAAAATTGAAAGCCACCTGGATACCACTTATGATTGTAATAACAGTAAAATTTCCTTTCAAAAACTCCTCAGCCTGAGCCAATGCTCAAAAGTAGCAATGCCAACAAATTAAAAAAAAAATAATAGGAGCAATTAAGATGACTTTAAGAGTCCCCAGGGTCTCCAAATTACGATAGTCTCACGTTGGGCGCCAATTTATAACGTACAGTGCCAATTTATAACGTACAATTTCACCCCGAGCAAATTTAATGGAGGAAAAAAACACCATTTATCACCAGCTAGATCAAAAATTAAATTAACTTGATATTTTGGCAATGCACACACATGAACAACTTTGTTAATAGGAAAATTCACAGGTCAATTTCAACAGTTTTTATTAATGAATAGAATAAATAATTTACATAATAAATAGAATTTACAATTATATGACAGATAAAATAGATAAAAAAAATATTCAAGTATCACGAAATACTCGTATAATTTAATAAAATAATTTTCAAAATCACAAAAAATGAAACATTGCAATAGATGGTGAAAATTCAAATAGAATTAAAGCAGACTATCGCAAATATTAAATTTATAGAAAAGATTCAATAATTTTTAATTTTTAAATATGAACATATGATAATTACACAGAGAATAAGACGAACATTAAAGCTCACGCGATGACGTGTAAAGGCGATACTTATAATTATATATAATGATTTATTAAGAAGGGGAAAAATACAGAAAGATTGCAGATTTTGATCACTAATTAAATGATAATGGAAATATGAAAACTATGTAAGTGAATATAAAATTTACAATAAGCAGTGAAATGAATGATCAACATTTAAAGCACCAAGTGAATGGTAGATTTACTTAACTTAAAATATAAACAAAGTTTATTATCAAAACAAGATCTTAATAAAAACTAATAATAAACTAGCTTAGCTAACCTCGCCAATTTGCAATAATTAGCCTCTAACTTTTTTGTGATAGTTGATATTTCACTTTTAATTTAAATTTGTTAATGTGCTATTTTTTTGCAAATAAAGTTGTTATATTATGTTATTAATGACACAGGTGGTGATGTTCCCTGTCTCAAAAAGCGGGTTCAGTACAGCTCCACTTTTATGGGCTTGGAGCGTCTGGATCATTGTCTCATTTTCGGTGCTGTTACTAGTATGGTGTTCACGTGCTAAATGGTGGATGGCACCGCCTCCGCTTCGCGTTGGAGTGTCATAAGTCAGAAAATTAGCGGAGAAACTTTACCTATTGGTGCGTCTGACAGGGATATAATGTCGATATCACTAAATTCTGATGTTCCACTATTGTCAGGGGGTTGCCTTCTACCAGTCGGTGCTGCAGATGAGGGTTGCATACCGTGGCATTCCTGGGTTCGTTTTCGATGTCGAGAGAAGCCTTATTTCGAGATGCTTGTCTGATGGGGCTATCGTTAGTTCTTTGCATGCTGACCGCAACCGTTCGATTGTGACAAGAGTTCTGCAAAAACTATTTGTTATCCCTTCTAATTTGGTGTTTAACTTCCATTAAACAGGTTCATCGTGCCAAATGTTCTATAATTGTTTCTCTTTCTAATTCGGACTGTTTATTTATTTCGTTATAAAAGTCCAGATTGTTTTTAAAAACGTCTAGACGCTGGACATATTTGGTTTCTATATTTGGTTGTCAAGCAGGCTGGGCTATAGTAGACAACAATAAATTTATAATGATCGGTAATAGAAACTCATTTTTGAGTAAATTTCTCCTGACATGATGAATTGGTTAGGACATCCGTTAAACATGCCCCAATGTTGAAGAAAATAGATCTGTTTGAATAGAAGAATTATTCTTTTTAATAAAGTTGTTTTGGAGAGATGCGACTAATTTCTCTGATTTTCCTTCAATGAGAAGCGTTTAGTAGTTGTGATCTAATTCGTGCTGAAGTAAAAAAAGATTAATAGCCATTATGATTGTACAAAGATATATTTGCTAATGTTGTTTTATCTAATGAAACCACGGGACTGTAAACGCGGTTGAGATTTTCGTAATAATTATTCGAATTAAAACCGAGCCATATAATTTCAGATTATCGAAGAACAGGAACGGCACCTACCTTGTCGGCATCTGCGTCAGGTTTGTGGGGCCCCAGGGAGTCTTCCTTCTCTATTCACACACAGGAATAATCACCATAACTTAGAAGTTTAAAAAGGGAGCAAAGAGACAAATTGTAACTAATGAAAATCTGTGTTATTTTTGTCCACCGAACCGCCGTCACTTGCGTTCTCGCCGGTGTCTTTCGAAAAGTGTCTTCTTTAATTGAGTGGGGGAAAATTAGAGGGAGAGCGAGCGCTGTTCTTCCTCTTCTCGGCGGTACCATTCCATTGGAAATCATATGGCTGATACTCGATAAACGAACAAATAATTTTTCTTAATTTTGTTATAAAACAAAGATTTGCATGTACAATGATATGTAAAAGTCCATTAAGCTAACGGGCGGTTTTCAGATACCATTTTTAAAGCTAATATCGATGTCGAATAACTTTTATTAAAATTTTTTTAATCATTTGCGTGCCAATCACTAAATGGCTATATTTTCCACCTATGGTCGATACATTTTCCAGAAACGGCCCTAGCAATCTACCTGTTACCATAAGGAGCAAACATAATTTTTGAAAGTTCTACTTCATATTAGTGGATAGTAACGATGTTTAAACTGTTGAAAGTTTGATGAGCTAAATTAATTTATAAAAGTTATTATTAATATACAAGTCCACTAACTTGTTCTTTAGAGTCACATTGCCGAATAATTTGCTGAAAAATATTTTGAAGTGTAACTATTATAATTAGACTGAAATATCTCTAATCCATGTATCGGTCTAGGTATATCTAAAGAATAAGCAGTACTTCATATTTGATTGCAAAAATAATAAGATGTAACTGTTTTAAAAAAAATTACTTACCTGTTCACCATGAGATGCGTCTTCTGGTATTGGATGTTTTAAAGGAAGATCTATCATGACATTCATGTCACGATCTTGTATCGATCCAATTTCGCTAAAATGCGAATAAGGCAATCGACGAAATAAGGCAATCGCCGACGAAAACATTAACTTTCTTGATTAAAAAATATTTAATTTACATTCGGACATTCTCATCTTTCAGGTGACCTGAAAGGAAAATTTATCTCTTTTTCTCTCTCTCTCTCGTTTTTTCTCTCTCTCCCTCTCTCTGTCCCTCTCTCCCTCTCCCTCTCCCTCCGTTCCTCTCTCTCTCTCTCCCTCTCCCTCTCCCTCCGTCCCCCTCCCCTCCCCCTCATCCTTGCCCTCAAGATGAACTTCGTCGTCCTAGGGTACCGTAATAATGTTACTGTTGATGTTAGTAGCTGCGTTTAAAGGAGGAACGTCACCCATATTTCTTCTTGGCTGTCCAATATTGTTATGTTCAATACGATTTTAGTTGTAAATGAATGGAACGTCGCAACCCAAAGCACGCTCTGCTGAATTTCCTAAGTTGAATTCAGGAGACAGAGTTCGATGTTTATCAAACAAGCCCTAAAATAATTTGTTTTTTGTAAGTTTGAAGTTTAGAGAAAAGATAAACATCAGTTTCTCTGGAACTAGAAGTCACACCATGAATGATCTAGAGTGCTCAAAGTTAATCTGCTGAACATCAAAACCTGTGGCAAAAATAATTGTAAAAATGAATGAAAACAAAAAAGTCCTATATGGTGCCAACTTTTTGATGGGCACTGTATATCTACCTACCCAATCTAGAAAAAAATTTATATCGAAAAAAAAATATTTTTTGTAGTTGATTGATCAATAATTTGATCATCACATGAGATTTGATATTTATAAAATACTAGACCTATAAAAAAGACTCAGGTGTGTTATACATGTAGAAGCACCGCGACATGACAAATCAAATTCAAGACATCTTTATGAAAAATATAAACAATGATAAAATATGGTGTACAATAATAATTAAAATTTATAACTTTTTCTAAGTAAAAGAGAATTATTTACTAAATTGAAAATTTCTGTTTTTGTTAATTGCACCAACCATTTAATTCGGCATTATAATAATTAATAGCAAATAAAACTAGCGACCAACGTGAGGCGCTTATTCTAGGGAAATAAATTAAATCGAAAAAACCAAATGGAAGTTGAAGTGTTAATGAACTAACTAATCAGATAACATCAGAATGGATCAGATACAAGCTAGCATAATAAAATTTAGGATGTTGTAGGAGAGAAATCAAAACAGCAGATGATCAAATAAAGTAGTGGAAATGCAGAGATAAAAGTAGGTGACAATAAATCATATTATGTATGGTTTAAAGAATTAGGAGGAGAACATTTGTTTTTTAATCCCAATGGAAAAATAAAGGAAACCATAACTTCAAGTATTGACTTATATCCACCCCTTGTTTAATAATTAATTCCGATTTGACCATTGAATAATTTGACCAATAAAAAATAAAAATGTTTACAAGTAGTTATTATTTTTCGCAAGACGCTCACTAAAATAATATTTTTAGCGCTTATTTACGTAAATGTAATAATAGGTGCTATAGACTGTACCCACGTTAAAATACAATCGCCTGGTGGTGAGCGAGCAGAATTGTTCAGAAATCGGAAACACTATTTCAGCATCAATGTTCAAGCAATATGTGATGCTGACTAACTGCGGTATTTTACATGTAAAATTCCCGTTGATGGACCATCATAGGATAATCATTTTTAATTAGCGTTCTAGCACTCCACCCTTAAAGTTGCAGCATTTAATAGCTCGATGGCCTGGATCAGTCCACGACAGTACCATCTTTAATGACTCTCCACTTCCTGCAGAATTTGAAATCGGCCTTTACGGGAATGGTATACTTCTTGGAGATAGCGGTCACGCTTGCAAGAATTATTTATTAATTCCATTGCTGCATCCTGATGGTCGAGGTGAAGTAGCATACAATAGGGCTCACGTAGCTACTAGAAACACTATTGAGCGTTTCTTTGGTGTGTTAAAGAGAAGATTTCCATGCTTGCAGTTATGTCTACGTCTTAAATTGGAAACTACGGTTGAGGTGATTGTAGCTTGTGGAGTGTTGCATAATATCTGCAAAGAACAAAATGATATATTTCCACAAGGAGACATGGAAGAAGTATACACCGTGTTTTATATTAAGTCGGCACTATTGCTAACTTCGTTATTATTTAACCTAGAAAGTCGGTTAAATTAGCAAACTAGTAGTATTTTTGCCGCTGAATAAAATAGCGAAAGCAGAAAAACAATTGAACATCGCGTTTTCGAGATATTTAAAAAAATGTAATTTTTTTAATGGAAATAATGTATATTTTTAGATGGATCGGTTCCAAATTTTTTTTAAAGGGAAAAGTCTTTATACACTATGATCCTAAAATAATAAATTCATTAATTATTCATTATTTTATTACTCCCAAAGTAGGCTGCGACAATTATTGTAATTTAGTGTACCTACGTAATGTAAGGTAAAAAAATTATGTCGTCCTCAATAGTGTATTTTTCAATAAAAAAAATACACTAAAAATAAGAGTTGTTACCTTGAAAAGGATTTAATTTTACATAAACAAATAACAGAACTTGTTTGTGTGTAAAATTTTATTATTTTAGGATCATAGTGCATAGACTTTTTCCTTTAAAAAATTTTTTGCAACCGATCCATCTAAATATATACAAGGTGTTCCATAAAAAAGATACATTTTTTTAAATATATCGAAAACGCGATGTTCAATTGTTTTCCTGTTTTCATCGTTTTATTCAGGAGAAAAAATACTACTAGTTTGCTAATTTAACCGACTTTCTAGGTTAAATAATAACGAAGTTAGCAATAGTGCCGACTTAATATAAAACACGGTGTATAACCAGAAGGGGGAAATTGAACAGGAAGTAATAAGGGAAAATGATAATAATAATAACCCTAACTATGCAGTTAGAAATGCTCTTATAGCAATGACTTTCAATTGATTTATAACATAAACAAATTAGTGCGGTTTTTCAGTTTTTATTTAAACAAGCAAAAATTCAACTTATGATTGTTTCAATTTATTAATTTCTAGATTAAGTTTTTTATAGTTAAATTTTCTATTATTCTTTGCCTTCTTCCCTCATTGACGGCATTAACGTATTTTTGCTTAAAATAAAGCAGCCTGGAGCGGTCTGCCGTTTTTGCTTTAACTTTTATTTTCTGAATTCTGGGTTTCCTCTTTGTTAAACGGGAACTGGGAACCGTACTGGGAAGGGGCTCAGATTCTGGCATGTCATTGACAGGTTCGGGCAGGTTCAGGATAGGTTTGAGAGGCACAGGATCCACATCAAAAACATCTGCTGTCACAAGATCCTTATCTGTAAATTTTAAAAATCAGGCCATACTTCACTGATCTTTTGAGTTTATAATATAATTAATTAATTGATGGGTATTGAATGAAAATTTTTATTAAATAATGAAGAAAATATTTACTGAAATAGTCTGCAGCCTGATCAAAAGAATTTGGAATGGGCTGAACTTGTTGCTGCAGCTCAGCAAGCAATTTTTCCTACCCGTTGCTTATGGAAGTAACGTTACCTCCACCCGTTTTTAAGATTTCATGCTTAAAATATTAATGACAAATTTCAGTTTTAATTATGCAAAATGAAATTTAAAAAAATTAGTAGGTATATTGATCATTGATATACATGATTACCACCTTGAACTCAGCTGCAGCAGTTTTCGCAGCTTTGAGTTTTTCAATATAATCCTTTTGCCAAAAATATATGAAGCTGTTATGTTTTGTTATGAGAATAAAAATTATGAAGCATACGTGTCCAACAGCTACGTCTTTTCTGATTTGTCTCTTCATATTTTCATATAAAATTTTCAGCTGCTTTGCAGACCTCGTGCCAGAATTTGCACAGCTGTTATAGGCAGCAGCAATGTTGTTCCATACATTACACTTTTGTTGCACAAAAACAGATTTTGTGCACTTATTTTCAAGCACATTTTTGTTTCTAAGGATATGGAATGAAGGATGATTAGGAGAACATATCAGAATGGCAAAAAAATTCAAACAGAATGAGAAAATTCATTCGAAGCAAGTTGTACCTATGTGAAATTTATCTCATTAATCGAAACTATATTATGGATTTATTTGCGAAGAAGTATTGTCCATTTAATTCCCTGCTTCTTTTTTATTTGCCTGTACTGACTAATTTAAACCCGGCAGAAAAGAGTGATGAAAAATACAATGTTGAGTTATTGTTTACATCCGTGGCCAGTCGCACTGTGTCCAAGAGTATCATGATTCATGATACTAGTGAAAGTCTGTGCAAATTGGTAACGAGGGAGAAATTTGCTTCGTTATACCTGTAGTTACCATTGAGATGGCCCATTGATTCTCTGACGATTTTTGGAAATTTTCCCTTGCTCTTCCCGAATGCCTAATTAGTTTGGGACCGGCGTCAATAAGGACTGGTGATACAAAGAAATCATTTGCCTGTGCATGTTTTATTACCCTCCCAGCACCCCTATTCGCTTCATGGTAGCGATAGATTTTAAAGCTGATTTGCACAATAAAGTAACTACAAATGTTGAAACTACAAGGTAAAACATTGAAATCTAACCATGTAAAAATTGTAGTGAAATGCGACCGGCCAGGGATGGAAATTATTACCCAATGTTGTTCTGAGATGAATTTCAATCACAAGTATGTACTGATACGGGATACCGCCATACAAGTCCCAATAAGGTACACAAAAATTTATAGCGCGAGTTATGCACCTCTTAATCCATATCATTTGTAATTAGGTAAGACATAAACAAACTAAGACAAAGACCTAGTGTCTCTAGAAATTAGTAAATATTTATCATATAAGAATTAACCTAGAATGTAAGTACTTAATACCATTATTAAAGTATATATTTTAAGACCCAAAAAGGCGTGTTGATAACAGATACATGCACGTGGTCACGTACACAAAACGGAAAGGGCATTGCCTTTCCAGAAGCTATATAAGCTATGACAACGCATTTCAAGCTCAGATTAGATTTAGCCTTCCTGGCCTAATGTATTAAATTGTAAACCGTTTGTTATGAATTTATTATATTAGTCTTTTCTCAATATAAATAATTTTTTAAAAAGCCTTTCGTTGAATTGCAAACCAAAATTGGCGCAGTCGGTAGGATTCAACCCTTTGCACAATAATTTGCACAGAATCTTGCATTTGAGCAAGGAAAGTACAAAAGTGTAGAGTCAGTGTTAACTGAGTAGTGCTGTCTTCAAAGAACCTGGTCGACAATTCAACTTCAGAAGCATCATCTGCAAGACCTGAGCCTGGCAACTCAAGCATCGAGTCTCAGAGGCAACAAAGTCAGCAGATCCAGACGACTCCAACAGTTCGAGAACAGAGAAACTGCAAGGATCCATAGAGGCTCCTCATCAACTCGACGTTCGAACCTTGGGACATCTCGTCTACTGAAGGAAGCTTGCCTGTACAGTAAGTCCTTTCCTTCACCTTTCCTAGATCATAAGATTATAAAAAGAATATAAATATCAAATTTATTAAATGAAACTAATTTGAACATTTTTCAAAGAAAATTTTAATTAAAATAGAATTTAGATTTGAGATAAAAAACTCAAAATATTAGTAAAATTCCTAATTGAATTTATTAAATAAAAAATAAAATATAACCATTATTACTTAATTAACTATTAATATTACCTATAAGTTTATCTTGGATATTTTCTAAAAATAAAACGTATTATTATATGCTAGGTTTTACTAACTGCATTTCTTAGAGATATATTTTTAGCAAATTTTATTATATTAAGATATATATTTTTCTTTCCTTCGTTATATATTGCAATTTTCGAATTTTTACCTGATTAACTATTGCGCATTATGGCTCAACAACCAATTAACTACGCCGCAATCAAAGCATATGCAGATGCAATCCCACAATTTGATGGTAACGAGTTTGGTTTATATCCTTTTATAGAACAGAGCACCAAGCTCCTAAATCACTTTGGTCGAGACGGTGACCCAGCATTGTCATCGTATCTCCTAGGCCTTGTTACCAGCAAATTTAAGGATAGAGCACTCGCATTAGTCGGTAGTCGCAGTGACTTAGTCACCTGGGACAGTATAAAACAAGCACTCATAAGTTGCTTTGATGACCATCGCGACATAGATTGCCTTGTTAACGACATAAATATAGCGACCCCTCACCCAAGAGAATCCTTGCTAGAATTTAGCAACAGATTACAAATTCTTCGCGGAAAAATCGCGACCAAGCTAAAAGCTATCCCTTTAGCACAAATGCCATTAGCTACGAAAGAAATCAAATATGCCCACTATGAGGCACTCACTTTAAATGTTTTTATAAGAAACCTACACCCTCTTTATTTGCAAATGGCAGTTCGATTGAGAAATCCAACCACATTAGAACAAGCCCAATCATTCTTAATTCAGGAAGAAAACTTCCAGAAATTAAATAACTCGAACATGCACAGACCCAACAACAACAGAAACATAAAACCGCAAAACTCAAATCATCGCCCCTTATTTTCACAAACACCTCACCATACATACACCCCCAACAATTATTCTGGACCTATTCCCAACTTCAATAATCAATTCCAAAATCAAAACCCATCTTATAGACCCAGTTTTCCGTCTCAACCTGTGAACGTCACACCCCGTCCGATTCAACAAAGATTTTTTACTAATCGCCAAGTTTTCGGCAAACCCCAGCCTGCATTCGGCAAAAACACCCCGATATCCAGATTTAATGCTTCGACTAACAATCCAACACCTATGAGCGTATCCAAACAGATATCTCATAGACCCCAACAAGGTTTCTCCCAAAATCCATACAAGAGATTTAAACCCGACGAACTTCATAACGTCGAAATCCCAGAAACTACAGCGAATGATGAATTTGCTGAAAACCCAGAAGAAGAGTCTTATTATAACGACTATGACGACTATTACCCGTACTCCGAAAATTTTAACGCCGATAGCTTTTCACATGATTCGAATCTACGATCAGAAATGGAAATTTCCAATCACACATCCGAAGAAAATTTTCGTGTAAAGGTGCCCACAGACTAGCACACAAGTGCGTCATACATGTTTGTCATACATGTGCATCGTCCATGTACGATGAGCGTTTCTCAGCCACAGATCTACACACTAGCTTGTCACGCAAGCAGTATCGAAGTACGCGATGAACAGTGAGGACGAATATATTTTACTGGCAGCGGCGTACGCTATTCTAGTTAAAAAGAAAAGAAATAAATTAATTCAAAAGCCGAAAATTCGAATAAAATGGGTCAAAGATTGGCTTTTAAAACGCTCACAATATACGCATATAAATCTTCTAGAAGAACTACGATTGGAACCAGACGATTGGCGAAATTACCTGAGGATGGATGAAGATAGTTACGTAACGCTATTAACGTTAGTGTCTCCAATAATAGAAAAACAGAACACAATTTTGTATCTTGTATCGATTTTTGTAATCACTACTTTTTGTTTTCCATAGACAAGGATAACTTTTGTAAATCGTCTCAATAAACTCTGTCAAAAAGGTTTTCGACATGTTTCTTATAAAATCAGACATTGTCCGGCAGGCGAAAACAAACTAAATAGTAATAATGTTATGAATTTAATAACAGTTATCTAAAAATATTAAATTAATTTATCTAAATTAATTTTTTGGCAATCAACAACTTAACAATTAATTCGTTTCTGTGTACAATAAAATTTGTTCTGCCTACTACATTTTGTTTCTAAAACATTAATAATAGCTCCAACAAATACCTAATAATTCCAAAAAATTACGAGACACTGATACTAAAAATGTGTGCAAATGAAGAGTGAACACGGCCACACACCGACAATCTGTATGCATCATTCATGCTTGCACGTGCATGAATTCCGGTCAAACCAGAAAACTTGTATGACATACATGTTTGAGGGTTTTTGCCCACACACTGGCAAACATGAATGCGCAAGCGTTTACGACAAACATGTAGGACACACATGTATGCTAGTCTGTGGGCACCTTAGGAGCCTCGGAAAATACGAACTAAATATTATAGGTCAAAACAAACTCCCTTACATTATAATACAAAATCCCCCATTAAAATTACTTATAGATACAGGCGCGACCACCTGTCTTCTGAAACCTTCAGTTGTCGAAAAAACTTTCCCGGACAAGATATTTCACGACCCTTTTTCTTTGACCTCCTGCGGAATCAACAACCAAGGTAGATTCAAAGCAATAATTCCAACATTTGAAGAATTTCGCACGAATAGAAACTTTGAAGTATGTCTCTTCGACTTTCATCGTTATTTTGATGGCCTTCTAGGATTACCTTTTCTCCAACAAAATAAATTAAAAATCGACTTATCAGATAACACCCTCTCCAACGATCGAGTCAAAATCAAACTTCATTTCGAGAGAAACCACGATGAACATATAGATATCGAACCCAATTCGAGAAAAATCTGCACTGTCACCTGTGACCAAGAACAAGGCGTTATAGAAATCCCTGAAATGAAATCAGAACATTGCTATACTTTACCCGCTATCGGAACAGCAAAGAACTATAAAACACAAATCGAAATATTTAATCCCACTAATAAATCCATTCGAATTAAAAGTCCCCATATTTCAAGCAAATCGTTCCAACCAGATGATTTTCAAATTTGCAATTTCGAAACCAGATACACCAACTCAGAAACTCCTTCATCATCACGCCCTAATATAAGAACAGATCATCTAAATACTGAGGAAAAATCCGAACTAATAAATCTTTGCCAAAAATATTCAGACATATTCCACAACGAGGACAAACCACTCACTTTTACTAATCAAGTCAAACACGAGATAAAGACCAAAGACGAACTACCAATACACTCGAAAACGTATAGATACCCCTACGTTCACAAGCAGGAAGTAGAAAACCAAATTAACCAGATGTTAAAAAACGGCATCATTAGACATTCCGACAGTCCTTACTCCGCCCCTATTTGGATCGTCCCAAAAAAACTCGACGCTTCAAATAAACAAAAATGGAGATTAGTCGTGGACTATCGTAAACTTAACGAAAACAAAATCGATGATAGATATCCCATCCCAAATATTACCGATATCTTAGACAGACTAGGTAGGGCAAACTATTTCACAACCCTCGATCTTCAACCATCAAATCGAAATGTCTCCAGAAAGTATCCCCAAAACAGCCTTTTCTACAGAGAACGGACATTATGAATTTCTTAGGATGCCTTTTGGTTTAAAAAATGCACCTTCCACTTTTCAAAGAGTCATGAACAACATACTAAGAAATCTTGTCAATAAAATATGCCTAGTATATATGGACGACATCATTATCTTTTCCACTAATCTTGAAGAGCATATCAAAAATTTAAAAGCAGTATTCTCTCGATTAAGAGAATCTAACATGAAAATCCAGCCTGATAAAAGTGAATTTTTAAGAAAAGATGTAGAATTTTTAGGGCACATCATTACGCCCGACGGAATCAAACCCAATCCAAAGAAAATTCAGGCAATAAAAAATTTTCCAGTCCCTACAACGGCTAAAGAAATTAAATCTTTCCTGGGTTTAGTAGGTTATTACAGGAAATTCATTAATAACTTCGCTAAAATTACAAAACCGATAACCCAATGCTTAAAGAAAGGACAAACTATCAAACACACTTCAGAGTTCATCAGCGCAGTAAACACATGCAAAACTCTTTTATGCAATGAACCGATATTGCAATATCCAGATTTTAATAAAGAGTTTATTGTCACCACTGATGCAAGTCAATTTGCGGTAGGAGCAATCCTTTCGCAAGGCCCTATAAATTCCGATAAACCAATTTCCTATGCATCTCGCACTCTCAATGCCGCCGAGATTAATTACTCCACCATAGAAAAAGAACTTCTAGCCATAATCTATGCAGTAAAAACTTTTAGACCATATCTATTCGGTCACAAATTCAAGATCGTCACAGATCACAAACCATTGACCTGGCTGTTTTCCCTAAAGGAACCCAACTCTAAACTTGTTAGATGGAGACTAACCCTGTCCGAATACGACTACGAAATTATCTATAAAAAAGGCAAAATCAACTCCAACGCCGACGCTTTATCACGAGTAAAAATCCCAAATCAGGAACTAGAAATTTACCCTATAGACACTGATAACACTAACAGTCTTATAGTCGAAACAGGAGACGACGACATAGACGAACTCCTTAACAACCATTTAAGAGAAATGGAAGACACTAATACACAACACTCCAATTTAGAAGACCCTGTTCTGGACATACCAATTACAGAGCACCCAGTTAATTTCTATAAAAATCAAATAATATTCGGCTACTCGCCAAATAAAACGACATACACCTGTACCAAAAGTAACCCTTTCAACAAAAATCGTATAACAATTCATTGCAAAAACGAACACCTAGAAAATTCCACAATAGAAGCATTTAAAAATTTCATCGATCCTAAAACCAAATATTGCATTTATGTAGATGAAAAATTCACAAATGGAGTTAAACGTATATCAACAACTATACTCCCTAAGACATTCAAAAATAACGCATTTTCTCTTTGTACATCCACAAAATTCGTAAAAGACGTGGAAGTGATAGATGACCAAAGAATGTACCTCAAATTCACACACGAAACAAAAACTGGTCACCGCGGAATAAAACAAACCATAGAACAGATAACCCAGAAATACTCTGGCCAAACATCACCGACGACGCAACAAACTACGTCAACACCTGCAAAATTTGCTTAGAAAACAAATATGAGAGAAGACCTTATAAATTGAAATTCGAATTAACACCTACTCCTTCAAGACCTTTTCATTCCTTGCATATCGATACGTTTCACATCGATAAAATAAAATGTCTAACGATCATAGACGTATTCTCAAAATATGGACAATGTTACGTTCTAAAACAATTCCATGCTATCGAAATTTTCAATAAACTTCTGTCATACGTAAGTCATCATGGAATACCAAATCAAATTTCCTGCGACAACGGTACCGAATTCAACAACAACATAATCAGAGATTTTTGCAAACTTCACGGTATAACCCTCCATTTTACGACACCGCACAATTCAACTTCGAACAGTCCCATTGAAAGATTCCATTCTACCCTACTAGAACACATTCGATGTATAAAACGACAACACCCTTCAAATAGTATTGACGACACAATTATTTATGCAATTCTTGCATATAATAACTCCATACATAGCAGTACGAAATTCACACCTTTTCAAATAATAAATTGTAACTTAGAAAATAACGACCCGTTCGACATAACTAACGAAACAATAACTTCAGAATTTGTCACAAAACACAAAGAAATTAGCAAAAACCTATTCGCCAAAATTCGAGAAACCTCCCAGGCCACTAAAGAACAGTGGATAAATAAAAATAACGAATCTAGACCACCTGCTCCAGACATCCCCGAAAATGCCCCTATACACTTCAGAACAAATACACGTGACAAACAAAAACCCCTATACAAAGCATCGACTAGCAAAATTAACCAAGGCCCTGTCCTGGAAATGTCTAAAACCAAAAGACATAAATCTAAAATAAAACCGATACGGAAGACGAAACAAAATTAATTTTCCTTCGTCATTTTCTTTCCAGATGATAATCATCTTAACTCTATGCCTACATCTGGCCAAAGCACAAACACCCTTGACCAACTACCCTGGATTCTTTCCACATCACTTAGGCCCAGCTTACGTCACAACGTCAAAAATTTCTTATTTGTACTACATAAACCAAAAACCCTTATTACAACAAACCGAAAAATTATCAGAAATCTTCAAAATGGCGTATATGCAAATAACAACAGCTAGCGATCCGTTTGTTCAAAAAACACTACTGCCAAGACTCCTAGGCATTCAAGACCAAATATCAAACGCAAAAACCATGCAAGACAATTTACAACCCAAACAAAATTTACGTACGAAACGTGGACTACTGAATTTAGGTGGCTCAATAGCAAAAACGCTCTTCGGAACTTTAGACGCTGACGATGGCAAAGCAATTTATGAATCGCTGAATAATCTACAGGAAGACCAAGAGACTTTAAAAATAGGTCTCAATAAGCAAATAGAACTCTTTAATAAACTGACTGAAAAGTTAAATTCTACCGTAGCAACACTTAACTCCGATTTAATAGCCATAGAAAAACAAATGAATAACTTAACTAGTTATTTCATACATTCGAAGATCGCAATATATTCCTATTTGGAATTGGATAATTTACTCAATAGGCTCGAAATAAACACTCAAAAATTCAACGATGAATTAATGAAAATAGAAACATCTCTATATTTTTCAAAATTAAATTTGGTAACTCATGAAATCGTATCCAAAAACGAACTCTCTAGTCTGATAACAGATTGTTCCAGAAAATACCATGATGCTATGATCAAGTTCAATGACTTACATACCTATTACAGGATACTATCATTACAAAGTTTCATTTATAAAGATAAGATTCTTTTTGTAATCAGTATGCCATTAACGGATTCCAACATTTATTCCTACTACCATATAATCCCTGTTCCGATCAACAATCAAATGATAATCCCAAATACACCGTACATCGCAATCGCCAAAGGAAACAACCTGGAAATTACACAAGAATGCCCTCAGCTAGAAGATCAATTTATTTGCTCCGATATGAATCAACAAACGAGCAATCAAGACACCTGCATAGCACCAATCTTACTTCATCAAGGAGAAAAGAATTGCAGCAAAATCTACGTAACGATGAAAACAGACATGATTCGCAAGATTGACGAAAATCTACTAATCATCGTACCCAAAAACAAAATAACAATCACAGAATACTGCCCAGATATCATCATGAAAACTATCGAATCTCCAAGCCTGTATACAGTTCCAACGAACTGCAAAGTAAAAATTCACAACAAGATCTACTACACAAGAAAAGCAAGGAAACCTGAGAGCATCGACAGCTTCAATGGCGTCAAATTAGAAGACATACAACTACACGAAAACATACCTATCGACACATCCCTGAAATTCAGATGAACATCACGCATATTTCGAAGAAAACTCAAGAACCAATTTTATTTAGACTTCATAAATCGAATACTAACTACCATTTAATCACTTGGTTTATAATTATATTATTAATTGTTTCATTTGTATTGTATAAAAAACGGCACTTATGCCACAAGAAATTATTTAAGAAAATTAAGATCGAAGGTTCAGATATTGATATTGAAAAACCTTCTTCGTCACTTTTTCAAACTTAAGGAGGGAGGAGTTATGCACCTCTTAATCCATATCATTTGTAATTAGGTAAGACATAAACAAACTAAGACAAAGACCTAGTGTCTCTAGAAATTAGTAAATATTTATCATTTAAGAATTAACCTAGAATGTAAGTACTTAATACCATTATTAAAGTATATATTTTAAGACCCAAAAAGGCGTGTTGATAACAGATACATGCACGTGGTCACGTACACAAAACGGAAAGGGCATTGCCTTTCCAGAAGCTATATAAGCTATGACAACGCATTTCAAGCTCAGATTAGATTTAGCCTTCCTGGCCTAATGTATTAAATTGTAAACCGTTTGTTATGAATTTATTATATTAGTCTTTTCTCAATAAATAATTTTTTAAAAAGCCTTTCGTTGAATTGCAAACCAAAATTCGCGGGATGGATTCTTTTGGAATGTGAATTTGAGAATTTGGCTCCGGCAATATTAATTTTAAAACTGATATTGATATATCTGAAATAAGATTGACTTACGAATAACTAGCTTGTACAGGCAAACGCAATATTTATAATATTCAAATTTAATAACACTCAAAATACAAAAACGAGCTCATTATGGTGGTCGACCTCCCCTAAGACTTTGAAAGAAAAACAATTTTCATCTTAAATCTAAACAAAAGTAAACATATTCATAAAATAAGAAACTCCTCTCAGGAACTTCAATAATAGTACATAAGCACTTCAGTTTACTTAGTAGGTAGGTATACCCAAGACGACTTATTAATTAATAACTCACTGTTGCAGGCTTCCTGGTTAAAGATGGGAGAAGTCTGCTCCTCCTTTGGAAATGAGCAAACACGTTCAGATCGGGAAAGTGTTTCCTGGATGAATCTGTAGGCGAATGTCACTTTTATTCTTGATGGTAACTTACACCGTTAATTAGTACACGGAGGCTTCACGTTACCGTTGGCTTGCCGAAAAAATCACTTTTACTTTTAAACACTGAGCTTTACTCAACACTGTTAAATTACTCTATGAACTACTCACACCAGTTTTGGATGACGAGATCTAGCTATTAGTAACTATGTATAAGTAACCTGACTCAATCAAACTATTACAACATTGTATTAGAACAAACACATTGTATTAATGTGTTCCAACATTAAATTCAAACAAACTTCAAAAGGATGGGAAATTCGCGTACCAAGCTCTCTCTCTCTCGACCGAAATCCCTCCACCTCCTCTCCGGAGTACGTACCTTGACAGACTGTCTCGACTCTCACCCGTCGCCCCTATACCATTCGTGCAAATCCGATTTCTAACAGCATCCCCGGTGGTCTAACGCAGTCCTAGTCGAGCAGACGGCCTTCACCACCATCCGTTTATGTTCTTTAACATTGTTGGGGATGCTGTGAAAAACCGATTTTTTTTTATTGAAAATGCACATGCACTGCAGGGAAATCCCTATGACGCTCTGGGAGCGGTGCATGAGCGGAGATATCGATTCACGTTGGCCTTGAATCTCTGTAAGTTGTATACTTCGGGAAACACGCCCTTTGGAATGCTATTCCAAAGTGATGCATTTCTGTACATAAAAGAAGACTGAAATAGGGTGGTACGAGGTGTAACGAGCTGAACCTGATACGGATGAGCGTCTGCGGCTCGACGTGTATATCTGCCCGGTCTTGTTCTTGGTGGGATCAAGCGGGCCACGTCTTTTGAACACCTTCCATTAAAATATCTGTAAAACAGACTCAGGTCAGCTACTCTTCTTCGATGTTCGAGAGTGTCTAAATTTTTTGTCAAATCTGGGTCCCCAATCAAGCAGATGGCTCTTTTCTGAATACAGTCGAGTAGTCTCAGCGTATGTTTGGGAGCTGAGCTCCAAACATGTGAGCAGTACTCCAAGGATGGTCGGATTTGAGCCTTGTATAAGATGAGAAGCTGTTGTGGTGTATAAAATTTCTTCGTGCGGAAGAGCGTTCCAAGTTTTTGAGAAGCACTCTTCGCCAGACCAGCAACATGATCATGCGAAGACATGTTCGCTCCGAGGCTCACTCCAAGTAAACGAAGAGATGACGCTGGGGTAAGAGAGTGTCCCGCCATCATCATATCTGGCTTCAAAACGTTGGTCTTTTTGAAGAAGATGACTGCTTGGGTTTTTCCAGCATTAAATTGGACTTGGTTTCTATCGCTTCAAGTTAGAATGTCTTGCAAGTCATTGTTAACCGGTTAAGCGTGCCACACGTCATATGACGTGCTTTGTTACCACTCACAGGATGGGGAACACGTCATAAGACGTTTTATTACTTAACATGGCCACCAGTTAAAAGATTGCAGTTTTCTGTGTTAGGATAGAGGACAGTACTCTATATGATGACATTCCAGCACAAAAATCTATACAAAATACTTACATTTTGACAGTTGTTTTACTTCATTGCGGCCTACTTCGGTGCATAGAAATGTAATTAAATGGTAACTTTTGTGGAAAATATTGATCATGTTAATAACTATGGGATTTAGACATACGACATGCACCATAAAATTGAAGAGAAGAAAAAGGCCTATCGAATAGTGATATAAAAATAGGGGTATTCTATTTGAAAAAAAATAGTTAAACTACTTTGAAGTTTGCAAAGTTTGGCATTTTTTTCTGAACACCCTATTTTACTAAGTTCATATTTCTCATCATCACAATGTTGCTTAGTAACCGCACTGAAGTTATTGCTAAGAATAATTTTTATCTTCTGAAAAACGGGGTCGCTACCATTTTTTAAACTTCAGCTTGTTTTATACAAGAATTTTGGGAAAAAATTTGTAAGTCGGCAACACTGTAATATAATCAAATAGTAAATAGACAACAATGTAGATGGTAAAAAATGACATCGAAAAAATAGAATAAATACAGGGCTTTCCATTTTAAAAAATGTTTGTTGTTGGAATACCTCAAAAATGGGACACCCTGTATAGTGTAAAACAATTTTATGGCATGAAGATTTCCAAACCAATAATTTTTTTGTAGGAAACATTTTTTTTATCCACCACGGGAAAGGCGCTAGGAAAGACGGACGCACTGTTGCAGGACCCTGTATAAAAAATATTGATTACTTTTTCGTATTTACTTTTGGTGAACTGAGTCGAAAGAGGTTGTACGATTTTGAAAAAGATGCGGATATTTTGCGGGAGTTGGCATGGGCTAGTGAAGAAGAAGATGAATCCGAGGAGTTTGAAGAGTCTGATGAAGAAACCGATTCAAGCAACAAAAAATATCAACCTGAGTTTATATCAGAACAACTTGGGCCCAGTGATGAACTGGTACCCGGGCCTAGTGGTATGAGCGAGAAAACATCCGAGTCTAGTATGATTTAAGAATCAACACCTGGGTCTAGTATGGCTGCAGAACGAACACCTGGGCCTTTTATGGGCGAAGAACCCCTGCCTGGGTGTAATGGCTTGAAGCGACCACGTATTCCCTTACAAACACCTGTAACGTCGAAGTTCGTAAGACAGGGAACATGGGAAAGTTCATCTTCAGAAGATGAAAGTGAATTTGAAGAGGAACAAATACCAGAAGTGGTAGAGGAAATAAATTGGCGTTGTAATGGGCGTGAAAGGGAACCATTTGTATTTACTGGTAATGTCTGTGTCTCACAGGAACTGTTACATGCACAACAGCCAGTACATTTTTATGAACATTTTATGGATGATGGATCTCTAGAAATCGTGGCCAGAGAAACAAACAGATTTGCTTTGCAAGAAATTTCTAAAAAAAAACGATGAAGGTAAAATACTCCGAAGATCCCGTGACCTGTCCTGGGTAGAAACTACTCCACAGGAGATCGGTTTATTATTAGGAATTTTGTTTTTACAAGGGATTGTTCAAAAGCCTACCAATTCCATGTTTTATATATTAATTCTAGGAAGAAAATTATAGATAGCCCAATCTTTTACACTATGATGAGCGGACAACGTTTTTCATTATTATTACGTTTCTTGCACTTTGTGGACAACGAATCTTACGATCCAAGATTACACCCAGTGCCGAAACTATATAAAATACAGTCAGTACTAGAGTACTTGGTGAATAAGTTCAAGACATCGTATACACCTGAGAGAGATGTGTCTATCGATGAGAGCCTCCTACTCTGGAAAGGAAGGCTCAGCTGGAAAATGTATATACCTAAGAAAAGAGCACGATTCGGAATCGAATCTTTCCGACTGTGCGAAGCAAGCTCTGGATATGTATGGAATATCCTAAATTATACAGGGAAATGGAACTTGCTTCTGAAGTTCACGGTGTCCATATAAACAATATGACAAAACCCACAAGAATTGTGCTGACTCTGGCTGAAAGTCTCTTGAATAAAGGTCACAGAATCGTGACAGATAATTATTATTCTTCGCCTGAATTATTCAATATTCTGTGTTCTTTCAGAACCGATGCATTGGGCACAGATCGTATAAATAGGAAAGGGCTCCCTCAGACAATTATAAAAAAAAAATAAATCGAGGTGAGTTGGTTGCAGAATACAAAAACAAACTGATGTGCCTAAAATGGAGGGACAAAAAAGACGTCACAATGCTAAGTACCACGCATACACACGAACAAATTGAAATAAGAAATAAAAGGGGGCAAAACATAAGAAAACCTAAAATCGTGGTGGACTATAATACCAATATGGGTGGTGTAGATCGCTCGGATCAATATCTAGTTTCATATAGCATCTCAAGAAAGAGACTAAAAAAGTATTATATAAAAATGTTTAGGCATATAATTGATGTGGCTATGTACAATTCGTTTGTATTGTATAAAAAAAGGGTGGAGCATTATCTCACCTTGACTATAGGCTATCTGTGATAAATTCGCTGTTTGAAAAATATGGACATTTCACAGCAAATCCGTCAGTGCCTCACAGAAGAATAGCCAATCCCGAAACTCCGGCTCGTCTGATTGGTAGACATTTTCCAAAATATAATCCACCAAGCGGCAGAAGGCAACATAGTCAAAAGCCATGTGTAGCTTGCATGAAAAATAAAATTAGGAAGGATTCGCGATTCCACTGTCCTACATGTAGTGTCGGACTATGTATAGATCCTTGTTTTGAGGTTTACCATACCAAGCAGAATAATATATAGTTTGTATTAATGTACATTGTACGTTGTGGAAAAGACAATCATGTGTGTGGACAATAATTATTATTTTTTGTGTTTTTTTTTTCCCTTAAATAATTTTGTGGCCTTTGAAAAGACAATTTTCCAGCTGCAAGTAGTATTAGGTGAAAGTGTTGGCAGGTTAGTCTTCTTTTACGTTTTAAATCTAGAAGTTTTTTTGCTTTGATCGTCTTACATTTAAATTTTTTCTACAATTTTTACGAAACTAGACCCGCCACTGGTCATATGTGTATATATTTTCATGACTCTAATGTTTTTCATTGATTTTAAAGTTTTTGTAAACCAAAAAAACAAAAACACTTATGTTCAGTATCGATGCAAATTTAGAAATTAAAAAAATTCCCTTCTGGACGCCACTGGAGATAAAAAATGTCAAAAGGTGTAATAAGTCAATAAATAGAAATATATTTCAATAGATAAATTAACTGCATCAAATCATCAACATTATAAGATGATTTTATTACGTTTAGAGGATTAAAAAATAATAAAAATAATATCTGCACGCCACTGGGACAAAAAAAAATTCACTTCGATAAAAATATAATAAATAATCTTTGCCTTTGAATACACATTTATTTATAAATATATATATTTTTTTTATTATTTTTATAAGTATCCCAGAAAAAATTCTCCCCATCCTGTGATTAGCAAAGTGAAAAATCTCGCACGTTGAAGGGGTTAAGTATGGAAACTTCTTGCTCCCTGCGAGTCTGTGCGTCGATGGCAGATGTTCGCGCATCTAACGTATAAGAAGATATGAGGGTACTGTCGTCGGCAAAACAGTATATTGGATTTTTTGTTGTTTCAAGTAAGTCGTTTATAAATATTAGAAAGAGAGTCGGAGATAAAATGGATCCCTGAGGCACACCGGCATTGATGGAAAAGGTCTCAGAAAGAACTCCCTCGACTGCCACCTGCAATGAACGATCTCCGAGATAACTCGCAAGCCACAAGCAGAATTTCTCGGGCATGCCATAGGCCTGCAGTTTTGCCAACAGTCCATCATGCCAAACACGGACGAAAGCTCTAGAAATATCAAGCGCAACCCCTCGAGACTCCCCACGGTGCTCGATTGCGCTGTTCCACAATTCGGTGACGTAAGTGAGGAGGTCACCAGTTGACCTCTGTTTGCGGAATCCGTATTGGCGGTCGCTGATTATATTAGCTCCTTCCAAGTATTTTAAAATATGTTGGTTAATAGCTTTCTCCATAATCTTGGATATTACTGAAAGCAGTGCCACTGATCGATAGTTACTTGGTATAGTCTTTTTGCCTTTCTTGGGAATAGGTTGGATCCGTGCACATTTCCAGCAAGAATGAAATATTCCCTTTTTATACGACAAGTTGAAAAGTCGGCAGAAAACAGATGACAGCTCAGTGGTGCATTTTTTTAGTACGATAACAGGTACGTCATCGGGTCCAGAAGCTTTGTTTGGGTCTAAGGCTAACATAATGCTTTTTAAGATACGCTGTCGGAAAACAATGTCTGACATTTTGGGCTCCACGGAAGGGATTATTGGCGGAGTTCTTCCATGAAAGTCGACGGAAGAGTATGAAGAAAAGACTCCCGCCAACAAGTTCGCCTTCTCAGTAGTCGTGGATGCGATAGTCCCATCTGTCCGTGTAAGTGGTGGAATCGTGGATCTGGTGAAGTTCTGGCTGACTGCCTTAGTTACAGACCAAAAAGATTTCGAACCGTTAGGGCAGGAGAGAAGTTTGTTCCTAATTCTTTGGTTGTGAGTTTCCTTGGTTTGATCTATTATTTCTTTGCACCTGTTTCGAGCAAGGATGAAATTGTGGTGGTTTATGCTGTCGGGGCTCTCTCGCCATTGGCGAAAAGCCAGTTGTTTGGAGGCGACAGCTTCCTTGCATCTCTTGTTGAACCAAGGTTTGCTCTTTGAGGGCTGTTTTTTTGAAAAGGGAATGTAGGCTTCCATGCCTGTTAGGATGAGTTGAGCGACTTCCCTAGCACAAACAGATGGATCATTAGAGCCGAATCAAACACTCCTCAATGGAAAATCTCGATAATATTCCCTGAGTTCTTCCCATTTAGCAGATCTCTAGTGCCAGACTACACGAGGTTTACTTTCTTCTTTAACACTAGTAATTGGTAGGACACAAGATGTTGAGACGAGTTTATGATCTGAGGAACCCAGTGGGGCTTTCACCGTGATAGTATATATTTGAGGGTTCGTGGTCAAAAACAGATCCAACAGGCTGGCGAATTCTCCCTCGCGATCGGGAATGCGTGTTGGTTCATCAACAAGCTGGGTTAAACCACAGCTGATCGCAAACGATTCCGCTTCACGGCCTTCTTTGTCAGTGAAATTTGAGTATTTAAGCCAGTTGATGTTATGTACATTAAAATCACCCAAGATGGATATCTCAGCTTTGGGGTAGTTTATATGTATGAATTCAACAGTTTTTGTGAGGGACAAAAAAAGTGTCCTATACTGTGTATCGCTGGGTGGTCGGTATAAACAACAGATAAATCTTGTTGTTTGTCGGTCTGTTATCCTAAGCCACATGACGTCGAAGTCATGGGGCTCAAAGACTTCCTCACGCTGGCAGGAGAGGTCACTTCTGACAAAAATGCCAATTCCGAAGTTATGTTTAAATCGGGAATGAAAGTCATATCCTGGATAGAGATAATTAACTGTGCTTGATGACGCTTGGACTTTTGTTTCGCACAGTGCTAGAATGTGAGGTTTATTTGCCTGAAGATGTTGATGTACTGAATTGATATTCGTGTTTAAACCTCTAATGTTACAAAAGTCGACTATAAATTTTTCCATTCTGGAGGTGTTATTATTCTTTCTCTTGCATGAATGTGCCCCTGGATTAACCCCCGCCCGGAGATCCGAATGGGGGGTCGTTTTAACTCCGGAAAATTTTAACCCCGGGAACGCCATCCATGCATATTAATTGTTTCCTACCCCAAGGACCGGAATCTCTGGCACAGCAACGAAACGTCAGCTCTTTGAAGCAACTTCACGCCGCCTAAGCCAGAAAGATGGTATCGCACCGGGCGAGGCTGTGAGGGTTCTATGTCCTCTACCATCTGGTTTGCTAGTTTTGGTCAGCCCCGGGGAATTTAATTTCCCCGGTGTCATCTATATGGACGATCCCCTATCTGCCACCCGGGGAGGCTCCCGATGGGGGACTAGCAACCCCGGCACGTTTAAGACGGCTTGATAGTCCCGGATCATTAGAAGTATTTCGAAATGAAACTGCAAAAGTTTATTAAATCATCATAAGATAAGGGTACACATTTGAAGATTGTTATTTTACTTATTTAATTCTTTTAGAATTGCACCGTAATATTTGTCGTTTGATTTTTAAAGTTTATGAAAGTTATTAATTCATAATTACTTACCTACTTCAATCAGTGATAATTATTATAAGATTACCTACAATCTACAATATCAATATCCAATAATTTCGATATCTACTTTTTTTGTTGGGTTAGAAATGTTGGAATCGCCACAAGATTCTTCTCCTTTTTTTAGTTGAACTGCTGAACACCCTAGTTCAGCCGCATCAGGTTGGTAGTTCCTAAGACATTGCTATGTTGCCACCTCTTACCGCTAATCATCGAATAATCATATGATGGTTAATCAATTCCTGGTGTATTTCTTTCGTGCACTCCGACTACCAGTGATGGTTAATCATTTTTTGATTAACCATCATATGATGAGAGATTTCATTAGCGTTCTATCACTCCGCCCTAAATGATATGAATCCCCCGAATTTTTCAGCCACTTTTGGAATACATTCGAATTCTATCTTTCTAATTTGGAATATGATATTATCAGTCATGATGGTTTATCTCCTTTTTCATCGTAGGAATCATTGGAACCTTTCATCGTAGGAATCATTGGAACCTAATACAATGGATATTAAATATAATGGATTAGCCGCGAGGCGACCATTATTTTAAGTCCGAACCTTGGTCATGACCTATTATTTCTGGCAATCTGTACTTTTTTCGGTATATTTCTAGCATGTCTGGTTTTTAAGATTGCTAAGAAAATATGGCCTGGAAAGAGAACTCCCCCGTCCAAAATTCGCAAAATTACTCCCGAAAGCAATGTCACCGCAAATCGAAGAAGGAGGTGAGCTTATCATAGAAATAAAAAGCGAGCATCATTTTCAAGGGCCCTCAATAAAAATTACTCGTAGCTTCGAGTGTGTCTTGAAGACACAACAGGAAACATTTATGTGTAACTTTTCCCTTCATACCCATTCCCTCTAAGCTCGAGTCGGTAGCTAAGCCTACCATAATCTCAGCAAGTCTTTGTCTTGCAAAAGGAGAAAATCGGGGGGAAGTATTGGAAGTTTGGGCCAAATTAAGAATTAAGTCCCTTAGTAAAATCTACCTTGAACAAAATTTGCGAAAGATGTTTTGAAATTAAGAACCATTGTTAACCAGTTTGGAGCAAATTTTGGGAAGGAATTACTGAGGTGGTGTCAAAAATAGAAACTTTATTTTTGGGAATGGGCAAAATTCCTTTTTTATTTTATACATTATGCGTAAAATTATTTTATAAGTTTTATTTTATATTATTAGTATAAGGGAACATATATTATTATAGATTTATAATTATTTTTTTGAACCACTTATTTGATTATATGTATAATATTTGATGAGTTTATTTTTATTGAGATTGAGATTCTAATTTAAATTTGTCACTAAAGATTCTTTACAGAACTAATTAGAAAACTTTTGTACAGCATGTGAGGAGAAGACTGAAGACATGGACGGTACCGTTTCGTCCTTATTATTGACAGAATCTTATTATTGACTTATCAGTCAGATCCAAACCACACATGCCATACGAAAGTCGGAAGTTATATTTATTCTAACTGGTGTTTTCGTTTTGTAGTGGTTTTTAATTTCAAATGAGTAAGTAGGCAACCAGAGAAACGTGCGTGTCTTTTATATAGTATTATCCTCGCTATAAACAGTGCATTTATGAACTTTTACACTACTAATGCAGAGATTTTATTATTTCAAGAACTGCACATTGATCCCCATAAGTATACAGGATGATCCCGAAATGGCGGACACGGACAGCACCACAGCATCTATTGTGGATTAAAGATTCTAAGTTTTATTTACTGTTTTCTCCAGTATGGCTCCCTTAAGAAGATATGACCACTTTTGTAGAAAATAAAGTCACAACACTGCACTGGATACCTTTCTTCAGGAGAACAATAATATGTAGGTCTACAATACCCAGATAGATCATGGCATTTGAAATGGAAACACAACAAAGCTTAAAACAGTAATCGTTGCGCGGATACAAATTCGATAATATTATTCAAAATCTCTAATTCGAACAACGATGCCACATTGAAAAATTTTGTTGAACTCAGGGAATAGGTAAACTTTGAATGCCTGTGATTCCGTTCCCGATAATAAACATAATAAAAAGCAAACACTATCGTTATAGTTTTGTGAAATCATGTGTTTTGACAGTGGAGGCTGTTTAAATTTGACCGCCATTTCGATTTAAAGTTTAGAAAAAGGACACCCTATATCTCGGTAACGAAGCCGAGGAACCCATTTTTGTTTTCAATTTACAGTCTTTCTGAACATCCTCTACAACATCCTGATTCCGTGTCCGCCATTTCGGGATCACCCTGTATACTGTTATGGTTCGTAGGGACTGTGCTTTCTCTACTCTTTTTTGAAAATTTATTTTCCTGTTTGATTCCCTCTTACCCTAAACAATTTATTTATTTAGGGGGCCTTTCTTTTTTTAAAACTAATAAAAGTTTAGTCTGTATGAGACCTCTATGACTCAGAGTGAGTTCAAGTATTTTTTTTTTAATAATTTTGTTAAAATTTTCATAAGCTATAAACTCCTATTGAAACTCAATTTAAATTTGTTTTGGTTCTTTATTACAATAAAAAAATTTCCCAACAATAACACTTACAACAACTAACTTAAAAATAACTTAAAATTACTCACAGTTTGTTCCCTTAATGAATCTTCTTCGTCACTGACTTTCTGTCATTAATTTTTGACAGAAGTCCCTCGTAGACTAACGAAAGGAATAACCCACGGAATCAGCTGTTGAACAAAGCTTGAAGTCAACTCTAGTAGCCTTGCTGTTTGTGTGTCAGCAATTTCCATGTAGATCTCTGCACGGATATATCCAATTCGCTGCTACGTTTTTCTATCTTCAATGTCAAAATCGCAGAATCCAAATCGCTGCACGGCTGTACCCAAATCAAACTGCAATTGTCAGCTACTCCTAGCCAAATCTCTATACGGCTGTATCCAAATCAAATGCAGTTCTCAGCTACCAGCTAACCAAATCTCTCCTTCTAATCTATATGTTTCTGCTAGTAGTCAGCTACGGCCTCTGTTCTTTTCCAAATTCTTGATGTTCGAAATTTTCTTGATGTTCACGATGTTTGGTTATGATTTAGTGGTCTACACTGCTTAACTTGTGTTTTAGGAATCTCCTCTTTTCTCGCCTTTTTAGTCGCTTCAGCCAAGTCTTTGTCATCCATTACCTGACGAATGTTCTTCCTCCCTGATTTTACTGAGCTTTGACCTGCAAGAGCTGAATCGGTATCGGCATTAGGTTTATCCGGCACTGCGACGCTGTGATTCACTAGACGAAGTAGCACAAATTGCGACTTTCACTAGAGACTTCTGCTTAACGTCTTTGTCTTTGTCGTTCAACACTTTGAATCCTGAGCTACCATCCTGAGAGTGACTTGTTACAGTTTCCTCATCGCTGGACTCGCTACTACTGTTACTGGCCCCCTTGCCATTACCATTAGTAACGACGGACGATACGGAGCTAACCAATCCATTGCAGAGTTTCCCGGGTTGCAGTTCAGGACCGTATGGCTTAGAACTGGTCAGACCATTAACCAGTGGTTTCATGGAAGTACTGAAGCACTCATCAGATTCCACTACCGACGTTGCAGTAGCTTTCACCTTACTTGATGAACAAGACAAGGATTTGGGAATAAAAGGTTGGGATTCCAGTTCATAGAACATGATGTAGGCATTGGTACCAAATACTGCTTGATGTGATATCGGACAAACGCTGTTGGAAGCACTTTCTAAACGCATTATTCTCTTTTGTTCCTCTTTTCTCGGCTTTTTATTTCACTTTCCTTTGCCGCATACCATAGCGATGCATTTCCAATTAATTTTGTCCTGATAACATCCTTTACCTCTTCTATATCTTCTATGTTTCTTACTCTATTCTTTATCATTTTCATAAAAGTGTTAGGATGTATTTTTATACTGTCTCCATCAAAAGTTATTCCGTCTTCCACTGTTGGCATTACTACTCTGATTTCTTGCCTTGCTCCTCCAGTTCCTACGTAGTTTTTCCTACTTATTTCTTGTTTTATTTCTTGATTTTCCTTTTCTCTATTCTTTCTTTCTTTATTTGTAATTTCTGATAAATTATGCACTTGTTTATCTATCACTATCACTCTGTATAACTTGCACTCTTGAATTTGTTTCATTCAAATTCTTTTCAATGACATCAACGACACTATTTATGAAAATGATATAGTTAGGGCCGCGGTGACAAAAGTGCATTGCAACTCCCAAACGGATGAGAAGCACGGTTTTGTATAGTTCGAGTGTCGTTCTCGAAATCCGTGTTGTCGAGTAGGGGTCTGGCGTTCGGCGTTGAGCGGCTATAGTATTTTTTCCGAATTTTGCCCATCGGTTCCAAAAATTATTTCCCAAACGGATGAAAATTACTGGAGGGCATCTACGCAAACCCCCAATTACCGGAAAAATATTTTCATCCGATTTGATATTTGCAAAGAGCTCTTCCAGAAGCTCTAAAAAAAATGGAAAAAAAGGGGGGGAAAAATTTCCTCATTTGAACTTGAAATTTGGCAGGGAGATATAGTTCGTGTCTGAGAATATGTAAAAAAAAAATTTTTGCTCTATGTATCGCGATCGCTTTTTAACAATTTTCCAAAATTTAAATGGGCCAAATTTGATAAAGTAATTCCAAAATGGATGAAAATTTTCCCACAGGTTCTTTGATACCTACAGAACATCGAAAAATTATTTTCATCCAAATTTGTTGCGGTCAAGTCCAGATCATCCATAATAATGCTCCGATATATTCATTAATACGGGAAACTGCAGGATCTGAATGTTCAATCTTTAATGTGGAAAGGCCGATTACAATCAAATTGTGTATTATTGTCCTAAACATTGATGAGACTTTTTTCCTCTGATTTGACGATTATGAAGGGAACACTCCGACTTTTGGACCGTGTGAACGCGCCAAGCGCATACTTCATCCACAAATTAGCTAGTATCTCTTTACTAGCGTTTGACTCGCTTTGCGCGTGAATTAAATTTGGTTATTATATAGGCCGATTGATACCAAAGTATATACAGGGTGTTGATTTTTAAAGCGGGCCATAGGGGATTAGCATTGCGAAAGTGGTTTTTGAGGATTCCTGCTCGCCGTTTAGACTGACAGAAATGGTTTTGGTATCAAAATGAAGCTAAAATTATTGCGCATAACGCTTGACATCAGAAATTAATTTAATTTCACGTTGTTTTCTAAAGTTCTTCAGTAAAAATTCACGTAATTGTTAATGTTTAATCACAAAATAGCATGCCTTGCCTAAACAATAATGACGTTTCTACGTTTTGACAATCCAATAATAAAACTTTATAAGTCAGTAGTAGGTAAGAATAAAGTCTGGTTCTATTTAAAAATGGGTTATACAAACCAAGAAAGAGTCTTTATGGTGAAAACCTACTACAGTGTAGCCAGTTACAGGAGGGTTAAATAGAACCAGACTTTATTATTATACCTACTGACTTATAAAGTTTTATTATTGGATTATCGAAACGTAGAAACGTCATTATTGTTTAGGCAAGGCATGCTATTTTGTGATTAAACATTATCAATTACTTGAATTTTTACTGAAGAATTTTAGAAAACAACGTGAAATTAAATTAATTTCTGACGTCAAGCGTTATGCGCAATAACTTTAGCTTCATTTTGATACCAAAACTATTTCTGTCAGTTTAAACGGCGAGCAGGAATCCTCAAAAACCACTTTCGCAATGCTAATCCCCTATGGCCCGCTTTGAAAATCAACACCCTGTATGTATAGCCACATATTTTCGGATATCAGAGGAAAGTTCTGATGAAGTTCGATACCATTCCTATGGAAACTGTTAAATTGGCAGCCGGAAAACGTGCTGCTGAGCGCACAACTGATTGATCATAAATCGACGGAAAAAAAATCCTAAATGAAAACTGATTGCTCCAAATAGCATCAACTTTTAGAATCATGTTTCTGGATACCAGAAGAAGGTTTTGAGCCTGTTTGGTGCAATTCCGATGGTAACTCTGCTTCTAGCTGCAGGTTCATTGGAATTTCAACTCTCATCGCGCTTACATCCAAGCGCATCTAGTTCCTCCTATTGCTCCGATTGCTACCAAAGTATATTATAAAACCGAATCACGGAAACACGAGGTGTTGGCGTTGGTTAGGCACGATCAAAAACAAAATCTAGACTGTGACAACTTAAAAAACATCTTTTTTTAAACACTGCGGGGTTTTTTGTTATTTGGCATAATTTTGCCAGGCGCATTTTGGATGAAAACTTTTTTTCTAATAACATAAATAATAACCATTCATATCAGTCCGGTTGCATGCATGCGGCTGATGATTTTTTTCATTTCGGAGTCTGGGTCAATTTAATTGTACTGCAGGCTACGGCAAGGATCAAATCGGATGAAAATATTTTTCCGGTAATTGGGGGTTTGCGTAGATGCCCTCCAGTAATTTTCATCCGTTTGGGAAATAATTTTTGGAACCACTGGGCAAAATTCGGAAAAAATACTATAGCCGCCCAACGCCGAACGCCAGACCCCTACTCGACAACACGGATTTCGAGAACGACACTCGAACTATACAAAACCGTGCTTCTCATCCTTTTGGGAGTTGCAAGGCACTTTTGTCACCGCGGCCCTAACTAATAAAGAATAGAGTAAGAAACATAGAAGATATAGAAGAGGTAAAGGATGTTATCAGGACAAAATTAATTGAAAATGCATCGCTATGGTATGCGGCAAAGGAAAGTGAAATAAAAAGCCGAGAAAAGAGGAACAAAAGAGAATAATGCGTTTAGAAAGTGCTTCCAACAGCGTTTGTCCGATATCACATCAAGCAGTATTTGGTACCAATGCCTACATCATGTTCTATGAACTGGAATCCCAACCTTTTATTCCCAAATCCTTGTCTTGTTCATCAAGTAAGGTGAAAGCTACTGCAACGTCGGTAGTGGAATCTGATGAGTGCTTCAGTACTTCCATGAAACCACTGGTTAATGGTCTGACCAGTTCTAAGCCATACGGTCCTGAACTGCCACCCGGGAAACTCTGCAATGGATTGGTTAGCTCCGTATCGTCCGTCGTTACTAATGGTAATGGCAAGGGGGCCAGTAACAGTAGTAGCGAGTCCAGCGATGAGGAAACTGTAACAAGTCACTCTCAGGATGGTAGCTCAGGATTCAAAGTGTTGAACGACAAAGACAAAGACGTTAAGCAGAAGTCTCTAGTGAAAGTCGCAATTTGTGCTACTTCGTCTAGTGAATCACAGCGTCGCAGTGCCGGATAAACCTAATGCCGATACCGATTCAGCTCTTGCAGGTCAAAGCTCAGTAAAATCAGGGAGGAAGAACATTCGTCAGGTAATGGATGACAAAGACTTGGCTGAAGCGACTAAAAAGGCGAGAAAAGAGGAGATTCCTAAAACACAAGTTAAGCAGTGTAGACCACTAAATCATAACCAAACATCGTGAACATCAAGAAAATTTCGAACATTAAGAATTTGGAAAAGAACAGAGGCCGTAGCTGACTACTAGCAGAAACATATAGGTTAGAAGGAGAGATTTGGTTAGCTGGTAGCTGAGAACTGCAGTTAATTTGGATACAGCCGTGCAGAGATTTGGTTAGCTGGTAGCTGACAACTGCATTTGATTTGGATACAGCCGTGCAGAGATTTGGCTGGGAGGTAGCTGACAATTGCAGTTTGATTTGGGTACAGCCGTGCAGCGATTTGGATTCTGCGATTTTGACATTGAAGATAGAAAAACGTAGCAGCGAATTGGATATATCCGTGCAGAGATCTACATGGAAATTGCTGACACACAAACAGCAAGGCTACTAGAGTTGACTTCAAGCTTTGTTCAACAGCTGATTCCGCGGGTTATTCCTTTCGTTAGTCTACGAGGGACTTCTGTCAAAAATTAATGACAGAAAGTCAGTGACGAAGAAGATTCATTAAGGGAACAAACTGTGAGTAATTTTAAGTTATTTTTAAGTTAGTTGTTGTAAGTGTTATTGTTGGGAAAATTTTTTATTGTAATAAAACCAAAACAAATTTAAATTGAGTTTCAATAGGAGTTTATAGGTTATGAAAATTTTAACAAAATTGTTAAAAAAAATACTTGAACTCACTCTGAGTCATAGAGGTCTCATACAGACTAAACTTTTATTAGTTTTAAAAAAAGAAAGGCCCCCTAAATAAATAAATTGTTTATGGCAAGAGGGAATCAAAGAGGAAAATAAATTATCAAAAAAGAGTAGAGAAAGCACAGTCCCTACGAACCATAACAAAATTGGCGCCCAACGTGGGGCTCTTTCATTTATAACAGTTCAGAGTAAAGTAATTCCCAACAAGAAGACTTCTGTCTAGAAAATTTATGCATTAGTAATTTTTTTAATTTGATAACTAGACTCAAACTTGATTTAATTTAGTAGATAGGTATAGGAATTCATAGAAACAGTTTTATTAATTTTATCACAATTTATACCAATTAAAATGTCACACACAAGGAAACAAAGTGAACAATTAGACAAAGAGGAAAGAGAAGAAGAAATACAATTTGAGCAGACATTCCTTAGGAAAGATTACGTAAAAGTAGCAGAAACACAAGAAGAAGATAATATGTCAGAAACAGTAGAAGAAGTTAATGATGACTCAGTGGGAAAGAAGGATGGGTCAAATCAAGAAATCGCAAATATGATGGCGATGTTAATGATGAAGATGGACGAAAATAGTAAGATGATTTTACACGAAAATAGTAGGAAAATAGACGAAAATAGTACGATGATTTTACACGAAAATAGTAAGAAGATGGATGAAAATAATAAGAAGATGGAAGAAAATAATAAGATTATGAACGAAAATAGTAAGAAGATTATGGACGAAATACAGAGTGTTAAAGGGACAATAAAAAAATTAAAGAAGAAGTAAATGATAAAATAGAGAAAAATAAAATGATCATTTATGAGAAAATCGAAGAAGTGAGAGTAGAAATTCAAGAAGATACAGATCAGAAGTTAAACAGTGTAGACCCCTAAATCATAACCAAACATCGTGAACATCTAGAAAAATTTCGAACATCAAGAATTTGGAAAAGAACAGAGGCCGTAGCTGACTACTATCAGAAACATATAGGTTAGAAGGAGAGATTTGGTTAGCTGGTAGCTGAGAACTGCAGTTGATTTGGATACAACCTTGCAGAGATTTGGTTAGCTGGTAACTGACAACTGCATTTGATTTGGATACAGATTTACATACTGGTGAAAGTGGAAAGAAGAATGTGAAGCTGAAGTAGACTCCGTACTGGGCACAGTCGATGGCACATTAGTAATAGCTATGTTTTCTTGATTGTTGTGATGCCAAAGGAATGTATCATCGCAATAATAATTTTTTGGTTTCATCTGATCAGTAATAACAGTAGTATCAGATACCCGTGTTGTTGAGTACCCATCGGGCGCGTCCCCAGGTGGCGGATAGGGGGAAGGCCTTACAATGAGCGTAAGTGAGTAAGGTTAGCAGTGGTGATAGAGCTCGTCGGAGGTAAAATTCTAGACTGGCAGCTTAAAGCCTTGCCGCGGACCACCTCAGGGGAGGTTAGTTGTCGTGTCGTGACTAAAGGTCTGCACTAGGGATAACGGCGCCAGAGATGTCCGACTGTGGACTATCTGATATACCGTATCATCTGTTGTCATGGACACGTCTCGCGGACAGAGAAATGCGGGGGTCTGGGTTTAATCGCCTGAACCAAGAGGAGACAACCTCACTAAAAAACATAAATCCTAAGGCGGGGGTCCAGGCTGATGGGATGCGTGACTGGATAGATGACCAGCCCCTACTGGATTTAACCTTGGGGCATAAGGGGGCACCCCACTGTATCAATCCCCTCACCTTTGCATGCGGGGCTCTGCATAGGTGGAACACCCTTCCCTTGCTACTCGTGGGATCAACCATGGTAAGAAATAAAAAAAACAAAAAAATTGCGGGACATCACCGCAAAACAGACTGCTGACCGAGCGGGGCTTGTCACCCGTCATGACAGTCGGCAATCTAAACAATCCTTGAGCTCGAGACCACCTCGAACGCAAGAAGAAAAGAAACCGTCGTCACCGATCAAGGTAATGTCACCGAGGATTCATCGGGAACCTATGGACAGCCTATGCTCATACAGGGGGCAAGCACCCCAACGCACGCAAGAAGAACAATGACCAGTATAAGCACAGCAAATGTCACCAGCATGGCCCAGTTCAACGCCCATCATGCTAGGGGGGCATCAGCCGTCATAGCTCGGGCGTTCGACAGGTCATGCCTGGGTGTTGTGCTTATACAAGAACCTTGGACATACAAGGGGCAGGTAAGGGGCCTACCACGAAAGGATTGCAAGACAATTTGGGATATCAGAAGTGATACCCCAAGGGCCTGCATCCTGATAAGAAACAACATTAAATATGTATGTCTCTCAGAATTCATGACACGGGACCTTGTGCCAATCCGGGTCAACATCACCGGAGGCACACACCGTAGCATCATAGTAGCATCGGGGTACTTCCATGAGAAAACATCAGCACCTCCTATGGAACTCCAAGTCGAGTACTGCAACGGGCATGGGCTACCGCTCCTACTCGGCTGTGATGCCAACGCACACAACATCAGCTGGGGCAGCAAGTATACCAACAAAAGAGGTGAGCAACTGCTTGAATTTTTACTTGAATCCAATTTAGATGTACTGTATGTGGGGAACACACCCACTTTTGTAACTAAAAGGAGTCAAGACGTAATAGACATAACGATCGGTAGTCCGAGCGTATGTCAACTGATCAGAGACTGGAGGGTATCTAACGAACCCTCACTCTCTGATCACAGAATAATAGAATTCAACATGAGGGGACTCTGGCAAGAGAACACCCTCATTAGAAATCCAAGAAACACCGACTGGGACACATTTCACACCAGTCTAAGAGAAAATATAAAACAAACAAATTCTAGAGTCAAAAACCATCTAGAATTAGAAGCAACATTAGAATCTCTCAACGGAGCGCTGAAATATTCATACGAATCCAGCTGCCCCATTAGAGAGAAAAGAAATTGTAGGAAAACTCCGTGGTGGAACGAACACCTATCCAAGCTCCGGGCAGAAGTTCGAAGGCTTTTCAATAAAGCCAAGCGCGATGGAGACTGGCAGGGCTACACGACGGAACTGACAACCTACAGTAAAGAAATCAGGAAAGCTAAACGGAAGAGCTTCAGGGACTTCTGCAGGGATATCACCTCAACACCTGAAGCATCCAGACTTCACAAAGCTTTAGCGAAAGGCATTGCTCAGGGAACAATGTCGCTCAGAAAACCTGATGGGAACTACACAGAAAATGAAGAGCAAAGAGCTCTACTTCTGCTAGAAACTCACTTTCCAGGCAGTGCACTGAAAGTAGGGAACGAGGAATCGTTCGAATCTGGTAAACCCACGAAAGAAGATTGGGAGGTCGCGAAAACCATCTGCACCTCCGAAAGACTGAAATGGGCAATTGGCACCTTTCAACCATTCAAATCACCCGGGGTGGATGGCATATTTCCGGCTCTTCTGCAAAGAGGACTGGAGGATCTCATGCCACACCTGGTAAGAATATTCAGAAGCAGCCTGGCTATGGGATATACACCACAAGCCTGGAGGAAGGCGCAAGTCATCTTTATTCCTAAGGCAGGAAGAAAGAACACCTCTCTCCCGAAGTCATTTAGACCCATCTGTCTTACCTCCTTCTTACTAAAGGCGATGGAGAAAATCATTGATAATTACATCAGAACGGAAACACTGAACAGGGGACCACTACACCCAAGCCAGCATGCATACAGAGCGTGCAGATCGACAGAGACCGCCCTGTATGAGCTGACAGAAAAGATTCAGGACACTCTGGAGTACAAGGAAACGGCCATTTGCGCCTTTCTGGACATAGAAGGAGCATTCGACAACACCTCTTGCGATGCTATCAAGAAAGCCCTAACTAAAAAAGGCATTAACAGCACAACATCCCATTGGATTCAACAAATGCTGTCCACAAGAATAATTGGAACCAAAGTGGGCGATGACACCATCCAGGTGAAAACAACAAAAGGATGCCCACAAGGAGGGGTGTTATCCCCCCTCCTATGGAGCCTGGTAGTAGACGAGCTCCTCGGGTTACTCACCGAGAACGGCATTACCTGCATCGGGTATGCCGATGACATCGTCATCATGGCCAGAGGAAAATTTGAAGGAACACTCTGCGACATAGTACAGAGGGGGTTAAAGATAACCTTGAAATGGTGCCAGGAAATAGGACTCAACATCAATCCTACAAAAACTACACTGATGCCATTCACAAGAAAAAACAAGCTTCCAAACCTCAAAACCATCGACTTAAATGGAGTCGAGTTAGAATGGAAGGAAGAAGTAAAATATCTGGGAATAACACTGGATAAGAAGCTAATGTGGAACAAGCACTTAAGTGCAACAGTAAGTAAGGCCACATCCGTACTCATGGTGTACAGGAGAATGGCGGGGAATGCATGGGGTTGTAACCCATCCATTTTACGCTGGATGTACACCATGCTAGTGAGACCCATCATCATATACAGAGCGGTCGTCTGGTACAAGAGGACCAAGCTAATAACAGCGAGGAAAACACTCGAGAAGATCCGGAGACTTGCATGCCTCTGCATCACAGGAGCAATGAGAACATGCCCAACAGCAGCGTTGGAAGTAATTCTAGATCTCACACCACTGCACTTAGTGATTGAGAGAAGTGCCGCAGAGGCTCAACTCAGAATGTCAAGAATGGGGATCAGGGGGGGACTACGGACCGAGGGGAATCAACCCCTGAACATCTGTAAAAACCTCCTGATAATGCCAAAAGACAAAACTATCAAGAAATTCAGCTTCAAGAGAAACTTCATCATGGAACTGTCTACGAAAGAAGAATGGAGCAACACATCCATTCACACTTTCAAAGAAGGTACAATAAGATGGTACACAGACGGCTCAAAGGCCACCGAGGGAACTGGGGCAGGAGTATATGGGCCAGGCACCAACTACTCCGAGCCGATGGGAACATCCCCAAGCATACTTCAAGCGGAACTGTACGCAATAGAAGTATGGGCCCAAATAAACCTCGACAGAAACTATAAAAATAGGGAAATAGCAATACTGACAGACAGTCAAGCAGCCATAAAGACGCTGAGCTCCCCTATCATCAGCTCAAAAATGGCATGGAACTGCCTACAAAAACTCAATAAACTAGGCAGAGAGAACACAATTCACCTCAAATGGATACCAGGACACACTGGGATTGAGGGAAACGAACGTGCCCACTCATTGACAAGAAAAGGAGCATCGACACCCTTTATAGGACCAGAACCATTCTGTAGCCTTGAAGACACGTTCTTCAAGGCAGAACTTCGTAAGGAAGAAGAAAAACTGAGAGAAATCCATTGGAATAACCTCTCAGTATTGAGACAATCCAAGGAGCTCCTCGGGAACTTTAACCGAGAAAGGTCAAGGAAACTCCTGACCCTCAACAAAGGAAGTCTCAGAATGCTAACAGGATTCCTAACAGGTCATTGCAAGCTCAATGAACACCTGAGGAAACTTGGTATAGAAAAAGATGGCGTTTGCAGACTCTGCAGGGAAGAAAACGAGACTCCTCGTCACCTATTGATGAACTGCGAAGCACTAGAACGTGAAAGAAACGACGTTCTGGGTCAACACCAGCTCAACGGGGGGGCTTTGCCCGGCCTTGATCCCCTTCAAATCCTGAAATTCCTAAGGGAAGCGGAGTTGGAGAGGCTGCTTCAATGAAGGGAATATACTCCAAAGAAGCAGAGAAGAGGGGGCACAATAGATCTGTAATAGGTCGCAGCGCATCTGACACCCTCAATATCAATATCAAATCAAATATCAATAGTATCAGATAATCTGTTCATAACAGCTTTTTGCAAGATTTGTGTAATTAGCATTTCGGCATACATTTATCATCGATGTTTCTTAGTTTCGTACCTACATAAGAGCCAAAAGCAGTGTTTTCATCTTCGGTATTGTTATTAGCACTACTTTTCAAGGCGTCTGTACAAGCTGCTAAAAAGTTTCTATGCTCAGATATGTCCACGTTATTTTGTTTTCTTTTTCTTGATGCTCATCTTTCACTGGTTATATATGCTGTATTGACAGAGACTGAGCTTAGCGGCATTGGTTGACTTGTAACCTGTAAATTTAATTGCGTTATTTTTTTTTTTTAGTTCCCTAATACAAAAGAAGAATGGCAAGAGATTGCTAACGGATTTGAAGAGAGATGGCAAATACCAAACTGCGGCGGAGCAATGGATGGGAAACATATCCGCATTTTGGCGCCACCAGGAACCGGAGCTCAATATTACAACTAAAAACATTTCTACAGCCTTGTATTATGGCTATAGTCAACTCAAATTATGAATTCTTATACGTGGACGTAGGAAAAAATGGAAGAATTTCCGATGGAGGAGTTTACAGCATACTACATTTTATCAACACCTGACTGGAGAACAATTGCAGTTGCCAGAAAGACATGAATGTAAAGGAAATCTCAATTTTGCACTTATTGGTGACGAGGCCTTTGCGCTCCACAAACATTTTGAAGCCTTTTAAAAAAAACATTAGGAAATGTTAAAAAAGTTAATAATTGCACTGCTACGAAAATTAAATGAAATAAGACTTTGCAAAAGTCTTTAAAAATGTTAACCGTAACTGCAAAAGGAAACAGAAGTTCAATAATATGCATATTTGTGACCCAAAATTTCTAACTTTGATGACCTCGTGTGGCACCGTGAAGAGGTTTTACTCAAAATAGTCCAAGGAAGGTCGCCACGTGTAGCTCTTACACTCATACCTGGCCACCCTGTATTGCATTAAAAATAGCTATTCGGGGGGGGGGGGGCTGCACTGCGGTCTGCTTCGTCAGCTAACCCTGCGTTTTCCTCCACTAAACGGTGTGCCCTTTTCCTTGTTTCGGCCTCGACTACCAACGATTCATTACGGCCAGCCCAGGCTTCTGACCAACTAAGGATAGCCAGATATGCGGCCCGGGTATCCAACCCTTCGATCTTGGGCATTTCTCGCATGAAAAGAGTTTTTTGCATGCTGCGCAAGGCGGCCAAATGCAAACGTAGGTACCGGGCGACCGCCACGGTCCATACTGGATTTCTGCCTCCCTGGGCTAGAAAACCCTTTATGCGGCGTGGTGAATTTTTAATTCTCTGACACATGGCATACGATTTGGTGGAGAGGGTATGCTTTCTCGTCACATCAGTATGCTGGGTTAAACGGGTGATGACCCTACCTCGCTGCCCCGCTTCTTCAGTGCGCTCGGTGCGCGTCCGCTTAGACACAGTGTCCACGTCTCTTTCGCCTGACCCAAGTCAATCCGGCCCTGGACTTAATCTTCATCGTCTATGCGATGGTTCATGTTGGGGCCCTCCGAAGCTCCTGTTGCTTCACAGCAGTCGTTAAGTTATGTCAGAGGCCCTTGAGGCTACTTGAAAACTTCTGACACTTGGGCTTTACCACAGCCATACGATATTTATTTATTTTTTATTATTATAGTTAAAAAATAATTACCTAATATTCACTTTGTCTTAAAATACGTAAGGACGTAGGTAAGGTATTTTAAGTTAAGTCGATAAATGTGTCCGTGTATCGCCTAAATTTATTTCGTCGTACAGGAAACTCGCAACGAGCAATCTGACTTCTGGCTTGGCGCCTTAAATGCGAAATACACGCACACATTATCCGTCAAGTTTGCTCGTGGTGATCAAATCGGCCAGCAAATCGCTTCATATATTCCTAGCTAAAGACTGGAAGGCGCTAAAAATTTTTAAACAAAAATAAAAATCACGGGTCAAACAAATTAAGCAATCTGCATACGACAGATACATTACACAACCAGGAAACATACAAAAAAACTGCTGGAATCTCATAAACCTAAAACGAACAGGAATGTGGAATAAATATAATGGGGGCCAAACAAAAATAAACGCCGATCAGTTTAACCGCTATTTTGTGAGCATTGCAGGAGAAATGCACGCTGCGCTGCGCTGGATGGGGACAGGACGACAGTTGCTAGGCAGGCTGGGGTCCCTACTACCGTGAGTAGATCATTTTTTGTTGGTCCGAACGACCCCCTTGAAATTGAGGAGATCATTAGAGGTCTAAAAAGCAAAAAAAGTGTAGATTGCTACGGTATGAGTGTGCTACTAATCAAATTGATTAGCAGAGAAGTAGTGAATCACTTATCTGAGATATTTAACATATGTATATCGTAGGGAGTCTTCCCCCAAAGTCTGAAACTAAATAGAATAGTACCAATATACAAAAAAGGAAGTAAAGAAGACTTAAACAACTATCGACCCGTAGCAATAACGTCAATATAATTGGAAACATTTTAGAGACGGCAATTAAAAATAGACTACAAACTTTCTTGGACGCAAATAAGACCTCAGCAAAACACCGTTTGGGTTTATAAGGGGAATGTCAACTACATGCACAATACACAAACTGATGGAGTAGGGTTTTGATAAGCGACGAAACACAGAGTTAACACTCTGCGACCCCACAAAGGCCTTCGATTGTGTAGAGATACCTAACTTGATACCTAGCTGGAGAAACTATCTAAATACGGGATTAGAGACGTGGCTCATAAACTCATCAACTGATAGAGTCATACCTCAGAAATAGGGAACAATATGTGGGAACGAAAAACGAAGATTCCCAGGTATTAACGCAAAAATATGGGGTTCCTCAGGGATCAGTCCTTGCTCCCATATTATTTAACATATACGTAAATGATTTGCAATCTCATGTGGAGCACGCAAGGACGATACAATTCGCAGATGACACGACGCTATACACAATCGCTGGAGATCAGATATCTTATATGGAGATGGCAATTAGAGAAATAGACGAATGGTGCAAAAAAAAACGGACTCACACTTCGCCACCAAAAAACTCAAAGGATCACTATCATCACAAATATAACAGCTAGAAAGCAGAGACCAATAAACTTACTAGGAGTAAGAATTGATGCTAACCTTACTTGCGAGGGACACATAGAACGGGTATGTAACAGAGTCACAACACCGAGTGTCCTGAAATGTCAGCACCTAGGTTCCTCCTGAGATGAGCTTAACAGTATAAATAAAATGGTACTTACACAAACATTTCTATTCTGAGGGTAACTTTAGCCCGTTCGCCGGCTTGTCAGGAGTGGAGACCAGAGGACCAAATTCTAAGTTTTGGGCGAGCTGGGTCAAGTATATCCAAGAGCGCAAAGGCACGACACGTCAACTTAACTAACTCATTTTCAGAGCTTCGCGTGCCTCTGGATCCGATTTCTTCGGAGTCCCCCCGGGTCAGCACTCGCGAGGCGCGACCGACCAAACCTTTTATTACTTCCCCCCATCATTCCGTCCGTCGCCCTAGTTTCTCGTGTAGAGTCGATCACTTTGCTAATTCAAAATCCACGTGCGAGCTCGGAAAGTGCAAGTCTGCAATGCTTAATTCTTGCACGGCCTTGTTCCAGTGCCTTCAATTACTTGCCTGTAATAACAACATATTTCCAAAATATGGCTCGTGTCTTGAATAATTGAAAGCTTGCACGTTGTTTGAAATAACAAATAATTTTTGCAGTAAGTGGTTCGCCTGTTGGCCTGAATAACGTGCGATTCGTTGTTGCTATTTTTCTCGATCCTAATAAAATAATATCATACCTTGCCCTATGTCTCCGCTAGAGCCCTCTTGACAATATTTAAAAAAAAATATTAAAGGGTGCAAGCCGAACCCAGATTCAATATGAATCGGAGATTCAATATATTCAATATAAAAAGATTCTTTTTTTTTATTATTGAAAATGCACATTCACTGCAGGGAAATCTCTATGATGCTCTGGGAGCGGTGCATGAGCGGAGATATCGATTCACGTTGGCCTTGAATCTCTGTAAGTTGTATACTTCGGGAAACACGCCTTTTGGAATGCTATTCCAAAGAGATGCGGTTCTATACATAAAAGAAGTCTGAAATAGGGTAGTACGAGGTGTAACGAGCTGAACCTGATACGGATGCGCGTCTGCGGCTCGACGTGTATATCTGCCCGGTCTTGTTCTTGGTGGGATCAAGCAGGCCACGTCTTTTGAACACCTTCCGTTAAAATATCTGTAAAACAGACTCAGGTCAGCTACTCTTCTTCGATGTTCGAGAGTGTCTAAATTTTTTGTCAAATCTGGGTCCCCAATCAAGCGGATGGCTCTTTTCTGAATAGAGTCGAGTAGTCTCAGCGTATGTTTGGGAGCTGAGCTCCAAACATGTGAGCAGTACTCCAAGGATGGTCGGATTTGAGCCTTGTATAAGAGGAGAAGCTGTTGTGGTGTATAAAATTTCTTTGTGCGGAAGAGTGTTCCAAGTTTTTGAGAAGCACTCTTCGCCAGACCTGCAACATGATCATGCGAAGACATGTTCGCTCCGAGGCTCAACGCTGGGGTAAGAGAGCGTCCCGCCAACATCATATCTGGCTCCAAAACGTTGGTCTTTTTGGAGAAGATGGGTGCTTGGGTTTTTCCAGCATTAAATTGGACTTGGTTTCTATCGCCCCAAGTTAGAATGTCCTGCAAGCTATCGCCCCAAGTTAGAATGTCCTGCAAGTCATTGTTAAGTATGGCAACTTCTTGCTCCCTGCGAGTCTGTGCGTCGATGGCAGATGTTCGCGCGTCTAACGTATAAGAAGATATGAGGGTACTGTCGTCGGCAAAACTGTATATTGGATTTTTTGTTGTTTCAAGCAAGTCGTTTATAAATATTAGAAAGAGAGTCAGAGATAAAATGGATCCCTGAGGCACACCGGCATTGATGGAAAAGGTGTCAGAAAGAACTCCATCGACTGCCACCCGCAATGAACGATTTCCGAGATAACTCGCAAGCCACAAGCAGAATTTCTCGGGCATGCCATAGGCCTGCAGTTTTGCCAACAGTCCATCATGCCAAACACGGTCGAAAGCTCTAGAAATATCAAGCGCAACCCCTCGAGACTCCCCATGGTGCTCGATTGCGCCGTTCCACAGCTCGGTGACGTAAGTGAGGAGGTCACCAGTTGACCTCTGTTTGCGGAATCCGTATTGGCGGTCGCTGATTATATTAGCTCCTTCCAAGTATTTTAAAAGATGTTGGTTAATAGCTTTCTCCATAATCTTGGATATTACTGAAAACAGTGCCACTGGTCGATAGTTATTTGGTATAGTCTTTTTGCCTTTCTTGGGAATAGGTTGGATCCGTGCACATTTCCAACAAGAAGGAAATATTCCCTTTTTATACGACAAGTTGAAAAGTCGGCAGAAACCAGATGACAGCTCAGTGGCGCATTTCTTTAGTACGATAACAGGTACGTCATAGGGCCCAGAAGCTTTGTTTGGGTCTAGGGCTAACATAATGCTCTTTATGATCCGCTGTCGGAAAACAATGTCTGACATTTTGGTCTCCACGGGAGGGATCATTGGCGGAGTTCTTCTATGAAAGTCGACGGAAGAGTATGAAGAAAAGACTCCCGCCAACAAGTTCGCCTTCTCAGTAGCCGGGGATGCGATAGTCCCATCTGTCCGTGCAAGTGGTGGAATCGTTGATCTGGTGAAGTTCTGGCTGACTGCCTTAGTTACAGACCAAAAAGATTTCGAACCGTTAGGGCAGGAGAGAAGTTTGTTCCTAATTCTTTGGTTGTGAGTTTCCTTGGTTTGATCTATTATTTCTTTGCATATATTTCGAGCAAGGATGAAATTGTGGTGGTTTATGCCGTCGGGGCTCTCTCGCCATTGGCGAAAAGCCAGTTGTTTGGAGGCGACAGCTTCCTTGCATCTTTTGTTGAACCAAGGTTTGCTGTTTGAGGACTGTTTTTTTTTGAAAAGGGAATGTAGGCTTCCATGCCTGTTAGGATGAGCAACTTCCCCAGCACAAACAGATGGATCATTAGAGCCGAAACAAACACTCCTCCATGGAAAATCTCGATAATATTCCCTGAGTTCTTCCCATTTAGCAGATCTATCGTTCCAGACTACACGAGGCTTACTTGCTTCTTTAACACTAGTAATTGGTAGGACACAAGATGTTGAGACGATTTTATGATCTGAGGAACCTAGTGGGGCTTTCACCGTAATAGTATGCATTTGAGGGTTCGTGGTCAAAAACAGATCCAACAGGCTAGCAAATTCTCCCTCGCGATCGGGAATGCGTGTTGGTTCATCAACGAGCTGGGTAAAACCACAGCTGATCGCAAACGAGTCCGCTTCACGACCTTCTTCATCAGTGAAGTTTGAGTATTTAAGCCAGTTGATGTTATGTACATTAAAATCACCGAAGATGGATATCTCAGCTTTGGGGTAGTTTATATGTATGAATTCAACAGTTTTTATGAGGGACAAAAAAAGTGTCCTATACTGTGTATCGCTGGGTGGTCGGTATAAACAACAGATAAATTTCGTCGTTTGTCGGTCTGTTATCCTAAACCACATGACGTCAAAGTCATTGGGCTCAAAGTCTTCCTCACGCTGGCAGGAGAGGTCACTTCTGACAAAAATGCCAATTCCGAAGTTACGTTTAAATCGGGAATGGAAGTCATATCCTGGATAGAGATAATTAACTGTGCTTGACGACTCTTGGACTTTTGTTTCGCACAGTGCTAGAATGTGAGGTTTATTGTCTGAAGATGTTGGTGTACTGAATTGATATTCGTATTTAAACCTCTAATATTACAAAAGTCGACTATAAATTTTTCTATTCTGGAGGTGTTATTATTCTTTCTCTTGCATGAATGTGCCCCTGGATTAGCCCCCGCCCGGAGATCCGAATGGGGGGTCGTTTTAACTCCGGAAAATTTTAACCCCGGGAACGCCATCCATGCATATTAATTGTTTCCTACCCCAAGGACCGGAATCTCTGGCACAGCAACGAAACGTCAGCTCTTTGAAGCAACTTCACGCCGCCTAAGCCAGAAAGATGGTATCGCACCGGGCGAGGCTGTGAGGGTTCTATGTCCTCTACCATCTGGTTTGCTAGTTTTGGTCAGCCCCGGGGAATTTAATTTCCCCGGTGTCATCTATATGGACGACATTCCCCTATCCGCGACCTGGGGAGGCTCCCGATGGGGGACTAGCAACCCCGACACGGGACTAGCAACCCCGACACGGGTTCAATTTATATATGGTATTTGGCAAAAAAAGTAAATGAAATTTTTGAATTTTTTTCCTTAATCTTCAAGGTCATGAGACTCCGACGATAGCGCCAACACCTTTTCATGGTGAAAGAAATGCCTGCCTGGCAGATAAGACTGATGTCTGACGGTTTGACAGTGCTTGCTGCCGGTAATCCTGCTATCACCGCACGTAATACTGCAAGCCTCGAGTACTCGCACCGACCGCCTGGGACTCGAAGCACAGACGCGGGGACGGGCAAACTGTGGTCGCTCGTCGCTGCGTTGTTGCGATCAGCCGAAAGAATGAAGAATGAAATGAAATAAATGCTGCCCGCTGTGTGGCTTTCTGAAACAGAAGATTAATTTATAACATCGCCAACCTGAGTCAGCACAATGGCAGCGAATGAAAAGGGGAAATATTTACAAATTTACGCAACTATCCTCAGTCAACATTTCAGAAAGAAAACATTAATATTCACGAACTAGCATTCAGCAAGCACTTTTTCATTCGAAATTTATATAATTAATCTAAATCATCCCCTTTGAGCAATAGAGAACAATATTTACAGATGATGGGTGACAACAATCTACGCTTGTTGTATGGCTAACTTTGTTATTTCAAGGTTACAGATTAGGTTAAATTAGCAAAGTTGGGCAAAATTTGTTGCTTATTATGAATCGGAAATTAAATTTTTGAAAAATTACTAAGCCATTACAAAGATATGCTAAAAAAACTGAAAAATCATTTTTTATTTATTTTAGCAATATCTTCTTTATTTTGTGAAATGAATAAAATATTTCGTGTAGTTTATCATAAGTCGTCAAGAGTCATCAATTCGATACTTCAGAAATTTTCAAAGCCAATTAGATCCCAGAGTTTTCATAGTCAACTTTTGTTTTATTATGGCCGCCATATTGGATTTTCATGTCATTATGTATTAAAAGAATTAAAGAAACCAAAAATCTATCACATTAAAAAAATTCTTCCAAATTTTCTTTTTTCTTTTTTCGAAAAAAAAAATCTTCCTCCAACCGAATATAATGAATAAACATATCAAAGCAATGTCACGTCATATTGCGGCGTCACACGACGTCGTTCGGTGATAAAATTTTCTTTTCGATTTGCTGCCATTGAGGTATTCTCTTTTTCGGATCAAAAATTGAAATTAGATGGCAATCTGTCAATTATACGAAGTGCCGTCCACACAAAAATTGATGAAATTTACGAACACCATAAATTATTGCTAATGCGTCCTTAGTAATGCATTATAATTTCTTTCTGAACTTGACAGAGTAGGCGAATCACAAGCCATGATTTTATCATCACCATTTGGAAATTTATGAAACATTATACCACCTATTCCGTAAGTATAACAAGCTGAGTATAAAGGCAAAGAACTGTCATAATGTGCTAACACATTGTTATAGTCAAAATCTGTAACTTTATTGAAAGCAATTTCACATTCTCTTGTCCACTTGTGAGTAACATTTTTCTTTAATAAACTGTGCAAAGGAGTCAAAATAAATTTACCATAATGATTTCTCCTTCTTAAAAGACTCCTTAGTTCGGTTACATTACTAGGATTTTTACAATAGCATCTACTTTTTTCTTGGAAGTGTGCAATTCTTCACTATCTATATCAAAACCTAAGTAGCTTACGGATTTCTGAAAAAACTTATATTTGCTTTTCTTCAAGCCAACTTCCTGAAGCCTGGCAAACACGGCTCAAACACTATCGGTAGTCGATTATAAACAAAAAGCTCTTTTTGTGTAGATATAGTGTACTGTTTAGACTCATTGTCTAACAACATTTGCTGAGACGCTTGAGAAAGAATCTAAATTTGAGAATGAATTCTTGCCCCCCTGACAAATCTGAAGGTAATTCATCTATTTTTGGGAGAAAAAATTTTTCAAGTAATAAATGAGGGTGTACTGTACATTTATAATCACCACATTATCTTACCATCTTTCTATAATATGGCGACAATGGGACTAGCCCAATCACTGAATCTATTTTTGAAATTACCTTTAATTTACATAGCCTATTCAATCCATCACTAACTTTTTGCTTAAGTTCAATTCAAGTTTTGATTAATACATTTCTCGAGAAGAGGTCAAGTATCTATCGGAACCGAAAATCAACAAATATGCAAAGTAAATACTTATAAATGGAGTCGAAAGAGTGCATGAATATTGATAAATGGAGTCGAAAGAGTGCATGAATATTGATTGTGTTACTTCAGTCTCGTCTCATAATCGTAGTCGTAAAAAATATAATAAAGTTGAGCACGAAAAATTCTAAAACGTGCGCGCGTAAGTCAAAAGTTGTTAAAATTCATATCAGTCACACCGGGACCATTCAATGAGAATTGAAACAATCCTCCTGTTCTTGAAACAAGTAGTTCGCGAAGGCGGACGAAGAAAACAAAGCAGCGGCATGCGAAACGTTATCAATAATATGGTGTTGGTGATACTACCACTACTGCTGACAGAGTAAGGTCTCCCCGAATTAAAGAGCCCGTTGGAAAGGTTCACTTCAGACGAACAATTTGAGACGGCGCTGCTGCTGGTGCTAGAAGAAGCAGACGACTCTTCTCTCAAGGGCGGTAGGAGTTCATTCTCTTCATCTTCATATCGCGGACCTGTCTGGTGTCTTTGGCCCTCCGGTTCTCCAACCACAACTTGGTTTGTCTCCCGCTGAGACCCACTAACGACACCAGCTCCTCTTTTCGTTTCCGGTTCACATATCTCGAAACGTTTTGGTACTCCTGCTCCAGTTGATGGCGAGTACACCTGCCGGTGCTTTTTGGTCTGTATTCTTGTGCTTTCTATAACAAAAAGACAATGTTGATAACATGACTGTTTCTTAGGAAGTTTTTATCGAAGAGAGTGTAAAAAAATGACTACAGGGAGAAGAAAATTCTCTACAAATTTGCATCTTGGCAATTTTCTATATTCCGAGGAAATGTTTTTAGTTTGTGTTTTCATATTTATAATAGTCTTCTCAGTGACTTCAGGTCCGGGTCAGGTTGAAACTTTTTATAATTTATACTGTTTTTTTTATTTGTATCAATTTGTTTCTTATTGAAATACTTCCTTGAGTATCATATTTTAAATTCAAGACTCAGAATATGTACAAGTAAAGTTCGTTAATTTTTTATTGAGCTTTTTGGTAGAAATTACCGCTGACGGTAAGGGTCTGGCACTATTGATTAACTTTCAACATTATTATAAATCTCAGAATTCGAGAAATGTTGGTGATGTTTTTACGTACCTTTCATACCCAGTAGCAAAAAATTTTTGCCATCGGCGTAAGCTATTAGGTATGCGTAAATACATTTTCCTACGACCACTTTTATACAAAGTATCACTTTGCGCATCAGTATAAGATTTCTCACGTTTATAAAAGTGTGCTGGAAAGTGACATAAGAGGCATACCTAAACTGTTACTAGACTAAAACCATATATTATAGTGCTCAATTATTTGTTCAATATCAGTATTTTGGCTTATTGGTACTGAGTTCACAAAGTAATCATTTATTTCGCTAGGATTGGCAAGCTGAGGTGGTGTCTCTTTTCTGTTTTTCGATTTCTTGTTGTATAGATTCAGATCATTTATCCATATAATCCATATAAAATCCATAGATTTTGCTCACGTTTTAACTTTTTGTTTGAAGTAAATCTTTTATTTTTCGTGTTTTATCGCATTTGTAACATAGTCACGTAATTGTTTGTAGTAGCTGAAGTCTGCCTCTTTACCTCTCTGGCCGTTTTCCTAAATTTACATAATGCTTTATTTCTAAGTTTCATAAATAGCCTTATATTGTCGGTGATCCATTGATCTCCTCTATTTTTACGTACACTAGAAAATCTTAAGAAGTCTAGTAATGTAAGAATATTGCTAGTAAAAATGTCTACTATTCTATCTATATCGTTCACATCAAATAAACTCCATGTTATCGACCGTAAATCGGCATTGAATTGTTCGATATTAATATCATTTAAAAAAATTACGATATGCTTTAGACTTTCTAATTATTTGTTTTTGAGTCTCTATTTTTAGGAAGAAATAAACGAGTTGATGATCTGAGGTCGACTCATGCAAATGGATTACACCCGAGGTTTCAGGGGTTTCTGTGCAGCTTATTATTATAGGATCAATAAGAGTTGAGGTGGTCCGAGTGATTCGAGTTGGCTGATCTATCACCTGATGCAATCCAATTGACTCCAGGACATTATTAAAATCATCAGACTCAGTTGTTATAGCATGTGAAAAATCACAGGCTATTATTGTTCTTCTTTTATGTAATATTATTATATTATTGTATATATTTATTATGTCTCCTATTATTATTATAGGTATCATAGTTTGTAGATATTATGGGTTAATATAAATATTTATTTATTTATCTCCATTTGCTAGATTATTCTAGTTGTTATTGTTGTTACTGGTTATTTATTCATCCACCTTCATGAGATTTGGATCCCCCTGTATGGCACTAGAGTTAAGATTTCAGGAGTGGAACTTTTGATAAGCTGAGTTTTTTGGTGGGTTGTGCTGATAAGGCAGGAGAAGGTAGCCATCTTGAAGAAGTAGGAATTGCATTTTTTCTTGTGTAGAATTCATGAAGTTTGACTAGGAAATTCTCACAAAAGACACTTTATAATAATATTGGCAGTAGTTCTTAGTTAGATTGGCCATTTTAGTTGTTTTTATATTGTGATTCGGTAAGGGGAACCCTTAATAGTTTAAGGTAAGTCTTCTTGAAGCTTTCCTATTTTTGCTAGCATAGAACTGCATAGATGTGATGTATTTGCAGGGTTTTAGTTAAGGTTACATATTGAGTTGCACCCCTAGCCAAGTAATTGTGGCCTGCAGTTCGGCTACTGACCAGGATTTGATTCGTCCATTCCTCAAATTTGCAATTTCATCATCCACTCCAGCAAGGCCCTTCCTGGAAGCTGTCACTGTCTCACTGTACCGGATTAGACACCTTGGTCGGAGACCCAAAGCACACCAGTTCCTTTATACGAGTTATCATTGCTTGGCGAGCTCTAGCTGACCCCTCGACCAACGAACGGCCGAACAACCACCGCTGGATCCAGGCTGAGTCAAACTATTTCCTCTTGTATTTATTTCAATTATTCTAGTCCCGATTAGCCATACCGTTTATTTCATATGATATTTGGTTGATAAATGGTTACAACCACAGCTAACCTGAAAGTTTACATTTTTTTTAAATTACTAGTTCTTGAACCACCATTCGTGATAAATTGGCTGTGATATTGGCCTTGTAAACTTACTCTTGCGTGCACGGAAGACGGAGTACAAATACCCAGATGTAATTTTATACCCTTGTTACTTTATTTAAAATTTATATTATACCATTAAATTTATATTGTTGAAGTAGGTAGTTGATCCTTTCGACACTCTCCTGATAATAATTAAATAGGTAATCTCCGTATTAATTAGACCAGACAACTGGTCAGTGATAATAATAATCATTGTTACTGCGAGTTTATTTTTCATTCTTTGAAATAGTAATAATTAGTAAGTTTTGCGATAATAATACTGGACTCGGAAACTTTGTAGGGTTAGAGTGCTGAGTATAGTAAGAATAATAATTAGGCCTGACCCAGTGGTGTATTCAGCCAGCACCTTTATTGCGCAGCTTTTGCCATGGTAAACTTATTGTTCCCTTCGCTGTTGTGACAATAATGATCTCTTGAAACATACCCTTAAGTATAAGTAACAGCGTGGCGCCCCATTAGACCTTCTAGCACCAAGTTTTTTTATTCCAGCCGAATCGCAGAGGTTTGTATTTCGAGATCGAGATTTGTTCAAATCTGAGTTATTCCCACTCCCTTTTGTGCCATAAAACGAGCTAGCCGAGACAACTTATAAAGTGTGCGAAAGAACGGCACATTGTCAAGAAATCTATCTTGATATCTCCCAGACATATGAGATCATCGCAAACAGAGAGTATATGAAAGCAATAGTTTCATCAAAATCAATTATAAATTGCCTGTAACTATAAGAGTCTGGTCTATACATAATTATTATAGGAGGCTATTTAAGGGCTATTTTAACGAGCAATTCAAGTTTCAAAGTGAGGCTGGGTAATAATACAAGTAGTCACTTTGTATAATACTCTATATTTCGGTCCCCATTGTTTGGACCTTCAACAGGAGTTTCTGAAATTAATTTACAGGGTTACAGAATGTAGTCTTACTTAACATGCAAGAGATGGCTAACTTACAACTGTGATCATCTTGTAACGTTGTTATGGTTTCTTCCTTTCAATTAGCTCCATTTTAAATTATTGAATGGGATCTCATTATCTAAATCCTTGTTTATTAAGACATTCATCAAGGCACCCTTTTTAATTCAATTATGAGAATGAAAGTTCTATTCATTAAAATAATGTGAGTTTTCGAGCTCGCATCGCCACCTGTTACAGAGTGGTAGAACTAGCCAAACTTGGCAGGTTTATAAAGTACCTTCATTTTCAGTAAGATCTGTAATTTCTTCTAATACCATCTTCCTCCGCTAACAAGAAACATAGATGTCTCTGTGATGTAGTTTCGAATTATTAATTAGGGACGATTCTTTGAGTTGCGCAGCAAAAGGTGCTACGGCATTTCTGAACAGGTTGTTCATCTTCCAATCCCGGTGCTCGAAGCGAGAAGACGCACTTCTACCTTTACCTTTTCTTATCTAAAAGAACCAATATATATTGGGTAAGTAAATTGTTCAAACTATCTAAAACTTTCTCTAATAGGATCTATATATTGTTCTAGTTCTTTCTATCTACCCCATCAATTCGGGTACTGCCTTATCTCGTCATAATACCTAATTACGTAGTAGAAAACCATCTATCTTGACTGACGCCATCTTGGTATCCAGGTCTCTGTGACTTGTTATCCACATTTATGGAAGGAATCGCTTTCATTATCTGAGAGTTTTGTTGTTGCTCATCCCCCAAAACTGGACCTTAACATCCGGAGCCCGATATTTTCAAGTTTGACCAACCGCAAAGGTGACGCCGCTAACCAGTGTCCGGCACGTGTTTGCACGAGGTACAGGACAACCCACCTGTTTTACATCACCCCGGAGGGAGATCTCAGTCTTCCCTCTCGTGATTTCGTCCAGGGCTCTGCTCCTCCAGGTTCGACACGACTTTTCGTAGAAGAGAACTGTCGTATTAGTAAGCAAATCGAACATTACTTCTCTCACTCAATGTGATATCAAACAAAGCCAAGTTAGGAGTTTTATTTGTCTATTTATTACGAATCTCAAGAAGAGATTAATGCAGTCTTCATCATTGAAGAATCATATTCATAACTTTTGAAATACCTGATATTTAATTAACACCGTTATTATTGAAATTACTATTATGACAAAAATGTCAACTATCCTGTAAAGGAAAATAGACGTCTATCTTCTCAATCATTTAAACTGTTAAATGAGATACTTATGATCAACCATATGAGTAATTAATATTATTTTGTAATCATAGATTTTCAATTCATCATCAATTTGTAAATAAATTCACGAATACATTTTTATTAAAGAATCAATCTTTTTATTCAGTAGTTAGTTACAGTAGTTAGAAACTATTAACATCTCACAACCTGAGTGAATTTTGATGCCTTTATAGTTCAGGTTACTTTAGATCTATCTTTCAAAATTAAACCATAAGGCACTGGCATCCCTCATCTCTTATCTTGGAGGTAATTAAACCGTACCGCTTTATGTAGCTGATGTTACTACAGTCCCACGAAATCTGAGTGAGATTTTGGTGACATCGACCAATACTTCGGCCCAACGAAGGTAAGTCGGCCACTGTTGCCGTGAATGAATTTTAAATTGGCCGAGAGCTAAATAAAAATTCGGCGGACCGCTACAATCTTTACATTGGAAACACAACAACTAGGACCCATCTACTCATATGGGACCAGCAAACTGAAACCGCAATGCGATCCTCGTCAAGGACACGTTAAAGGACATTACATTTAAAAAACTCGAGTAAAAAACTGTTAAAAAGAGCCCAATAGCTCTTCCACCGGCAAGTACTTGCTCCGGATAGTTTTTCCCCTTATCTTTTTTATCTGACATACAAAATTTAAAAAAAAATCTCAAAAAATCACTCATTTTTGCAATCTTTTAAACAATTTTAAAAGTGATGTTTGTTGCTAATTGTTGTTTTTTATTTTTCTTTTCTATTGGTGCAATGAATTTGTCAACTTTTGTATTGGACATTCTCTTTTTTATGGTAGATTGTCTTCCCTCCGGGGGTAGTTAAGTGACATCTAAATCGTTAATTGTGAAATTTATAGTTTAAATTTGAATTTAAATTTATATATTTTTCCAACTACTGACTAATAGTTGTTAGTGTTGGTTTTTTACAATGACGTCTAAATAAAATATACCCAGCATTCCATTCATAAATAATAAATAATCGAAATCCATCATCTAATTTGTATCCTCATGTGAGTGGGAATAGGAGTGACCGATCGCATAAACAGACGATTGCGGTGAAAATGGCAACGCTGTCAGAGACCTTTGCGACGAAAGCCAGTGGGGTAGTAATTTTCAAGATAATTAACGAAATGAAATTAAGATAATTTCAAGACGAAAAATAGCGAATTCTCCATACAACACTTTGTATGATTAATGGAATACCATCATACTTATCTGTCTGTATGAAGATTAATCCTAATTTTCTTAGATGCGGATATGATATGATCCGATATGATTAGAAAAAAAAAGTTACTAAAAAAGTGATGGTTCTAAGGCTTCAATAATTTACAAAATGAACGTAAAATGTAACAATTAGATGTTATCTTTTATGAGTTGTAATTCGATTAAAAATACCGTATTTTTTATTTGTTAAAAGTTAGAAGATTGCAAAATATCATTATGCATTGAATATCACTAAAGTTGAAAAAATTGTTTTTTTTTTTTTAAACTTACGCACAAGGTTGTAGGAAAAGTGGCGTTTGCTTGTCAAAATTAATAAACCTGCATTGTAGGTAGGTACCTATATAAAAAAAAAGTTGAAAAGTTTGGTTTAATTTATTTTTCAAATACATATAAAAATAATGTATATTTCAAAAGGCAAACCTAATACATAGTAGCTAATATATTTACAAAATATTAATTTAATTTAATAACGTTTTAATAAATTATAATTGAAACAAATTAATTAATTATAATATAAACCATGTTCAAATCTTAAGTCTACTATTAAGTGTATGTGTGCCCTATAGTATAATTGGCCAAAATGACATTATATTTGGTATCATATTTTACAAATCACACCCAAATTTATGAGAATTTCAAGAATATATTATACAAACATAAAATCCTACTGCACTATTCCAACTCTCGCAAAAAAAGAGAAATCAGACCAAAACACACATCAGATGAGCTTGAGCAGGTCTTTTTTTACAGAATTTGGTAATAAGTTATATTCTCTAAGCCTCTTAAAAAATGATGTATTCATAGCTCTTTTGGTTTTAGTTTTCTTAATGTAAAAAGAATGTCTTTCTCGAGTTGGGTAGTTGTGTACTTACTTCCCTATTGTATGAAATGTATGCTGGTATAAGATTTTTTGTATTTTATATACAGGTTGTCCCAGTTTATTCGAAGCGGTCTCTGTAGGCCAAACGATGGATTTTTTTTAATTTTCCACGAACCGTTTATGCATACTAGCATAAACACTAGTGCCTCCCTGGCTTCAGGCAAGGTATCGTCGTCGACGTTGGTCCCGATGTAAACATATCCTGTGAACTTTTGCCCAATCCACTCCACTTGTTCGCCTTATTGACATTTCATCAATCACGAGATTGCATAATAATTGCCTCTAACATTTTTTTTTGCTTTAATTCAAGGGCCTTAAGGTCTTCTTGTGTAAATCCTGGACTGCCATCGATAGCTCTAAACCACTTTGAAATCGTTTCTAAATGTGGCAAAGAGCGATTAAAAGTATTCCTTACAAGAGAATAGGCTTTTGGGGAATATAATGACAATGTTAAGGCGAATGATCTAAGGTTAGGGTTATACTTTTGTCTAGTTGGCCCTTTTAGCATTCTTTCGAATATGTCGAGAGCAGATCCCGAAAGTGAGCCTGAAAAAAAAAAAATATTATATAGATTCTTCTCAGCTTCCGTCTTCTGTAGCTCAGTTAATAATAAAGTTATACTTACTTTTATTATAGACTCCGATGTCTCTGATATCATGGATTTTTCCTTAAGATAACACCGTAACTGCTTCAGGGAGGTAATTTTACGTTTCAGTCGCCTAGCTGTCATTTGCAAGTTGTGGATCTTTTTTCGCTGAATAATGTCCCGATTTTTTATAAACTTCAAGTTTCTACTGCGTTTTTCTGGAGTAGAGAATCACTACTTCCCATATCTCCGATATATTTCCTCTTCCTACCGGAGAAAATAATAATTACCAATTAATATGTTTAATAAATTAATAACTAATACTGAAATAAACCCTAATAAAAAAATTAAATACCTTATTCTAATTGGAATTTTATGCTTGACATGTTCTCAGCAGAAAATGTAATGGATGATGTCGAGGAGGAAATACTTCGCTCTTCACAGCAACGAATAAAAAAAGAGTAGCTGTTAAAACAAAATTCACAAAAATATATAAATAAATGAATTAATTACATGTAAGAAAAAAAAACACCTATAGGATGGGTGGCGAATTATGACGAAACATTCTGTACATACAATATATACCTATCTATACAGGGACTACAGGAAGTTTCCTCATAGTTCGCCACCCATCTTATCTTTTTTATTTGACGTTTTGAAAAAATGTGTTTAAAATAAAAGTCCAATGGTTTAAAATGAGTTTTTTGAAAAACTTTATTTCACATATACAAAGTGCTTCGGAAAGTCTGTTCCAACTTTCTTATTTCAAATTAGTACTCTATCGTTTTTTTTGATTTTTGTTATCTGCTGAAAATTCTAAACATTTTTTATATACTTAAAGTTGACGTATAAAGGTGTTCAGTTTCTAAGCCACGCAAATTTAAAATAAATATAGATTGCATATTGCTGCCTAACTTTTCATGCTCTATCCAAGGCCCTATCAAATAATTTCAATTAGGTAAAATAAACAAAAAATACTTTAATAAAAAAAATATTTTTATTTAAATTGGAATTTTTAAATAGTCTTGGATAGAGCATATAAAATTAAGATAGTAATGTGCAATTCATTTCTTTCAAAGTGGTGTGGCTTAGAAGCTGTCAAAATACTAAAATTGCAAAGTTTCTGATGGTAAGATCTTTAATAAGTCAACTTTAGTTAGGTATAGGATGTGCTATAAAAAATGTTTTGGAATTTCCAGGAGAATACAAAAATCGAAAAAAAGAGGTACCTTTAGGTACTAATTTAAAATAAGAAAGTTAGATCACGTCCAGACATTCTGAAATACCCTGTATATGTGAACTAACGTTTTTTAAGAAACTCACTTTGAACCATCAAACTTTTATTTTGAACACTTTTTTTACAAATCGTCAAATAAAAAAGATGAGGGGTGGCGAACTATGAGGAAACACCCTGTACATAATACATTTACCTCATGTAATATAATGAAATACGTTACCTTGTCCATAGTCTACTTTCTGATGCAGTTTCTGTACTGAGTGAAGATGAGGAAGGAATTTTCATTCATTTTTTCTCCAAGTTACTAGGTGATTCTCTGTAAAAAACATATTCAATAAAAACATGCTCGATGTTCATTAATGATCAATGAATTACATTTTTTTCTTGTCTTTGACTTTAACTTACCTTAAAGGACTTGCAACACTAACGATTGGTACTGTTGGTGATAGCAAAAATCATTTTGGTTGCTGTCTAGTCCATATGCCATAAGATTATCCTGATCCCTTGAAAATACATAATATTACACAAGGAAATCTCAATATACCTAAAAAAACTTACCTATCACATATTATGCTTGGAAAACCCTCATTGGTTACAATATCTGAATATTCAGAGCTGAAATCGAGGCTGACATATAAATAACAATAATTATTATTGTACAAAAAATTTAAAAATAATAATTATGTTGCATTATATTTACCTAGAAGATGAAGGGTCAACAAAAATTGAAGGATTAGGTAGGGGAATTGCATCTAGCTTGATGTGCCTTCTACCATCATTACGAGTAACAATTTCATAGGGTGAAAAGTGATCCGAGCAAATATCTGGTCGTCTTGGTATATGAGGACCATTTTCCATATGAAAAATGGAAAGCCAAAGCAACCTCTTCTCCTGATTCACAGGGAAGCTAAGACAATACATACTTTAGCATACTTAACTAGTAGATTAAAAAAGACATTCATAATATTTTTTGTTATTTATTAGACCCTCAATAAAAATGTGATTTCAAACAGAAACGCAAATCTTAGGAAGGACCAGGTGTAACAGATTAAGTTGTAAAGTCATCCAATTTGCGAATATCGTCTGAGATAACGGTATTAGAGGATAAATTTACTGATTTCCCAAATTTTTTCCCTGCGATACGTCACTGATATGACAGAACCTTACTTATTAGTACTTACCTACGAAAACAAACTTCTGGGTTTAAATCGTCTCTTTTCTTGCAAATCAAGCAAGTTCGCACCATTGTCTATAGTCTTTAATTTTAAATTGGTGAAAATAATAGCACTAAAGAGTTTAATTTACACAAAACACTCGTCTAAATGGGGACAACACCGCACTCGAAATTATGAATTGCATCGTAAAATTTGTGTACTATTTGGTAGTCTAGTAAACATGTGACGTTGCCGGGCATTTCGTGTTTCATTTCTTAACATTGAAAATTATATTCAAATATGAGTTAAATCACGTCTATCCCATTATTGTTATTAGAAATATATTATGCTGTTTAATTATTAGTAAGGAATATTTCACGCGGTTTGTATTGATAATGTCTTGTTTACATATGTACGTCATGGTTTCAGGAACGATAGTATTCAAAAATCTGGTCACAGTAACGGTTTGGCAAACATGCAATTGCGGAGGGGTAATGTATGATTCTGTAAAAATGTAAACAAAGGGGTCTATTTTATTTAGACGTCATTGGTTTTTTATATGTTTTGTATAATTTTTGTGCCCTTCGAAAATAATGAAACTCGATGTGTTTTTATTGTCATGATGCTGCCTTGCGATCGTTTCTTGCGTTTCCTTCCCTCCATTTTGTAAATTCAATCCAAATTAATTAGTTGTTTGATTGTTTGACCATCCTTCAACTCCAATGAGCCTGAGCTCTTGCTAGCTTGGCGGCGAAATTAGCGCATGCCAACTGCCTGCTAACCACAGATGACAATCTATACGTCAGATGTCACGGAAACTCAACCAAATGTTCTTTTCTTTTTTTTCAGTTCTTTTTTTAAAATTGTTTAAAAGATTGCAAAAATGAATGATTTTTGGAGATATTTTTTTAAATTTTGTATGTCAGATAAAAAAGATAAGGGGAAAAATTATCCGGAGCCTACTTGTATGATTACCCAGCCTCACTTTGAAACTTGAATTGGTCGTTAAAATAGCCCTTAAAAAGCCTCCTGGAATCTAACAGTAACGACGTTACTCCGTGATAAACATATTTATTATATACAGCCTATGCAGTAGATTACCTTGTTAAAGGTAATTCTTATCCACAACTGCTGCAACTCGCCCTGTATATCCAAAAGGTCATCCATCAAATAGCTGTGACGTAAAAACAGACACGCACCTCCACCCCTCCCTTGTCTATCCCTATGGACCGCATTGTAACCAGGAATGTCAATTGTTTCTAAAAGTATTCCTGAATGCAGCCATGTCTCTGTTACACCAACAATGTCATAGTTCCCCTGCAAAATATGATTTTTAAACTGAATATAATTTTTTGTCAATGATCTAACGTTCATGTGACAAACTCTGAATGTGCCGCTCATATTCCCGGCAATAGCTAGTCAAAAACCATGGTCCAGTACCTATCTCAATAAATGTACCTACCTTAACTCATCTCATTGATGAAACTGACCGACGACTGCCACACAGCAGGTAAAAGAAAAAATAAATAAATAATTAAATCTATAGAACGAACAATTAACCAAATTAGCTCGGTATCCCATCTTCAGTATTCAGCATCAATTAATAATAATAATTCAACTGCTCGGATCGATGTGGAAAGAAACGTTAAATAAATGTCAATGAATCGACAAAGGTAACAATAATTCTACAATTAAAAAAAGACAACAATTTTACAATTAAACAAATCGACAATATACAGTCGCTTCCTGTATATTATCCTTTACTTAGTATCCCCAACTAGATTATCCCAAAAATTTCCAAAAAATATCCGGGTGTAGGATATTGACGAAAAAAAAAAACCTTCTTGCGCATCAATCGCAGAAATAGTGTATTTTTATGCGATTCAATAATAAATATTTTCTTCCTATTTTTTTTTTTTATAATGAATATAATGAAAAAATAATCCGATTTTTTGGGGGGGAAAAGCGGAAAACCACCTACCTACCAAAAAAAAAAGAATAGCCCTCTCGTGGTTTCGAACCCGCATCAACAGTTTACTATTTAGGCAAGGACACCCTTGCCTAACTAACTCAGTCAAGGGGCCTTTCAAATTTGTAGCGATGATCGAGTAGGTATATGTAGTACGTCCAATACTTCATCCTACACATTTTATTTTTTAAACTGGTCGTATCTTTGTTATTAAAAAACCAATTTGAATACTTTTTTCACCTGCATGTAGGTGATTTAATTGTTGCGTTTGCTCTTCTAATTTTCAGAACCATTCATAATTGAATGTGGAAAAAAATAAAAAAGAAATTGCGAACCATTTCATCGATTTAATAAGTGCAAGCTAATTTTGCACAAGCGAAAAACTTTTTTGTTTTTCGTTTAAAGTGCTACATTAATCGAGGCGAATTGAAGCTAAGACATCAAATTATATGTTAAAGCAAAAAAAAATTGAAAATTTCGGTTCAACTTCTTCAAAAATGGACTCATAAACGGTTATAGAATTGACACATTTTCACCCTTTTTCCTACCCACGACACTGGCTTATTAATGGAAAATATGCTAATTTTATTGCATTAACTCAAATTTCCAATAATTTTCTTCAAATCCTGTTAATTTTATTTCAAAGTTTTTTTGCCATCTTGCTCATACAGGGATTCAAAAATAGTCAATTTTCCAAAAAATTAAAATAGCCGCCATTTTGAAACGGCTCGGCCGATTTTGCTCAAGTGCAATACCAGACCACTCCTTGTGGATATCTTACTCCCACAAAAATTTCAGCCTCCTAGATTCAAAACTGCGACCGGAAATGAGATGACAAAAACCGGGTTCATGGAATTTTGAAGGGACACCCTGTAGAAGTGATGGGACTTTTGGAAAGTTTTTCAACGAAAATCTAAAGTCATTCCTCAGCTTTACAAGAATCCAAAATTTCGTTCACTAATCTTGAAAGATAAAGCTACAGGAGCGTTTTGAAAATCGAAATTTCGCTATTTTGGAGAAATATATATATATATATATATAAATATATATATATATAAATATATATATATATATCGTGGGCAGGTGAATTTTGGAAAACTACTTTTTCGTGATCTGGGGGTCATGATCGATGGACATTTGATGAGTTTGGGTGATTTTCGCAAAGTGATGTCGTCCTCAATAGTGTATTTTTTGTTAAAAAATACACTAACAATCGAATATTCGGTTAAGTATAATTAATTCAAGTCTACCATACTAGAAAACCTCCCATACTATTCCTGATTACTTAAATTATCAGAAGAAAATTATATATTCGATTATAACTTACAGTATAATAGTTTATAACGTTGTATCAAAATACCTAATAAAAAAAAGAACAATTTTACAATCAGTACCTACCCCATTTGTGACACTAAACCTAAAATAAATGAAACATTAGACTAGCAACGTTACCCCTTGAAATCAGGTTGTGTCCATGTCTACTCATTTCCTCCCTGTTCGTCCCCACACATATTTACATACTGGAAAAATCCTGTGACATACATACGACTGCCGTTTTTGATACAATTCTTCCTTCGGTTGTCCAGTAATTTTCCTTACCGTGTTTGTCTCTTATTTATTTGAATAGTTTGTACCTGATTGGTGACAACAATTCAGTTATACTAAGTTTAGTTCCTTTCACCATCTTACAACAAATTTCCTTCTTCGTCCAGCTATTTATGAACTCCACACAGATGACTTGATGTTTACTTCTACTATCACTTCCCTTTTTATAGCCATACCGATAAGCGTATCGTATGTCCCTCTTCTTTAAATCAATTTTTGATTTTAAATTTAATAGAGAAATTACTGTTCCATAGATACCTTCATTATTTTCCCCATTATGACCATGAATTGGTATCCTGTAATTAGTATGTAATTAATCCTGTAATTAGTAATCATTAATATGGTGTTGGTGATACTACCACTACTGCTGAAAGAGTAAGTAAGGTCTCACCGAATTAAAGAGCCCGTTGGAAAGGTTCACTTCAGACGAACAATTTGAAATGACGCTGTTGCTTGTGCTGGTGCTAGAAGAAGAAGAAGAAGAAACAGACGACTCCTCTCTCAAGGGCGGTAGGGCTTCCTTCATTCTCTTCATCTTCACCTTCATATCGCGGACCTGTCTGGTGTCTTTGGCCCTCCGGTTCTGGAACCACATCCTGGTTTGTCTCCCGCTAAGACCCACTAACGACACCAGCTCCTCTTTTCGTTTCCGGTTCAAGTATCTCGAACCGTTTTGGTACATCAGTTTCTGGCGCTGGTATCGCGAGTACACTTGCCGTTACCTATTGGTCTGCATTCTTTCTATAACAAAAATACAATGTTGATAATATGATCGACATGCAAGAAAAGTGTTGTTGCAAGTTTCACGCAAGCCGCGGTTTCTTATGAAGTTTTTATCGAAGAAAGTATAAAAAAAATTACTACAGGGAGAATAAAATTCTCAGCATATTTGCCTCCATATTTGCATCTATGCAATTATTACTTGCAAAATTAATTATTATTTAATAATTTACGTATGTTTAGGAAACTAAAGCTATTAAAAAAAATCAGATTAATTATTTACATTATTTTTATAAATTAAACTTACTTTTAATGAAACAATTTTTCGATATTCACTAATTATTATGGTTCATAAAAATAAATAAATGAAAAAGATATAAAAACAAAAGTTTTTTCTATTTTTAAAGTAAATAAAACAAAAGTGGTAAATTTCACATTTTTGTTCCAATATTTTGACAGCTCAGATCATTTTTCAAATTACTAATCAAAACAACTTTACCCCAATTTAACTGATTTCGTATCTCCTCAGATAACTGAGTAACTAATGTAACTGAATAATCAAATACCCTGCTTACGAACTGAAAAATAACTAAAATTAAAATTACCCCCCTTACAAAAAAGACGAAAATCAAAAGAAAATGACTGTAAGAACAACTCTTTCTTTCTCACTTGCAGAAATGCTTGGTACTTGGTACTTATTAGCTTTTTCTGATCGAGTGAGACCTCAAATGTTGGACCAGGTTTTTATTTTTTTTCGTTGCATACTGACTTTAAGCACATTTGCATTTTTGGAATGTTTTTGTTTGAGATGTCGAGTCAAAGCACTTTAAATTTTTTTTTCGTAAGAAAGTTCTTGACATTTCCACATTTCAGGGTTTATACAATGTTTCCGAATATAATGTTCTTTGAAGGCGTTTTTATATCTCGCTTCATATGAACATTTGTACACATTTGTTTCATTTGTGCACTTTAGCATCTTCTGAATGTTTGTTCTTGTGGTGATCAGAAATATGTCTTTTATTCCTTGTTTGATAGGAGCGTTCCTGACAATTGTTTGTAAATTTTGACATCTTTGGAATGTCTCCGGTTCAAGTATCTCGAACCGTTTTGGTACTCCTGCTTCAGTTGCTGGCGCTGGTATCGCGAGTACACTTGCCGGTACCTATTGGTCTGCATTCTTGTGCTTTCTATAACAAAAATACAATGTTGATAATATGATCGACATGCAAGAAAAGTGTTGTTGCAAGTTTCACGCAAGCCGCGGTTTCTTATGAAGTTTTTATCGAAGAAAGTATAAAAAAAATTACTACAGGGAGAATAAAATTCTCAGCATATTTGCCTCCATATTTGCATCTATGCAATTATTACTTGCAAAATTAATTATTATTTAATAATTTACGTGTGTTTAGGAAACTAAAGCTATTAAAAAAAATCAGATTAATTATTTACATTATTTTTATAAATTAAACTTACTTTTAATGAAACAATTTTTCGATATTCACTAATTATTATGGTTCATAAAAATAAATAAATGAAAAAGATATAAAAACAAAAGTTTTTTCTATTTTTAAAGTAAATAAAACAAAAGTGGTAAATTTCACATTTTTGTTCCAATATTTTGACAGCTCAGATCATTTTTCAAATTACTAATCAAAACAACTTTACCCCAATTTAACTGATTTCGTATCTCCTCAGATAACTGAGTAACTAATGTAACTGAATAATCAAATACCCTGCTTACGAACTGAAAAATAACTAAAATTAAAATTACTCCCCTTACAAAAAAGACGAAAATCAAAAGAAAATGACTGTAAGAACAACTCTTTCTTTCTCACTTGCAGAAATGCTTGGTCTTGGTACTTATTAGCTTTTTCTGATCGAGTGAGACTTCAAATGTTGGACCAGGTTTTTATTTTTTTTCGTTTCATACTGACTTTAAGCACATTTGCATTTTTGGAATGTTTTTGTTTGAGATGTCGAGTCAAAGCACTTTTAATTTTTTTTTCGTAAGAAAGTTCTTGACATTTCCACATTTCAGGGTTTATACAATGTTTCCGAATATAATGTTCTTTAAAGGCGTTTTTATATCTCGCTTCATATGAACATTTGTACACATTTGTTTCATTTGTGCACTTTAGCATCTTCTGAATGTTTGTTCTTGTGGTGATCAGAAATATGTCTTTTGTTCCTTGTTTTATAGGAGCGTTCCTGACAATTGTTTGTAAATTTTGACATCTTTGGAATGTTTCCGGTTCAAGTATCTCGAACCGTTTTGGTACTCCTGCTTCAGTTGCTGGCGCTGGTATCGCGAGTACACTTGCCGGTACCTATTGGTCTGCATTCTTGTGCTTTCTATGACAAAAATACAATGTTGATAATACAGGGTGTTAAGAAAATGACGGATAAACTCTCCAGTACATTGTAGGGAACACTCAGTAGAGTACGGGAAAAATAATTTAAAAAATTCTGGTCTTCAATTTGGTGAGATAAAAAATTCCTAAGTTAACATTTTACTATCTTTGTTTTTCAGTATTTGCAAAAACTAAATGATTTTACAGATATAAAAAGGGTACTTTAATCGTTATCAGTTAAAAAATTGCTTAAGATGTATTACTGGCTTGGAAAATTTAATAAGAATATTTTTTCTTTTCTAAGAAGCTGAAAAAAAAAGCATTTGGCAACAACGGTTTTGATACCTTGACTACCTACATTGTTAGAAATTAGACGAAATTACCAAATACCAACTGTTATCGTGGTAAACGCTGCCAAATTTAATTTTCAATATTTTGCTTATATCATTTAAAATGTAGCTCTGGATTTTTTTAAATTATTTTTCCCGTACTTTACTGAGTGTCCGCTACAATGTACTGAAGAGTTTATCCGTCATTTTCTTAACACCCTGTATGATCGACATGCAAGAAAAGTGTTGTTGAAAGTTTCACGCAAGCCGCGGTTTCTTATGAAGTTTTTATCGAAGAAAGTGTAAAAAAAATTACTACAGGGAGAATAAAATTCTCAGCATATTTGCCTCCATATTTGCATCTATGCAATTATTACTTGCAAAATTAATTATTATTTATTAATTTACGTATGTTTAGGAAACTAAAGCTATTAAAAAAAATCAGATTATCATTAATTATTTACATTATTTTTATAAATTAAACTTACTTTTAATGAAACAATTTTTCGATATTCACTAATTATTATTGTTCATAAAAATAAATAAATGAAAAAGATATAAAAACAAAAGTTTTTTCTATTTTTAAAGTAAATATAACAAAAATGGTAAATTTCACATTTGTTCCAATATTTTTACAGCTCAGATCATTTTTCAAATTACTAATCAAAACAACTTTACCCCAATTTAACTGATTTCGTATCTCCTCAGATAACTGAGTAACTAATGTAACTGAATAATCAAATACCCTGCTTACGAACTGAAAAATAACTAAAATTAAAATTACCCCCCTTACAAAAAAGACGAAAATCAAAAGAAAATGACTGTAAGAACAACTCTTTCTTTCTCACTTGCAGAAATGCTTGGTACTTGGTACTTATTAGCTTTTTCTGATCGAGTGAGACTTCAAATGTTGGACCAGGTTTTTATTTTTTTTCGTTTCATACTGACTTTAAGCACATTTGCATTTTTGGAATGTTTTTGTTTGAGATGTCGAGTCAAAGCACTTTTAATTTTTTTTTCGCAAGAAAATTCTTGACATTTCCACATTTCAGGGTTTATACAATGTTTCCGAATATAATGTTCTTTGAAGGCGTTTTTATATCTCGTTTCATATGAACATTTGTACACATTTGTTTCATTTGTGCACTTTAGCATCTTCTGAATGTTTGTTCTTGTGGTGATCAGAAATATGTCTTTTATTCCTTGTTTGATAGGAGCGTTGCTGACAATTGTTTGTAAATTTTGACATCTTTGGAATGTTTCCGGTTCAAGTATCTCGAACCGTTTTGGTACTCCTGCTCAGTTGCTGGCGCTGGTATCGCGAGTACACTTGCCGGTACCTATTGGTCTGCATTCTTGTGCTTTCTATAACAAAAATACAATGTTGATAATATGATCGACATGCAAGAAAAGTGTTGTTGCAAGTTTCACGCAAGCCGCGGTTTCTTATGAAGTTTTTATCGAAGAAAGTATAAAAAAAATTACTACAGAGAGAATAAAATTCTCAGCATATTTGCCTCCATATTTGCATCTATGCAATTATTACTTGCAAAATTAATTATTATTTAATAATTTACGTATGTTTAGGAAACTAAAGCTATTAAAAAAAATCAGATTAATTATTTACATTATTTTTATAAATTAAACATACTTTTAATGAAACAATTTTTCGATATTCACTAATTATTATGGTTCATAAAAATAAATAAATGAAAAAGATATAAAAACAAAAGTTTTTTCTATTTTTAAAGTAAATAAAACAAAAGTGGTAAATTTCACATTTTTGTTCCAATATTTTGACAGCTCAGATCATTTTTCAAATTACTAATCAAAACAACTTTACCCCAATTTAACTGATTTCGTATCTCCTCAGATAACTGAGTAACTAATGTAACTGAATAATCAAATACCCTGCTTACGAACTGAAAAATAACTAAAATTAAAATTACCCCCCTTACAAAAAAGACGAAAATCAAAAGAAAATGACTGTAAGAACAACTCTTTCTTTCTCACTTGCAGAAATGCTTGGTCTTGGTACTTATTAGCTTTTTCTGATCGAGTGAGACTTCAAATGTTGGACCAGGTTTTTATTTTTTTTCGTTGCATACTGACTTTAAGCACATTTGCATTTTTGGAATGTTTTTGTTTGAGATGTCGAGTCAAAGCACTTTAAATTTTTTTTTCGTAAGAAAGTTCTTGACATTTCCACATTTCAGGGTTTATACAATGTTTCCGAATATAATGTTCTTTGAAGGCGTTTTTATATCTCGCTTCATATGAACATTTGTACACATTTGTTTCATTTGTGCACTTTAGCATCTTCTGAATGTTTGTTCTTGTGGTGATCAGAAATATGTCTTTTATTCCTTGTTTGATAGGAGCGTTCCTGACAATTGTTTGTAAATTTTGACATCTTTGGAATGTCTCCGGTTCAAGTATCTCGAACCGTTTTGGTACTCCTGCTTCAGTTGCTGGCGCTGGTATCGCGAGTACACTTGCCGGTACCTATTGGTCTGCATTCTTGTGCTTTCTATAACAAAAATACAATGTTGATAATATGATCGACATGCAAGAAAAGTGTTGTTGCAAGTTTCACGCAAGCCGCGGTTTCTTATGAAGTTTTTATCGAAGAAAGTATAAAAAAAATTACTACAGGGAGAATAAAATTCTCAGCATATTTGCCTCCATATTTGCATCTATGCAATTATTACTTGCAAAATTAATTATTATTTAATAATTTACGTGTGTTTAGGAAACTAAAGCTATTAAAAAAAATCAGATTAATTATTTACATTATTTTTATAAATTAAACTTACTTTTAATGAAACAATTTTTCGATATTCACTAATTATTATGGTTCATAAAAATAAATAAATGAAAAAGATATAAAAACAAAAGTTTTTTCTATTTTTAAAGTAAATAAAACAAAAGTGGTAAATTTCACATTTTTGTTCCAATATTTTGACAGCTCAGATCATTTTTCAAATTACTAATCAAAACAACTTTACCCCAATTTAACTGATTTCGTATCTCCTCAGATAACTGAGTAACTAATGTAACTGAATAATCAAATACCCTGCTTACGAACTGAAAAATAACTAAAATTAAAATTACTCCCCTTACAAAAAAGACGAAAATCAAAAGAAAATGACTGTAAGAACAACTCTTTCTTTCTCACTTGCAGAAATGCTTGGTCTTGGTACTTATTAGCTTTTTCTGATCGAGTGAGACTTCAAATGTTGGACCAGGTTTTTATTTTTTTTCGTTTCATACTGACTTTAAGCACATTTGCATTTTTGGAATGTTTTTGTTTGAGATGTCGAGTCAAAGCACTTTTAATTTTTTTTTCGTAAGAAAGTTCTTGACATTTCCACATTTCAGGGTTTATACAATGTTTCCGAATATAATGTTCTTTAAAGGCGTTTTTATATCTCGCTTCATATGAACATTTGTACACATTTGTTTCATTTGTGCACTTTAGCATCTTCTGAATGTTTGTTCTTGTGGTGATCAGAAATATGTCTTTTGTTCCTTGTTTTATAGGAGCGTTCCTGACAATTGTTTGTAAATTTTGACATCTTTGGAATGTTTCCGGTTCAAGTATCTCGAACCGTTTTGGTACTCCTGCTTCAGTTGCTGGCGCTGGTATCGCGAGTACACTTGCCGGTACCTATTGGTCTGCATTCTTGTGCTTTCTATAACAAAAATACAATGTTGATAATACAGGGTGTTAAGAAAATGACGGATAAACTCTCCAGTACATTGTAGGGAACACTCAGTAGAGTACGGGAAAAATAATTTAAAAAATTCTGGTCTTCAATTTGGTGAGATAAAAAATTCCTAAGTTAACATTTTACTATCTTTGTTTTTCAGTATTTGCAAAAACTAAATGATTTTACAGATATAAAAAGGGTACTTTAATCGTTATCAGTTAAAAAATTGCTTAAGATGTATTACTGGCTTGGAAAATTTAATAAGAATATTTTTTCTTTTCTAAGAAGCTGAAAAAAAAAGCATTTGGCAACAACAGTTTTGATACCTTGACTACCTACATTGTTAGAAATTAGACGAAATTACCAAATACCAACTGTTATCGTGGTAAACGCTGCCAAATTTATTTTTCAATATTTTGCTTATATCATTTAAAATGTAGCTCTGGATTTTTTTAAATTATTTTTCCCGTACTTTACTGAGTGTCCGCTACAATGTACTGAAGGAAGAGTTTATCCGTCATTTTCTTAACACCCTGTATGATCGACATGCAAGAAAAGTGTTGTTGAAAGTTTCACGCAAGCCGCGGTTTCTTATGAAGTTTTTATCGAAGAAAGTGTAAAAAAAATTACTACAGGGAGAATAAAATTCTCAGCATATTTGCCTCCATATTTGCATCTATGCAATTATTACTTGCAAAATTAATTATTATTTATTAATTTACGTATGTTTAGGAAACTAAAGCTATTAAAAAAAATCAGATTATCATTAATTATTTACATTATTTTTATAAATTAAACTTACTTTTAATGAAACAATTTTTCGATATTCACTAATTATTATTGTTCATAAAAATAAATAAATGAAAAAGATATAAAAACAAAAGTTTTTTCTATTTTTAAAGTAAATATAACAAAAATGGTAAATTTCACATTTGTTCCAATATTTTGACAGCTCAGATCATTTTTCAAATTACTAATCAAAACAACTTTACCCCAATTTAACTGATTTCGTATCTCCTCAGATAACTGAGTAACTAATGTAACTGAAGTTTTTATCGAAGAAAGTATAAAAAAAATTACTACAGGGAGAATAAAATTCTCTGCATATTTGCATCTATGCAATTTTTCATATTCCGAGGAAATGCTTTCAGTTTGTGTTTCCATTTTTTACAATAGCCTTTTCAATGACTTCAGGTCAGGTCAGGTCGAAAATTTTATTCAATTTATACTGTTTTTTTTTTGTTGCAATTTTCAATTCTTAAGGTGCAATATTGTTGTTTATTACACGAATTGCTGTAATTGATAGGCTTTTTTGTATCAATTTGTTTCTTCTTGGAATACTTCCTTGAGTATCATATTTTAAAATCAAGACTCAGAATATGTGCAAGTAAAGTTCGTTTATAATTTTTGATTCAGCTTTTTGGTAGAAATTACCGCTAACGGTAAGGGCCTGGCACTATATTGAGTATTAACTTTCAACATTATTCTAAATTTCGAAATTCAAGAAATGTATGTATTTCTATCGAATGTATACCACTTTATATGAATAATTTAAAGTATAGCTGTGTATGTTATGTACCTACCTATCTTGTTTCGAATACACGACCTTAAATGATTCGAGATGGAGATTAGTAAATTCATACGGATTTGTCAATGGATAAATATTTTATGAACTGAATGTTTTTAGCAGTGCCGAACCGATCAATTTTTTTTTTCAGTAGAGTAAAGGCTTAAGTAAAAAAACATACATCGTTTCAGAATAATTAGCAAAAGAACGGGCCTTTGAAAAACTTTTGAAATCACTTTGATATCTTATAGAAAGCATTATACATATAAAAAGTAATTCAAAAGCATTTTAACTAGAAATTATATTAAAGTGTTTGTGAGATAGCTGATCAAAAATAAAATGTTATAAAAATAGAATTTCAGAATGACTGATCAAATATGGCCGGATCAAAAAACTGATTTATTAAAAACGGCTATAATAATAATAATAGAACAAAAAAAAAAAAATCAATAGGTATCTTGATATAAAAGCTATAAATCCCGAGCCCCTGCTCAATATGCTCATATGCTCTAGGTATCTCTCTCTAACTTTCAAACAAATTTTTTCTAATTCATGATTATAAGCTAAATCATAGCTAAATTTTAGCTTGAGAATATATAAATTAAAATAAAATCAAAAAAATACTCGTATATATTTTTCACTGAATGTACTGTTTTGAGGTCCTATTATAAAAATATATGAGTTAGACAAAGCAATTCTTTTTGTTGTTTTTGTTAAAGCTATCTAAGTTAATTTAACAATGAATTTCACGTAATTCGGACTAAAAGAAATTTGATTTTTGTTTAAAAAATAGAAAAATATATCTATTCAACTTTTTCAATAAAACTAAACAGATCATTTTAAAGTAAAAGTTTCAAGCTTATCAAACTGTACCTGTAAAGTTTCACCATCACATTTTTTTACTAAAATTATCGGTCTTTGTAAATGACCAACAAAATCAAATTTGTCACTTTTGTAAGTTCGAAATAATTTTGTGCTCTGTATTTTTCAAACTAAAACTTGAAGATTTTTTTTATATCGCTCACATCTATTAATGTCATTTCAATAGTGAAGTGTGGAAGTTTCAGATATTTATTGTAAGAATTTTAAAAATGGCGTATGTTTAATTGATTTTGTTAAAAATTTTACTTTGTGTACGTACATACTATTCTTGTAAATATTTTTTTCAAACTTGAAAACAAATTGTTAGGTGCAAGATCGTTCTCTCATTTAAATTTTTGCTACCTAGCTCAATTTGTAAGTATTTGTAACTGAAAATCGAAAATTTTCAACTTCAAAGCAGTGTAGAAATATAACGGCTCAAGATATCTAAAAACCGTTTACGTGTCCCTATCTTAACTTTTCACATAGTATCCTATACTATGTTGTTTAAAATTTAATACAGGGTGATGAAAAAACGGATAATTTTCATCACCCTGTATTAAAATTTACTCCGCATAATGGGATATAACATGAAAAGCTAGGATAGAGACATGAACCATTTTTAGATATCTTGAGTCGTTCTAGTTCTACACTGCTTTGAAGTTGAAAATTTTCGATTTTCACTTGTTTATAACTCATAAACCGCTCAATCTAAATTCCAATGGTGAAAACCACCTGTATTCGATTTCTTCAGACATTTGAAAAATTAAATATTTTACAGGGTGTTCCCGTTAAAATAACGGAGTATGTGTCAACTTGCGGTATTTCCGGAAGTGCGGCCATCTAAAATATTTTCATTGAATTTCTCGTGATCACTTATGTCTGGAAATTTTTTATTTTGAGGTTATAGGCCCATTAGTTTCCGAGATACGGTCGCTTACCTACCTTAATGAAACACCCTGTATACAGTGCATTTATTTTAATCGTTGCCATAGGGAATTTCATGTTAAAGTTACAATTCCACCCTATGTTAACTTATGTTGCCTGGCAGCTTAGAAATCGTTTTTATTTTTCAATAATAGTCCATGTCATCTACTTCACAATATAGCCTGTTAGAAAAACCGACTTTTGTTTAATATAATTATACAGGGTTGTATAACTATTTCGGGGCTTACTACAGGGTCAAAGATATCGGAACCGGCTACAGGGTCGTTTAAATTGTGCACAATTTTATACTTACTTCGAATCTGAAACAGAATTTCATATAATTGCAGATGTGCAAAAAAAAAATTAAAATTTTATTCTTCTTTTTCCGTAAGAAATTTTTTTTCACAGATAGTTCGCTTTGAGGTTTTTTATATTAATTCGGCGAATATAATTTTTTTTTCTAAAAAACTAGAATAAAAAAATCTAGATTAGAGTTTTCGTTTCCCAAATTTTTATTAGACCGAACGACATGAAAAACAATAGATATCGCATCCGCTATAGGAAAAACAAAAGTAGACTATGGAAACTCTTGAATCTAGTCGACTTTGAAAATTTTTGAAATATCAAATGGATACGCCTAATAACGACTTTTGTGAACCTACAAAAATATTCAGTTCATTTTCAACAGCAATAAATAAGAAATTTCGATATTTTAGTTTCGAAATAGTTATGACTCTATTAAATACCTAATGTATGAGTATACAGGGTGATTGATTGAAACGCCACATTAGAAAAAGTTCGACTTCCAAATGATCTAGGGATCTGAAATTTGGAACTTAGGTAACATACCTAATAAGGAGTCAAAATGAAATATTACCAAGATGGCGGCACATTTAAAAATGGCGAAAAAATGGCCATCTTTGTTTTTTTTAAATGGGACACCCCATATATTATTGCATTTTCAGATTGTCTGAGAAAATGTAATACCAATGGTGTTTATAGTTGTATTTTAAATTGAGTAGGCTATGAGTTATAAACAAGTGAAAATCGCAATTTTCAAATTTAAACCCATTTACCACGAAAACGGCTCATAATATCAAAAAACGGCTACATGTCCCTATCCTTAATTTTTATCTGGTATCCTACTGTATAGTTTAAATTTTTATACAGGGTGATGAAAAATCTGATAATTTTCACCACCTTGTATAAACATTTCAACTGCATAATTGGATGCCTTATAAAAAGTTAAGATAGGAACATGTAAGCCGTTTTTTGATATTATGGGCCGTTTTCGTGGTAAATGGGATTAAATTTGGAAAATTGCGATTTTCACTTGTTTGTAACTCATAGCCAACTCAATTTAAACTGCAACTATAAGCACAATTGTTATTACATTTTCTCAGACAATCTGAAAATGCAATAACATATGGGGTGTCCTATTTAAAAAAACAAAGATGGCCATTGTTTTCGCCATTTTTAAATGTGCCGCCATCTTGGTAATATTTTATTTTGACTCCTTATTAGGTATGTTGCCTAAGTTCCAAATTTCAGATCCCTAGATCATTTGGAAGTCGAACTTTTTCTAATGCGGCGTTTCAATCAATCACCCTGTACAGTGTGTCCAGTGGAAGCGGCAGTACATGGGGATCTTGGAAACGGCAAGAGATACAGGCTCTGTTAAATTAGAGAAAAGTTGCACAATTTGATGCTTAATAAGATTTTTTCGAATATTTTCAGTCATTGCTGAAATATCCTGAAAAAACTGAAAAATCAAAATTTCTTATTTTAGCCATATCTTTTTTATAATTGAGAAGTAATGAATTATTTTTTGTAGGCTTACATAAGCCGTCAAAAGCTATCCATTTGACTTTACAAAAATTTTCAAAGCCGACTAGATCCCAAAGTTTTCATAGTCAACTTTTATTTTTCTTTTGGCCGCCATATTGATTTTGTATGTCGTTCGGTGTAAAATAAATCAAGGAAACCAAAAATTAATAACATGAAATAAAATTCAAAAATTTTATTGTTCTTTTTTCAAAAAAAAAAAAAACATTTTTTCACCCAATTACATTAATATGAAGTCATATTACTTGCTTTATGTTTTTTTTTACTTTTTATATGATATTCGGTATGAACATTAATTTTTTTTTGAAAAAAGAATAAAATTCTTGACATTTTTGTTATCGAATGTTATTAATTTTTAATGGTTTCCTCGATTTATTTATTTTATACCGAATGACATAAAAGATCAATATGGCGGCCATAAGAAAAACAAAAGCTGGCTACGAAAACTCTTGGGATCTAGTCGGCTTTGAAAATTTTTGTAACGTCATATGGATAGCTTTTGACGATATATAAGCCTGCAAAAAATTATTCATTATTAGTTTCCAATAATAAAAAAGATATGGCCAAAATAAGAAATTTAGATTTTTCAGTTTTTTCAGGATATTTCAACAACGACTGAAAATATTCAAAAGAAAAAAAATCAGTTTCTTATTAAGCATCAAATTGTGCAACTTTTCTCTAATTTAACCGACCCTGTATCTCATGCCGTTTCCAAGATCCCCATGTACTGTGAAGTATAATTAAATTAAACAGAGTCCGATTGTTCTGACAGGTTTTATTGTGAAGTAAGATAACACGCGCCTCGCTGATTGCACGATTATTGAAAGCTAAAAACGACTTCTAAGTTGCAAGATAACAGAAGTTAGCATGGGGTGTGATTTTTACATGCAAAGTAGGTGGTAATTACAAAATTAGCTAATTAAATCCTAATGGCGAAGGTAGGTTCAGGGGCCTGTTTCACAAAACACTATTAACTATTTATTATTAATAGTAATAGAGCTCATAATATAAGGGATTTTCAATAGTTTTTCTCAAAATAATGGTAATAGTCTATTAAGTAATAGCTTATTAATGAACTATTATTTACAGTTTATTTCAATTATACAGGGTTACTGGTAACTGGATACATTCCTTTGGTGATCTGATAAAACAAGAGGTAAGGAGTAAATTAACCCCAACATGCACTATTCAAAACTCAATAGATTTTGAGATATTTCGATTTTCAACTTTTCTTAAAAAAATGGTTTCAAATGTCTTGAAATGTAATTTTCAAAAAATCTACTTTAACTTTTTGATTTTTTTTTTTGCTAGAATACTTGTCCAATACTATGCTTCCTTCTGGAATAAAAAATATCCTGAGGTATTTCGATCGTGTGAAAATTTCAAAGAAAAACTTTCACAAACTATTTTTTTTAAATAAGATTTAAAAGTTTTTACAAGTTATTTTCGCAAAATTGTCAAGGCACCTTGCGTACAAATTGTTTTAAAAACTTCCCTAGTGTAGTAGCTATCTAACAAGGTACGAATCTTGTACAAGAATAACAGAATCTCCCCGCTATGTACCGTTACCGAGGAACAAATCCTTAAGTCGGGACGTTTTAAAAAAAATACGGCCCTGAACGGGGGTCTTAAAATTCTCTGATCCGGCCCATTTTCAATAGGTCGTATTTGGGGGTGACGAGCTTCGTCCCTACCAAGTTTCGTCCCGATCGGTAAAACTTTCAGACACTTAGAGTGGCTGTTACTAGGCTATTCCCGAAAAATCCCGAAATTCCCGAAAAAATTACACTTCCCGGGAACGGATCCTGCTCATTTTCAATAGGCATCATGCCACGGTGCGCCTCTTAAATCGAGCCAAATTTCAACTTTCCCACATGAAAACTGGCGGCTCTAGAGTGTTTCCTAGCAAAGTCACAGAAGTTTCGTAAGTATACGTATTCTTGTGCCCGAAAAATGTCTGTCTGTCGGGCTGTTCTGTCTGTTACTTTGCTAGGAAACACTCTAGAGCCGCCAGTTTTCATGTGGGAAAGTTGAAATTTGGCTCAATTGAAGAGGCGCACCGTGGCACGATGCCTATTGAAAATGAGCGGGATCCGTTCCCGGGAAGTGTCATTTTTTCGGGAATTTCGGGATTTTTCGGGAATAGCCTAGTAATAGCCACTCTAAGTGTCTGAAAGTTTTACCGATCGGGACGAAACTTGGTAGGGACGAAGCTCGTCACCCCAAAATACGACCTATTGAAAATGGGCCAGATCAGAGAATTTTAAGACCCCCGTTCAGGGCCGTATTTTTTTTAAAACGTCCCGACTTAAGGATTTGTTCCTCGGTAACGGTACATAGCGGAGAGATTCTGTTATTCTTGTACAAGATTCGTATCTTGTTAGATAGGTACTACACTAAGAAAGTTTTTAAAACAATTTGTACGCAAGTTGCCTTGACAATTTTGCGAAAATAACTTGTAAACACTTTTAAATCTAATTAAAAAAAAATAATTTGTGAAAGTTTTTCTTTGAAATTTTCACACGATCGAAATACCTCAGGATATTTTTTATTCCAGAAGGAAGCATAGTATTGGACAAGTATTCCAGCAAAAAAAAAAATCAAAAAGTTAAAGTAGATTTTTTGAAAATTACATTTCAAGACATTTGAAACCATTTTTTTAAGAAAAGTTGAAAATCGAAATATCTCAAAATCTATTGAGTTTTGTATAGTGCATGTTAGGGTTAATTTACTCCTTACCTCTTGTTTTATCAGATCACCAAAGGAATGTATCCAGTTACCAGTAACCCTGTATTAGTCGGTCAGTGTTTCACAAAAATTGATATGATAAAAATAGAGACTATTATTAATTACTCATATTTTTGTGAAACAGGCTCCTGGTCGGTAGGTAGGATATCAATATATTCACCAGGATAAAATATGTAATTGGCTTCCGAGTCCAAGTAAGAATCTTGGAACTTGTTTTCATGCAGACTTTACCAGTGAATGGAAAATGAATTTAACAACGAAACGAGGCCAAATTTATTGCTTTACGGCGTTGCCAAAATTGGATGTCACATCGTGTGTCCTATTGTACATAAATGGTCATTTATATAGCATATATGATGGAAGTGAGAACGTTCAGGCCGTAACTGCAGTAAAACGCGATGCTAGCGTCAGCGGATTATTGTGGAACTAACATGTTATCTTGAGGGTACCAGGGGGTCTAAATCACTTCCACAAAAATTTTTGCATACGGACTGCTAACGCCATCTTGAAGCTATATATGCACTCAATAAGGCGAAACGTTGTGACTTCCGAAATCGGAAGCCACAACGTCATATATGAAGTGACAACGAATTATGCGTATCTGATTTTGAAGTCACATAGTACCTTCTATCAATATATATATATATATATATATATATATATATATATATATATATATATATATATATATATATATACCAAATTCAGCAGATAATGAGCTAGATTTTGAGGGACAGGTATGTGTAGTTGACGAGGCCACTGCCACCTGTACTTACAAGCCGTGATGATGTTCATCTGGCAACGCCGCTAGTAGGCCGGTCACTTTCTAATAATTTGCCTCATGCTCATAACTTAAGCACAGCAGCAAGTTCAACTGTGGAGTGTAAAGTGAAGTAGTGTCAATCAATTTTTTTTTTTTATGGAAAATGCACATGCACTGCAGGGAAATCCCTATGACGCTCTGGGAGCGGTGCATGAGCGGAGATGTCGATTCACGTTGGCCTTGAATCGCTGTAGGTTGTATACTTCGGGAAACACACCCTTTGGAATGCTATTCCAAAGTGATGCGGTTCTATACATAAAAGAAGTTTGAAATAGGTTGGTACGAGGTGTAACGAGCTGAACCTGATACGGATGAGCGTCTGCGGCTCGGCGTGTATTTCTGCCCGGTCTTGATCTTGGTGGGATCAAGCGGGCCACGTCCCTTGAACACTTTCCATAAAAATATCTGTAAAACAGACTCAGGTCAGCTACTCTTCTCCGATGTTCGAGAGTGTCTAAATTTTTTGTCAAATCTGGGTCCCCAATCAAGTGTATGGCTCTTTTCTGGATAGAGTCGAGTAGTCTCAGCGTATGCTTAGGAGCTGAGCTCCAAACATGTGAGCAGTACTCTAAGGATGGTCGGATTTGAGCCTTGTATAAGAGGAGAAGCTGTTGTGGTGTATAAAATTTCTTCGTGCGGAAGAGTGTTCCAAGTTTTTGAGAAGCACTCTTTGCCAGACCTGCAACATGATCATGCCAAGACATGTTCGCTCCGAGGCTCACTCCAAGTAAACGAAGAGATGACGCTGGAGTAAGAGAGTGTCCCGCCATCACCATATCTGGCTCCAAAACGTTGGCCTTTTTGGAGAAGATGACTGCTTGGACTTTTCCAGCATTAAATTGAACTTGGTTTCTATCGCCCCAAGCTAGAATGTCCCGCAAGTCATTGTTAAGTATGGCAACTTCTTGCTCCCTGCGAGACTGTGCGTCGATGGCAGATGTTCGCGCATCTAAGGTATAAGAAGATATGAGTGTACTGTCGTCGGCAAAACTGTATATTGGATTTTTTGTCGTTTCAAGCAAGTCGTTTTAAAATATTAGGAAGAGAGTCGGAGATAAAATGGATCCCTGAGGCACACCGGCATTGATGGAAAAGGTCTCAGAAAGAACTCCATCGACTGCCACCTGTAATGAACGATCTCCGAGATAACTCGCAAGCCACAAGCAGAATTTCTCGGGCATGCCATAGGCCTGCAGTTTTGCCAGCAGTCCATCATGCCAAACACGGTCGAAAGCTCTAGAAATATCAAGCGCAACCCCTCGAGACTCCCCATGGTGCTCGATTGCGCTGTTCCACACCTCGGTGACGTAGGTGAGGAGGTCACCAGTTGACCTCTGTTTGCGGAATCCGTATTGGCGGTCGCTGATTATATTAGCTCCTTCCAAGTACTTTAAAAGATGTTGGTTAATAGCTTTCTCCATAATCTTAGATATTACTGAAAGCAGTGCCACTGGTCGATAGTTGTTTGGTATAGTTTTTTTTTCCTTTCTTGGGAATAGGTTGGATTCGTGCACATTTCCAGCATGCAGGAAATATTCCCTTTTTATACGACAGATTGAAAAGTCGACAGAAAACAGATGACAGCTCAGTGGCGCATTTTTTAAGTACGATAACCGGTACGTCATCGGGCCCAGAAGCTTAATTTGGGTCTAAGGTTAACATAATGTGCTTTATGACACGCTGTCGGAAAACAATGTCTGACATTTTGGACTCCACGGAAGGAATCCTTGGCGGAGTTCTTCCCCGAAAGTCGACGGAAGAGTATGAAGAAAAGATTCCCGCCAACAAGTTCGCCTTCTCAGAAGCCGTAGATGCGATAGACCCGTCTATCCGTGTAAGTGATGGAATCGTGGATCTGGTGAAGTTCTGGCTGACTGCCTTAGTTACAGACCAAAAAGACTTCGAACCGTTAGGGCAGGAGAGAAGTTTGTTCCTAATTCTTTGGTTGTGAGTTTCCTTGGTTTGATCTATTATTTCTTTGCATCTGTTTAGAGCAAGGATGAAATTGTGGTGGTTTATGCCATCGGGGCTCTCTCGCCATCGGCGAAAAGTCAGTTGTTTGGAGGCGACAGCTTCCTTGCATCTTTTGTTGAACCAAGGTTTGCTATTTGAGGGCTGTTTTTTTGAAAAGGGAATGTAGGCTTCCATGCCCGTCAGGATGACTTGAGCAACTTCCCCAGCACAAACAGATGGATCATCAGAGCCGAAACAAACACTCCTCCATGGAAAATCTCGATAATATTCCCTGAGTTATTCCCATTTAGCAGATCTATAGTGCCAGACTACACGCGGTTTACTTGCTTCTTTACTACTAGCAATTGGCAGGACGCAAGAGGTTGAGACGAGTTTGTGGTCTGAAGAACCCAGTGGAGCTTTCACCGTGATAGTATATAATTGAGGGTTCGTGGTCAAAAACAGATCCAACAGGCTAGCGAATTCGCCCTCGCGATCGGGAATGCGGGTTGGTTCATCAACGAGCTGGGTAAAACCACAGCTGATCGCAAACGATTCCGCTTCACGGCCTTCTTCATCAGTGAAATTTGAGTATTTAAGCCAGTTGATGTTATGTACTGTAATGGTTCAAAGGGGTAGAGCCTGTAAATTGGTTTTGAATTTTTTTTTAGAGAGAAATAAATAAACGGACCAACCGGTCAGTCAATAATAAAATGAGGGTTTAAATAATTTAAAGGTAACTCAAATATTCTCTGTCCTACATTAGCAACAATGTTGCATGCCTGTTAAGTGTACAAGGGGGAGATAAGGCCGACTAAGGACTCCAGACTGGAGACGAGCCATTAACACCGACGGGGCGGTAAGGGAGGAAAGAATGCACATTAACCACAGCTGGGAAGAGAAACAAAATCCAAGTCCCACGCCCGAGCTGGGGTTGTCATGAAGCAGTAGACCAGGTAAATTAGACATCGGACGGCGGAGTTTTACCAAGAAAAGGGTTTAGCTGAGTAATTGTAGGAACCGCCGATAAATAGCAGCGAATCGCGGGCACCGGGATAATAGGTGGTAGACTCTGTTCGCGTGTACCTTCACGCCAGTCGTCGTCCCGTTTTATTTTATTTTATTTTTCACTATTTTTTCGACTTAGAAGAATTTTCACTATTTTTTTGACTTAGAAGAATTTCTAAATAAGAACGACATAAGAGACTACCTGTTAGACTTTTGTCACAAGCACGTTCGCGCCCGGTAGGTGTTTTCCCATTTATTTTATTTCAATTTTCCCTATTTAAAAAAATACTAATTTATAAAAGTAAGAAAAGACTCTAATATAATAAATCCCCTTTGAGTTCTCGCCATTTATTTCACGAGTTTAAAAGTTAAATCTTTATCGAGTATCTACCCCGGTCCGGCACTTCAGGTTCAACCACCCCGAGTGCCAGATGTCATCTTCTTATTTCATAATCTGAGTCATCAAACCCAGGAAATTCCCTTCAGCCCTAATAAGAACGAGTTCTACCCGAAATTTCCCAGTTATTTAAACTTCTTGCTTATAAACTCAAGCTGGAACCCACCCTGAAAGTTTTAATTATATTTTAGTAATAGTTATCCGTCCATTTGGTTGTGGTAAATTATGATAAGGTCATGAATTAGAATTCCTGAATCAACTCGACTCTTTTCCGCAATGTTTGACCCACTATTATAATAATACGCAATTTATCTCGCCCCCTGCATTCAAACTATAACTTGAGGAAGATTGCCTTCATAATATTAATTTGTAACTTCGACTGTGTATTTGTAAATTCAGCCGCGCGCCCCTGCACCCTCTTTCATTTCGCATCTCGCCGCCTGACGCCTGTGGACTCTTTCAGAAACAGGTGCGGTTGGCGATACCGTTATTCCCGTCACAAAACACCCCTACAGTAAGAGAGGGCACGTTCCTGACCTAATAGGAGATATCGCATCACTCAGTCGGCCTTGCCGTCGCAGACTGGCTTAAACTGATTCCAGTGCACTGGTGTTAAATAACTCACAGGAGTGTGTTCCTCTAAGGAAGAACCACTCCGGACGAGATCATGTTCGTCTACCTGAAGGAAATCTTACGGGATTTTCCAATGGCAGCTAACCTAGGACTGGCGAGGGAATAGCGTTGCCCCACAGTATCCATCGACGGTTACTTCCGCTGGTTTACGATTACATGACGTCGTTCGTTTGACCAATCACAACAATTTCTAAATTTGCTGGATTAGCTTGAGGCGAAAGTTTGCGACTGATTATCCTGGATCAAGAATCCACCCCCCGCTAAATAAATTGAGTGGATCTTTTTCCCAGGACATAGCCAAATTTTACCGGTTGGATCGCTGGCATTATGAATGATAGTTTGTTCAATGCACATTAGCATTTCGTTAGATTCAATCGGGCTTACTCTGCGTGAACCAGTTCAAGCTTCCAAATGAGCTAACTTGCGTTCACTGGGGTAAGCGGGACAGGGGTGCTCTAAGCCAAGCCAAGTGTGCTGTTTAGAGTGGGTAATTTTAAAATGCGGGAAAAATGTCAGCATCCGGCGTTGTCACGTTAGAATAGCCCTTCTATACTCCTCACACTTTGAACGTTCTTGAGTTACTCATCTCTTTAATTCACCTACACAATGTTGTCGAGTCCCAACCTATTCTAGAAGATCAGAGGCCAATTTTCTAGTTTGAATTTATTAAAAAGTAATTCGAATCACCCTAGTGGTCGAGAGGTCTATTTTCTCGATTCTTGAAGGGGGTGGACCTCCCGAACTCTTACAGTACATTAAAATCACCCAAGATGGATATCTCGGTTTTGGGGTAGTTTATCTGTATGAAGTCAACAGTCTTTGTCAGGGACAAAAAAAGTGTCCTATACTGTGTATCGCTGGGTGGTCGGTACAAACAGCAGATAAATCTCGTCGTTTGTCGGTCTGTTATCCTAAGCCACATGACGTCAAAGTCATTGGGCTCAAAGTCTTCCTCACGTTGGCAGGAGAGGTCACTTCTGACAAAAATGCCAATTCCGAAGTTACGTCTAAATCGGGAATGAAAGTCATATCCTGGATAAAGATAATTAACTGTGCTTGACGTCTCTTGGACTTTTGTTTCGCACAGTGCTAGAATGTGAGGTTTATTTGCCTGAAGATATTGGTGTACTGAATTGATATTCGTGTTTAAATCTCTAATGTTACAAAAGTCGACTTTAAATTTTTCCATTCTGGGGGTGTTTTTATTCTTTCTCCTGCATGAATGTGCCCCTGGATTAGCCCCCGCCCGGAGATCCGAATGGGGGGTCGTTTTAACTCCGGAAAATTTTAACCCCGGGAACGCCATCCATGCATATTTTATCGTTTCTTACCCCATGGACCGGAATCTCTGGCACAGCAACGAAACGTCAGCTTGTTAGAGCAACTTCACGCCGCCTAAGCCAGAAAGATGGTATCACACCGGGCGAGGCTGTGTGGGTTTGTCCTCTACCATCTGGTTTGCTAGTTTTGGTCAGCCCCGAGGTATCTAATACCACCGGTGTCGTCTATACAGGGTGTCTCTGAAAGGTGCGGAAAAAAAGCTACCACAAATTCCTGAGGCATAAATAAGCCGATCTAACCCAACTTATCTCTGTCCAAATGTGGATGATTTCGGAGATACAGGGTGTCAAAAGTTCAATTTGGTTTCCGTTTTTCTTAAATAACTTTTTTAATAATAGGTATATTTTCACAATATTCGGCTGAAGGGGCTTTTGTGGGGTGAAAAATTGAAAACTGCAATCATTTTTATTGTAAAATTTAGAGGGCGCCACCTGCGGTACCTTGAACACATTCAAAACGAACTATCTTTTTTGGGCCACTCTGTATTTAACTTTTAAATAAAAATTTTTATTCTCCAACGTCTTTTCCCAAAAAAAGGCATACGTGGTAAGAGTTGATTTGAGCAGCCGTTTCTGAGATATCTGGATTTAAGAAAATCACTACGTGCATGGCCAGGCCTAAGTAAGTAATTGTATTAATTGAACACAATTTAAAGCAAAGGCGTTGAATTAAAATAACTGTCACTGAAAGCTACAAAAAAACGACTAGGTACATAAATGTGGATTTAACTTTATAGGTACTTTAGTTAAAACAGTCAATAAGAGATTTATCAACAACAAAAATTTAGTTTAATTTAATTAAAAAAAAAATGCTTTTATCAAATGTTCAAAATGGTCTCCATTTTCGTGTATACAAAGATTTATACGTTTTAAAAAATTAAATTGAACTCTTTGGAGCATTTCGTGATCATTTTTCAAAACGTCCATTCCGGTTTCAATACGTCTCCTTAATTAACCTTCTGTACTTATTTACTATGGCCTAGAATACACTAGGGTTTTCAAAGTTCCCCATAAAAAGTAATCCATCGGTGTCATAGCAGGCGATCGAGCTGGCCAACTTGTGGGTGCATCATTGGCTCTACCTATCCATCCATTTGGATACGGTTCGCTCAAATAATTACGTACATTTATCGAAAAATGTGGAGGAGCACCGTCATGCATAAACCACATTCATCTTTGAAGTTCCAAGGGCAGGGGATCAAACAAGTGTGGTAATTCGTTTTGCAGATGTTCCAAATAAATTTCGCCATTAAGTGGTAAAATGACAGGACCAATTATGAAAGTGTCTATGATTCCTGCCTACACATTGATCCTAAACTCATGCTGATAATGGCTTACTTTTGATAAGTAATGACTTACTTTAATCGCATGAGGATTTTCTCCATCAGCATAGACATGTACATTGTGCAAATTAGTTATGCCAATCCGCGTGAAACAGGCTTCATCTGTGAATAAAATTCCTTGTGTAAAGTTCCTATCCTGGTTATTCTTGGAAATGAACCGGCAGAAAGCTAGACGTGGTTCATAATCATGGGGTAAAAGTTCAACATGAAATGGGTGCAGTAATTGTTCTCTGGTCACCCTGTTAACAGTAATTTTGCATACACCTAGCTCTAAGCACAATCGTCTGGTGCTGAGTTTAGGATTTTCTTCAATCCTATTTAAAATATCTTCCTCAACCTCTGGAGTTCTTATCGTACGTGCACGACTTTAATTAATAGAAACAGGCGTAAACCTATACCTGTTTCACGAAGACGTCTTTCGTTAAAGGTTTTGTGGTTTGGTAAACGACGATTCGGAAATCGTTCACTGATAATCTGCAAGATTCTAAACTATTTCCTTGGCAATATCCAAAAACCAATAGCATATCGTTCATTTCTTCATTAGTATACTGCACGGCCATTACTAAAGGAAACTCACCAGCAGCCGAAAAGTATTTGTTGTGCTACTCGAGCCAAAATCGGGATGCACCTTGTGGAAGGCAATGGAAAAGCACCGCATAGGTAGTACTCTGCATCGTAATACTTCTCAAATAGTGCCTTTCGGACTCTTCCGATAAAAAGGGTGGCCCCAAAAGAGTGAACTTCAACAGTACGCGCACCACAGGCATATGTGAGAGGTAGCTCACACCTGAAACCTGGTATGGCACTTTAAGTAAAATAATTTTAATTCAATGCCTTCGCTTCAAATTGTGTTCAATTATTACAATAATTACTAATAACTACTTACTTAGGCCTGGCCATGCACGTAGTGATTTTCTTAAATCCAGATATCTCAGAAACGGCTGCTCAAATCAACTCTTACCACGTATGCCTTTTTTTGGGAAAAGACGTTGGAGAATAAGAATTTTTATTTAAAAGTTAAATACAGAGTGGCCCAAAAAAGATAGTTCGTTTTGAATGTGTTCAAGGTACCGCAGGTGGCGCCCTCTAAATTTTACAATAAAAATGATTGCAGTTTTTAATTTTTTACCCCACAAAAGCCCCTTCAGCCGAATATTGTGAAAATATACCAATTATTAAAAAAGTTATTTAAGAAAAACGGAAACCAAATTGAACTTTTGACACCCTGTATCTCCGAATTCATCCACTTTTGGACAGAGATAAGTTGGGTTAGATCGGCTTATTTAGGCCTCAGGAATTTGTGGTAGCTTTTTTTCCGCACCTTTCAGAGACACCCTGTATAGACGACATTCCCCTATCCGCCATCCGGGGAGGCTCCCGATGGGGGACTAGCAACCCCTACACGGGAAACAAATGCCAATGATTTGTTACAATTATTATTAAAAAATTGTGTGTAACTGTAAATGCTGCACAAAACTAAGTTTCTGCGAAAATAGGTATACAGGGTGTCTGCTTAAGGCTGGCCACCGGCTATATCTCGGAAACTAATGGGCCTATAACCTCAAAATAAAAAATTTTCGCACATAAGTGATCAAGAGAAATTCAATGAAAATATTTTCAAGATGGCCGCATTTCCGGAAATACCAGAAGTTGACACCTACTTCGTTATTTTAACAGGAACACCCTGTATATTATTATATTTTTTAAATGTCTGAAGAAATCGAATACAGGTGGTTTTCACCATTGGAATTTAGATTGAATGGTTTATGAGTTATAAACAAGTGAAAATCGAAAACTTTCAACTTCAAAGCAGTCTAGAACTAGAACGGCTCAAGATATCTAAAAACGGTTTATTATTATTATTATTATTATTCTTCTAGGGTAGGTTCAAGGCCCTTGTACTGAAGCTTGCGCTTATTGTACCCCTTTGGATGATTAGCTTGTGGTGACTGTCCACTGTCAGGTTGACAAGATGACATTGACAGGAATTACGATTGACGACGAAGAAGAAGAATTACGACGGACGAGAGGGAACAAGAAGATGAAGTAGTTGAAGGTTAACGATGAATAAAAAGAACGCATGTGGCAGATAAGGAAAAATGAGTGAAAAATATAAATTGTAATAATCATTGTTAAGATAAAATAAATAAAATTGTCATAAAACACAATATTGGTGACCCCGAAAAACACGCTCCACATTACAATGCCACCAGATCCAGATCTCGACGCTACGAACACAACAGCATCGACAGCATCTGGCTCGACAACGAACCCTGCTAGCACGCAACAGGCACCCCCATCGGCTCCTGCCAAGGTAGAGAATATCAATCTAACTCTACCGCCTTTCTGGACACACGACCCGGCTCTGTGGTTTCGAAGAATAGAAGCTCAATTTTCAACACATGGAATTCGGAGCGAACGAAGAAAATTCGATCATGTTTTAACCGCCCTTGATCCTAGTCTTCTGAATCATGTGAGAGACTTAATTCTTAATGATTCAACAACTTACGAAGAGTTGAAACAGAGTCTCATCAAGAGGTTGGAAGAATCGCAAGAGTCTAGGTTGAGAAGAGCTCTGTCCGGAGTAAGCCGAGGCGACAAGAGACCATCCGCGTACCTACGTGAAATTAGATCTCTTACAGGAAATCTAGCATCCGACCCATTAATCAAAGAGATGTGGCTACAAGAGATGCCATCTAGTGTACAGTCAGTATTGCACATTGTTGAGGGAGACCTCGAAAAATTAGCTGAAGTAGCGGACAAGATAACAGAGGTTCCGCAATACCACAAAATCAATTCTGTTGCTTCAGCTGGCGATGAAACAGCAAATGCACAAATACATGCTACAACCACGACTGGTAATGATTCAGCTCGCATAGCTAATTTAGAAGCAATGGTCCACAAATTATCGAATCAATTGGAGAATCTAAATCATCATTTGGCAAGACCAAGGAGCCGTGAGAACAGCATGACGAGGCAACGAAGTCGTAGCAGACCTCGATACCCAGAAAATTGTGACATGTGCTGGTACCACTTTACTTTCAAAGATAGGGCAACGAAGTGCCGATCTCCATGCAGTATGTCGGGAAACGAACTGCCCGGTTCGTCAGTGCGGTCCGTGGCGAACCGGCCGTAAATTCAAACTCGTACCGTTTGTTCATAAATGACACTGAAACACGACGTTCTTACTTAATCGACACTGGTGCGGAGGTCTCGGTAGTGCCAGTTGACAGTTGTCATAAGTCACTAAGAACAACATCTCCGCCACTCTTAGCTGCAAATGGTTCAGTAATAAAAACTTACGGACAATTAGTTTGTAATGTGTGCTTCAGAAAGAAACGTTTTCGTTTTACTTTTATAATGGCAGACATTCAGCAAGCAATCATTGGTGCAGATTTTCTAAGCAAATTCAATATCAGTGTAGACTTGAGAAACAAAAGACTATTATTTGATGGTAATTGTATCTACGGGACTATCAGTACCATAATAGACAACATTGCTTCATTACATCGTACAGACAACGATTCAGTGGTAAGGTTGAATCACAATGAACATATAATCGAAACAACTGGTAATCCTTGCTACGCTCGTGCACGCAGATTACCACCTCATAAATTACAGGTGGCTAAAGCTGAATTTGACAATCTAATTAAAGCCAACATTTGCAGACCTTCGAACAGTCAATGGAGCAGTCCAATTCACATGGTTAAAAAGAAGAATGGTAATTGGCGCATATGTGGTGACTACAGGCAGCTCAATAAGCAGACAGTTCCCGATCGCTACCCACTACCTCACCTTCATGATTTCACTTGCAATCTCAAAGAATCCAGGATTTTTAGTACAATTGATATCAAACGAGCTTACCATAACATACCAATGAGACAGGAGGATATTGGTAAGACAGCAGTCATCACACCATTCGGTTTATTTGAATACTTAAAAATGCCTTTTGGACTAAAAAATGCCTCCCAAACATTTCAAAGGTCAATAAACAAAATTTTGCAACCATTCCCATTTTGCTTTGCCTACATAGATGACATTCTAATCTTTTCAAAAAATGCTGAAGAACATGAACATCATTTAAACAAAATAGTAAAAGTTCTTGAAAGTAATAATTTAGAAATTAATTACGACAAATGCCAATTGCGAAAATGTTCATTAAACTTCTTAGGTCATACCATAGATGTCAGTGGCATAAAACCTGATATTGGTCGTACACAAAACATCCTAAATTTTCCAAAGCCAAAAACCAATTCCGATATGAAACGATTTTTAGGCATGATTAACTTTTATAGACGTTTTCTGCCGAACGCAGCAGAACTGCAGTTGCCACTGAACTCATTCAGTAACAAAAAGCACGATACCAGTGAGTACGAGTGGAATGAGACAAAAGAGGCAGCATTTGAAAGATTTAAAGACTTGCTTGCATCAGCGCAACACTTGGGTTTTCCAGATGAAACAGCTGAGATTCATTTGACTACAGATGCTTCTTCTTTTGCGATTGGTGCGGTTATCAATCAAACCAAGAACAATATCACCACTCCATTATCATTCTATTCACGTAAATTGTCTAAAACGGAACAAAACTACTCTACTTATGACAGAGAGCTCTTGGCCATTTATGACTCGGTGAGACATTTCAGACATCTGTTAGAAGGTAGGCCCTTCAAAATTTTCACAGACCACAAAGCGCTAACGTATGCTTTTAATCAAAAAACAGAACAACATTCCCCAAGGCAAATTCGTCAATTACAATTCATTAGTGAATTTACAACTGATATCAATTACATAAAAGGTTCAGAAAATGAAGTAGCCGATGCTTTTTCTCGCGTTGAGAGTGTTCAGACGGCAATTGACTATGACCTTTTACAAAAACAACAACAAGCTGATCAGGAGTTACAAGGGATTTTACAAAACCCTAAAAATTACAGTATAACTCTAAAATTGCACAAATTTGGTAGTTCAGAAGTATATTGCGACACACACTCCGATCGAATCCGACCTTTTGTACCGTATAACTATAGGAAGGCAGTTTTTAGATCTTTACACAATTTGGCACATCCTGGTGTGAGGTCTTCTGTTAGGCTGATATCTGATCGTTTTGTTTGGCCAAAAATGAAACAAGACATTGCTAAAATGGTCAGATCGTGCATCGACTGCCAAAAATCCAAAATTCAGCGTCATACAAAAACGCCATTTGTGAAATTTGACGTACCTTCCACACGTTTTGCCCACATACACATTGACATTGTAGGACCGTTACCTCCAGTCAATGAATTTCGATATATATTAACATGTATTGACAGGTTCACGAGGTGGCCAGAAGCTTTTCCTCTAGCAAACATTACAACAGAGACAATTATTGAGACGTTATACAGGGAATACATCCCACGCTTCGGTATTCCAGCCACACTGACAACCGATCAAGGCAGACAGTTCATGTCTCACAGTTTTAAAGAATTCACAAAAACCCTTGGAATCAGACACAACAGAACAACACCATATCACCCACAGTCAAATGGGATTGTCGAACGATTTCACAGAACATTAAAATCAGCTCTAATGGCAAGCAACAACAACTGGTTCAACAGTTTGCCTACTGTCATGTTGGGCTTACGAACAGCTTTTAAACCAGATATGAATTGTACAGTAGCAGAACTTGTTTATGGTTCACCCTTGCGGCTGCCTGGAGATTTTTTTGTTGAACCATCAGCGATACCGCCAGTATCAGTATTTGCCCAAAAATTGAGACAGCACGTGCAGGGAATCAAGGCAGAGTCTCCTCGACAGGCAACAACACAAATATTTTTACCAAAAGACCTTGAAACGTGTACACATGCTTTCCTTCGGAATGACGCAGTTTCACCAGCACTAACTCCACCATATGACGGACCATACGAAATTGTGAAACGAAATGACAAGAACATGCAGCTGAGAATTGGTAACACAGAGAAATGGATATCCATGGACAGATTGAAGCCAGCGTTTATTGAAACAGAACATCCGGTAGTCCATGACCACACCTATTCATCAGCACTTTGCTTGGAAAACACAGAAATTGAACAGACAACGAACCATAAAAGTAAGAAAGTCACATTTTCTGAGCACCCCAAGATTCACCTTTTTCATCCATTCCTCTGCTACGCCTCTGGATTTAGAGGGGAGTAGTGTGGTGACTGTCCACTGTCAGGTTGACAAGATGACATTGACAGGAATTACGATTGACGACGAAGAAGAAGAATTACGACGGACGAGAGGGAACAAGAAGATGAAGTAGTTGAAGGTTAACGATGAATAAAAAGAACGCATGTGGCAGATAAGGAAAAATGAGTGAAAAATATAAATTGTAATAATCATTGTTAAGATAAAATAAATAAAATTGTCATAAAACACAATAAGCTCATCAGTCCCGTCTCCCGAAAGTATTTCAGAACGAGTCCAATGGGTGCTTGTTCTATTTCTTTTGGTTCCGCCATTTCGGTCCCAAATATTAGAAGTCTAGTTCCCTCTAGTGCCGGGCACTCACAGATCAGGTGGTATGGGGTTTCCTCCCCCTCCCCGCATCTCCTGCAATCTGGGTTATTTTTCACCCCTATTATTGAGAGGTGTTTCATTAGTGGGCAGTGTCCTGTTAGAAGTCCAATTGCCCATCTCAGCTGGTGTTTACTCAGCTTTTTCAATTCATTAGTTTTATTCTCTGATAGTTCTCTGATAAATATCTTCGAATGTCTCAGTCCATCTATTTCATTCCAATGGGAGTTATGTTTATTCTTCAGGAGGTCTTTTATTTCCCTTCTGACTTCGCTGTAAGCTATGCAGCAAGTTGGTTCTGGCCCAATTAAGGGTAGTTTGGATCCCTTTTTTGCAAGAAGATCCGCTTTTTTGTTACCTTTGTTGTTCTGGTGTCCTTTTGTCCACCTCAGGTTTATTTTGTTGTTTTTCTCTGCCAGCTTTGCTAGAGAGTTAATACAGCTCTTCACTGTATTTGATTGTATCGTCACCGAGTCCAGTGCTCGTAGAGCTGCCTGGCTGTCAGTAACGATTTCAATGTTCATATTTTCAAATGAACCGGCTATCATGTGTTCCACGCAGGCGTGGATTGCTGAAATTTCCGTCTGTAGCACTGTTGCTAGCCCGCCGAGGTTTATACTGAATGTATTTCCCTCGCCTCCCCCAGCAACTCCTGCTCCAGCGCTAATCTTTGTCTTGGATCCATCCGTGTACCAGGTGCATCGGTTGTTTTTTGTTTTGATTTCATAACCTTCTGTTCCCTTTCCTGGTATTACCACCTGATAAGGTTTACAAAAGTTTATGCTCTTACTCGTTCTATCTGGTCGCATGTTTAAAATGTGATTGGTTTCCAGATGTTTGAATATTTCTGTATGGTATCCTTTCGTTATATTGAAGGTCCCATGCAGTATTGTTTTGACTCTGTATGCTGCCGCTAGTGCCTCCGTCTCAACCACCAAGTGGAGTGGCGGAAGCCCCAGGAGCATCTCCATGGCCGCTGTTGGTGTTGTTCTCATCGCTCCTGTTATTGTCAGTAACGCGAGTCTCTGTAACTTATTTAGCTTAGTAGTGTGCTCCTTTTTTCTGGATTTATGCCACCATAATAAGGAGCCATATGTAATCGTGGGTACTATCACCTTAGTGTACATCCAGTGTGCCATTTCTGGTTTCAGTCCCCACGTTCTACCTATCATTCCTCTACTGGCCCATAAGGCTCTGGTTGCCTTTTTGGTTGTTCTTTCTATGTGTGCTCCGAAGTTAAGTTTGTTATCCAGGGTAATGCCCAGATACTTAACCTCCGTGCTTAATGGGATTTCTTGTCCTCCAAGTCTTAGTCTCTTCAGATTTTGAAGATTTCTTTTATTCGTGAAGGCAATTATTGTAGTCTTGTCAGGATTAACTGACAGTCCTTGTGCTAGGCACCATTTTTCTACTATTCTGAGAGCTTGTTGCATGAGATTTGAAATAATCTCTGCATGCTTGCCCATTGTTAGAATAGTGATGTCATCTGCGTATCCTTGCGCGTGAATTCCCTTTCTTTCCAGTTCCCAGAGTAGGCTGTCGACGACCAGGCTCCACAGCAGAGGCGATAGCACTCCCCCCTGCGGGCATCCCCTGTCGGCCATTACCCTCCTACTCGTGTTACCAAGTGAACTGGATATTTGTCTGTTTTTAATTGAGGAGTCTATCCATTCCGTAATGGATCCGTGAACTCCCCGCTTTTCCACAGCTCTCTTTATGGAAATGAAAGAGGTGTTGTCGAAAGCTCCCTCGATATCTAGAAAGGTCCCTAGTGCAATTTCTTTATTGTCTAGTGCCCTCTCTATTTTATTTGTTAAGGTGTGAAGGCTTACTTCACATGACATTCCAGGTTGATATGCATATTGGTGTCGATTCAGTGGTGTTAATTCCAGTGCCTCGTCCCTTATATGCCTATCAACCAATTTCTCTATTGTCTTTAACATGAAGGACGTTAGGCTAATTGGTCTAAAGGATTTTGCCTGGGCGTAGGTTTCTCGCCCTGGTTTTGGTATAAATACCACTCTTACCTTTCTCCACGCTTGTGGTATGTAGCTCAGGGCTAAACTTGCCCTGAACAGTTTGCACAGTGGTACAGTCAGTATTTCCCTTCCCTTCTGTAGCATTTTTGGAATTATCCCGTCTGGGCCGGCTGACTTGTATGGTGCAAAGGAGTTTAGCGCCCATTCAAGTTTGTTGTGGTCTATTACCCTTTTTACTAGTTTCCAGTTTTCCCTAGATCCCCGTATGTTTGGTACATTTAGGTGTGTGCTGTGCGTGTGTTCTTCAGGGATGTGTTTACTACCCGGGAAGTGTGTCTCTAGAAGAAGGTCTAGAGTCTCCTCCTCGGTACTTGTATACACACCCTGTGTTTTTTTCAGTGAACCCAGTTTTTTCTGATTGTCCCTCTGCAACATTCTATGAAGTCGTGCACATTCTGGAGTTCTTTCGATCTCCTCACAGTGCCTTTTCCAGGAATCTTCTTTAGCCTTTTTTATGGCTGACATGTAGTTCCTGCGAGAGATTTTGTATGTCTCCCATTCCCCGGTTTTTTTGGCCCGGTTAAATGTCCTACGTGTCTCTGCTCTCAGAGAGGAGAGTCCCGGGCTCCACCATGGTGTCTCCCTCTTGACTCTCCTCTCTTTTAGAGGGCAGCTGTCTTCATAGGCTTTGATTATTTCTCTGTTGATGATTTCACTCATCAGTTCTATCTCCATAGGGGTTTTTACTCTAGACGGACATTCTTCCAACCCCTGTCCTAGTATCTCCCTAAAGAGATTCCAGTCACAGGTTCTTGGGTTTCTGTAGGTCAGAGTCCCTCCCAATGGATAATTGAATATACTAAACCTGATGTATCTGTGGTCTGCGAGTGATGGCTCGTTTGATACGTGCCATTCTCTTATTTCATTGCACATTTTGGTTGTGCCGATAGTGATGTCTATTACTTCTCTCCTTGTCATAGTTACAAAGGTAGGCTCGTTTCCCTGATTTGCCACTTCCAAATTATTACTAGTAATAAACTCCAAAAGTGACTCACCTCTTTTGTTGTTTCCTGTGCTCCCCCATGTAATGTGGTGTGCATTGGCATCGCATCCTATTAAAAGGTGGATTTTCTTCTCATCACATAGATGGACCAGTCTTTCCACTTCCTTTGTCGGTGGTTGTCCCGGTTGATCAAAGGGGAGGTACGCAGACCCGAGTATTACCTCGGTTTGGTTCCCTTCCCCTTTAATTTTCCATTTTACTGTCATCAGGTCGCTTGTAGTATGCTCCCATAGTGGCATTAAATGTAGGTTTTTCTTTGCTAAGATGCAAGTTCTTGGATGGTTTCCTCCTGGGCTGATTAGTTCCCATTCGTCCGCCATATTGATACCTCTGATGGCCCCGTTGGATATCCAAGGTTCCTGTATCAGTATAATATCAATATTGTTCTTTCTTACATATTGTTGCAAAGCAGCCGAAGCTGCTTTGCTATGTTGGATATTAACTTGTAGGAATTTGAACACCTTACCTTATTCAGATTGGGGTTCTCCTTCCTTCGGTTCAGTGGGTTTCTTTTCAGTTCCCACTTCCTCCGTTTCCATCTTCTCTGCTCCCTCTTCCTTTTTCCCTCCTAGTCGCTTGAATAGCACCCTAGTTAGGTTAAGGTAGGGTCTGCATTGAAGCTGCTCTATTTTCTCCCGTATGTTTTCACCTATGAGGAAAATTAACTGTTTGCCTTTCGTGTCAGGTTTTCTGTCCACTAGGGTCCACGTTTCTGGTTTTAGTCCTGGGTTTTGGATTCCCAGTCTTTTTTGGATTTTTTCTGGTTCCTCTTGGGCCCCAGGTATCCACACTAGCGCTCTTATTGGTTTCGGAACGTCCTTGGCATCAGTGATGCTAAGTTTCGCTCCTGACCAGGGTTCCATCTCCCTGACCACCCGCACTAGCCAGTCCTTTGTGGCCCGGTCAGCGCAGGAAGCCATGAGAAAGCCCCCCCTAAGCTGCGCTCCGGAGAACCTTGGCGCAGGTTCTCCTTCTTTAACGTTGTCTACCGCTTGGATCAGTGCTGCCCTAATGAGGTCCGACTGATCCTTGCTCAGAGTGTTTTCTGGATACCCTTGTGGTATTATTGCCATTCGGATATCCGCTACAGCCTTAGCATAAGAGGTGGAGGGTTCCACTTTCCTATGTTTTTTGGGCTGTGCCGATTTTGGAGTCTTCTCTTCCGAGCGAGTCCTTTTCTTGTCCTCGACGGTTGAGAGTTCCTCCTGGTTACCTTCCGGTTCCTTACTGGTCCCGGGTTTCGTTATATTGGGGTTCTCTTTCAACCCTAGTTGCCTAGGTTCTCCAGATTCCCCCTGGTTTTGTTTTTGTTTCTTCAGTTTCCGGCGTGCGGCTCCTGAGAATTTTGTGGGTGGGTCTTTCTTTTCAGAATCCCCTTCCCTTTTTTCTTTGTTTGTTTCTTTATCTTGGTCCATATTGGTTCCCACGAGTAACGGAGCTATGAAAGAAATACCATACGCATAGCTCCATACGTATGGTAGGCATTTATTTTCGGAGGTGCGCCACTTCTCCGAGGTTGAATCCAGTAGAGACTGATCATCTATTCAGCCACGCATCCTTTTAGCCTGGATTCCCGCCGTAGGATTTAGGTTTTTAAAGGTTGTCTCCTTTTGGTCCAGGCGGTAAAGCCAAGACCCCCGTATTCCTCTGTTCGCGAGACATGTCCACGACAACAGAGTTTTACGGTCTTTCGGAGTGTCCACTTTCGGACGTACTCCGGCATCGTTATGACCCCTGTGCAGACCTTTAGTCACGACACTACAACTAGGTTGGGGGAGGTGGTCCGCGGCAGAGCTTTGAGCTACCAGTCTGGAATTTTACCTCCGACAAGCTTTATCACTACTGCTAACCTTACTCACTTACGTTCATTGTAAGGCCATTCCCCTATCCGCCACCTGGGGACGCGCCCGATGGGTACTCAACCGCACGGGTAAAAAAAATGTGTCTTTATTTATTTCGATAGAGCGAACCGTTATCGAGATAAACGTCCTTCTAATAGTTGATGCGTCGCAGGAACTTTCTAAATTTCAAGTAAATTTTAACAAAATGGCTGACCTATGACAGTAAATTGAGCAGGAAACAAAATAATAACTTAATTAAATACACGTCAGTGTCAAAAGATTTCATTCCATGCAGATTCAATTCTAACTGATTTTCTGCGTATTCAGAGTTTTTGTAACTCATTTTAAAATCAGTTAGACTTGAATCTGCATGAAATAAAATCTTTGACACTATTTGACGTGTATTTAATTAAGTTATTGTTTTGTTTCCTGCTCAATTTACTGTCAAAGGTCAGCCATCTTGTTAAAATTTACTTGAAATTTGAAAAGTTCCTGCGACGCATCACCTATTAGAAGGACGTTTATCTCGATAACGGTTCGCTCTATCGAAATAAATAAGGATACATTTTTTACGTAAAAAATATCAAGTAATAAGAAAATTAACCTTAAAAAACTGTAAAATTATTATTTTTATTGTTTTCTTTCAAGTGAATGAGGGGGTTATGCCATCCCGAGGTCTATGTATGTGCTACCAAAGATTATGAAACACTATTCTAAACAGTTCAAAATAATACAAAATAACACCAAAAATTATCAAAATCTGTCAAGAAATAAAAAAGTTATTGCAAAAAATTGATTTTCAACCCTCAACTTCAACAGCTAATATCTTTGTAGGGGTGTCTCTGAGGAATTAATTTTATAGCTATTTTTTCATTTATTTTTACGGAATTTACCCAAATCCGGGAGATTGCCCACATATTATGGGACACCCTGTATAACTAAAAGTTTGCAGTATAAATCAAATGAGTTATTATTAGGGCAGGCAAAAAATTCAAATGCACTAGCTAAAACTATACAAAGTTTTATGATATCTTCCCCATTTGGGGATTTTAAAGAAATTATTAAGCTATATCCCGTAAATGGGATGACAGGCGCTGAATTAAAAACACTTGTATTAGATGTAATAACATTTTTACAAAAACAAGATTTCAAAGTTTTAGCTGTTATTGCGGATAACAGTAAGCTAAATCAAAATATGTACCGTCAGTTATCTAATTCATGCAGTTTTCCCAATCCTAACCCTGATTTCAATAAAGAAGAAATATTTTTGACACATGATACTGTGCATATATTCAAATGCATACGAAATAATTGGATTAATTTAAAAAATTACATGAAAACCTTTGTATATCCTGATTTCCAAGACTTTACAAAATTAAGGCATGCTAGTTTTGAACATCTAAAACTATTTTATGAGGCAGAAAAAAATTTAGTCTTAAAAAAATGTCATCGTCTCAATTATAAAACGATTTACCCAAATAACTTTGAGAGACAAAACGTACAGTATGTTGACAATGTGTTTCATGAAAGTACCATTGCTGGTTTGTTGACAAATTCTGATTGCTTCGAAACAGCAGAATTTTTAAAAATAATTAGACAATGGTGGGATGTTGTTAATGTAAAAAACACTATTAAAGGTACCGTAAAGAGAAATAATTTTTCAATTCCAATATCTGATATATCCAATTCTAATTTTTTATTTTTGAATAAATTTTTGGAGTGGCTTAGGCATTGGAAATCTTTACAAAATGATTCGTGTTTAACAAACGATACATTTTATGCATTGGAAAGAAGTACTGTTGTGTTTATAAATATATGTAAAAAAGTTTTTATAGACCAAACGATACCTGGTGTAAATTATTTATTGTTAGGTAGGTAAATTCCAGACTGACAATTTAGAAAGACGTTTTGGACAATATCGAAAACTGTCTGGTTGTAATTATCACGTATCTTATACCCAAGTTTTAGAATCAGAAAAAAAAATTCGGATCAGGAAACTGTTTGAATTAATTAAAACTGATCGGTTAACTTTAAAAGATATCTGCTATCAAAATCAAGTAAACGAATGTGAAACAAATGTACTGTCGCATGAATTTCACTTTATTTTAAGTAGTGATTATTTAGAAATGTATGAGGAATGTGATAAAGGAGTAAGTGACTATTGCCCGTATTCACAAACGATAATTTCCTAAATAATTACGTAATTAATTAAATGAGTGAGATGGAGATATGCCGTTTTTTTGCAATAGAATGAGATGGGGATAATTGATTACGTAATTATTTAGGAAATTATCGTTTGTGAATACGGGTATAAATCTGTGGATACGCATGTCGTTCTGTAATAAAAAAAATACAATGTAATCTGTGTATTGGTTTGTTTAAAGATGACAATAATGTTACTAATGAAGTATACTTTGATCACTTGCAAAGGGGTGGTTTACCGAAAGGTTCGGTAGAAGTGTTTACTGTTTTTTATCACATATGTGCTATATTCCAATTTATAATAAGCGATGAGGAATATGAAAGAATATTTTTGGGTTCTTCACGTCATCATGAAACTCTTACAGATTTGGCAATAAAAAGTTTAGATCAGAATTCTTTTTATGATGAATTTGGCCGCTTGTGTAAGTGTGGAAATAACTTTGAAAAACTTTTTAATAAGTTAATTCATCTGTTCGGTAATATTTTACTAAATAATAATTCTAAGTTAAAAAGTAAACCCACCAATGACATGAATACTTCAATGAAAAAACGAAAACTGGCAACAATAAAATGATATTTTTGTTTTAATGTATTTTTATGTTTAATATTTATGTAAGGAGTATTCAATAAATTTTATTGTCTGAAAAGCATAACAGTAATTTCATTTCCCAAGCTTCCATTTGTGTTTTTAAGTGTTCAATAATTATAAATATTGGTTTGAATTTATCATATTTTTGAAATAATTAAGTAGGTACCTAAATACTTCAATTGGTACCTACTATTACTCAAAATTAAGCAATCAATAATAAAAATTTTAATCATTCTTAATGAAACATTAATGAAAGAAAAACTTTCTTGGTAAACAGCTGTTTCCAGTTCTACTTTAATAAAATAATAGAATAGAATAGTAGACAGTAGGCCTACCACTCCAGCCTACTACAGTGTTGCCATATCGACCATCACGGCTTGTAAGTAAAGGTGGCAGTGACGAGGCTAATGTTTCTGATGAATATATTGAAAAAGTTCAAGCAGAAACACAAAATGATGCGGAACTACAATTGCTAATGCAAACTATTCGGAAGGGTTGGCCGAAAAATAATAAAACATTGAATAACATACTACGCCCTTATCGAAAATATAAAAGTGAATTAACAATAGAAAATGAGATAATTTATAAAAATAATAGTTGTGTCATTCCAAATAAACTAAGAAAGGATATACTAGAAAAAATACATTACAGCCATCTTGGTTACTAAAAGTGTATTAAGTTAGCGGAACAATCTGTATTTTGGCCTACAATTCGAAATGAGATCAAATTAATGCTATGTCTGTCAAAAATATAGGTCATCGCAAAACTCGGAACCACTGAAAAGTTATGAAATCACTCCAGTCCCATGGATGAAGGTTGGATGCGACTTATTCCAGTGGAACGGCTGTTACTACCTAATAGCTGTGGACTATTATTCAAAATTTATTGAAATTGATCAATTGAATAATAACATATCTAGTAATAAAATAATCGAATCTTTCAAGAAGATGTTCGCGCGACTAGGAGTACCATTATATGTAATCACTAATCAGTGATTCAGGTACACAGTTTACATCCAGTCAGTTCAAAGAAAAAAAAAACGGCGTATGTGGGAACACCCACTCGTTGAAGAACGTCAAGAGAAGAGTTTGTTTTATACACTATTTAACAATAAGATTAAAGACGACGAAGAAAAATTTTTCAACTTTCTACGGATGTCCCAAAACTCATTTAACGAAGTAGTGAATCTAATTAAAAATGACTTATCTAAACAAGATACCATGATGAGACGTAGCATTCCTCCCGAGGAGAAGATAGTAATAACATTAAGGTAAGAAAACGTTTTTATTGAATATAAATATAAATTCAGTTGTTCTACATGAACTTAATGTTAAAAACTAATCAAAAAAAATTCATAAAATGCTGATTTCTGATTCGGGCTTAAAATCTGTCAAGTAGGACTGCACTGATGACGTACTTGGCGATTGGCTTGGCGCTGATACATTAATAACAGTCTGGCTATGATGTTCTTGTGGCATATTAACAGGATATACCTGCTGTTGATGATAATTATACGGTTGGGCGTACGGATATGGTGCCACACTTGGAAAAGGTGTTGGATGTTGTGGTACCACCACATACTTATTGATGGCGTGCATAACGTCTATCCTTGCACTAAGTTTCAAATGGGGAGGAAGCGACTTTAGATGTGGCAGTAATGAGAGCAGGAAAAGCCGATCGTCATCATCTTACACTTTTTGCTTTTCCTTTTTTTAGATTTTTACTAATTTTACTAATGAAAAATCATTTTTAGATTTTTAATAATGTAAATGTTATATTGTATTCTATATTTTAATTTTACTTAATCGAAAAATCTAAAAAAATCTAGAAATGAAAAATCATATTTTATTTAATAATTTTTATGTGTATTTTATTGTTAACTATATGTGATCAACTGACTAAAATCAGTCCCAAAACTTCGACTGTTAATTAATAACTACAAAATAAGTCTTGAACCTAAAAACCAATACAAAAATAATAATATAATTCATCTATAAGGCAAAAATTGGTTCAATATTTACAATTTTCGAGTAAAAATAACAAGATATACTGATTGATGATTAATAAAACACTAATGTTATAAAAATTCTACTGTGTTTAATGTAGCATCTTCAGACGTTACTATATCAATAATTTTATTTACATACGTCTGAAGAAGCTGCATTAAAAATAGTGAAACACGTGTAACGTTAATATCCATCAATATACAGGATGTCCCAGCTTATTCGAAGCGCTCTCTGTAGGCCAAACGATTGATTTTTTCCAAAAAATTTTTGCAAATTCAAGTACAGGATCACAATGGCCATAATTTAAAATTATTTTGGAGTATACAGAGTGTCCCATATGACAGTGGCATATCAAAGTTATGTTTTTTTAAATGGAATGCTCCTATGTTATTGCATTTTTAGATTGTCTGAGAAGAGAAAATAGGACTGGCTTTTACAGTTGGTGTTTAAATTCAGAAGTTTTTGAGTTATAAACAAGTGAAAATCGTCATTTTTCAAGTTCAAGGCCCTGTACAATGAAAACGGGTCAAGATATAGAAAAACGGCTTACATGTCCCTATTTTAACTTTTTATGTACTATCCGATGGTATAGAAAAATTTTTACTTTCTTTGATTTTTTTATTTGGCGACGCGTGGAGAAATCTCAGAATATTTCAAATTTTTTATCACCTTGTATAAACATTTCATCTACAAGATTGGATAGTACATGAAAAAGTAAAATAGGGACATGTAAGCAGTTTTTCTCTATCTTCAGCCGTTTTTGTTGTACAGGGCTTGGAACTTGAAAAATGACGATTTTCACTTGTTTATAACTCAAAAACTTCTGAAGTTAAACACCAACTGTAAAAGTCAATCTTATTTTCTCTTCTCAGACAATCTAAAAATGCAATAACATTGGAGCATTCCATTTAAAAAACATAACTTTGATATGCCACTGTCATATGGGACACTCTGTATACTCCAAAATAATTTTAAATTATGGCCATTGTGATCCTGTACTTGAATTTGCAAAATTTTTTTGGAAAAAGTCCATCGTTTGGCCTACAGAGACCGCTTCGAATAAGCTGGGACACCCTGTATAGTAGAATTTTTTAAGACATTAGTGCTTTATTAATCATCAGTATGTAGAGATTCTTCAAAGTAGGGGTTGAAAACGTAAATTTTTTAACAAAATATACCTAATGATTAAGTAAAATAATAAATCGCACAACCATGCATAATACTCACAGCCAAAAAACCGCTTCTCGTGTGAACACTTTCATATAAACACCAAAGCCCAGGGTACGCTTGAAACTATAAAACCGCGCGCGGCACAACGTCTGGACCACTAACCGCTCGGCACGCTTGTTGCGTGACGTCACGTGTGTTCACTCTTATATTATAGTTTGGAGAAACCATGTGCCGAGTCGGCTGCCGATATTACCCCTGTTTATAAGGGCAATAATAATAATAATAATCCCGTGTCGATCCAGATAATTATAGACCGATATCTATTTCTAATAACATTAGTAAAAATTTTTAACATCCGATAAAATTGAGACTAAATAGTCATTTTAGGAGAAATAATATCATTTCAGATAAACAGTTTGGATTCCGTGTATAGAAGATTATTATTAAGACTGTGTTGTGTGACAAAGACTCTTTATGGTTCTTTGGATAGGGGTAGGAAAACTTTGGCAATTTATCTAGACTTAGCCAAGGCATTTGATACTGTCTCACATGATTTGTTGATTGAAAAACTACACAAATGTGGAGTTAGGGGGATTGCGGGTGACCTTTTCAGGAGCTATTTGAATGATAGATCACAGAGAGTTAAGATAAATAAAGAAATCAGTCAGCCTGGACGGGTTACTCGTGGAGTCCCTCAGGGAACGGTACTGGGCCCTAGTCTGTTTTTAACTTATATAATTGAACTGCTACACCTTGACATAAATGCAAAAATTGTCTCTTATGCAGATGATACTGTCCTGATATTTGAGGATGAAAACTGGGAACAGCTGAAGGAAAATTCCATGACAATGTTTGCCATCATCCAACAATGGTTAGATAATAATTTTTTATCACTTAATATAGAAAAACAAAATTCATGTACTATAGTATTTACGGAGTTCATCTGCCAGATTTTAAGGAAATAGCTATTCATTCTCATAAACGTTTACAGATAAATACGATGGGATGTAGATGCACAGGAAGAATAGAAAATGTAGCCAATATCTTAAAGTATCTCGGTGTCATAATTAATCAAAATCTCAAATGGCGTGAACATGCGGAACAACTGAATAACAAAGTCAGAAAACTTATACCATATTTTTACAGATTAAGAGATATTTTTCCACTGAAAATATTAAGAATCGTGTATTATGCATTGGCCGAATCTTTGTTTCGATATTGTATAGCAATATGGGGTGCTACATATCCTACCAATGTTGAAAATTTAAATGTCACACAGCGTTACATTTTCAAGGTGATCTATAGAAAACCTATAGGCTATACTCTACACTTCTACAGAGTCACTGTATCAGGAAAGTAACTTTTTTGATTTAAGGCAGTTGTATGTCCGATCTGCTCTTATGTTTACATACAGGAACGTTGAGTTGAAACAGACAACATTTAGTATGCACTATTATACACGAAACTATGCCAATACACATGTTCGAGTCCCATTACTGATGATGACGACAACTCATGAGGTTTTTAGGTTATTTCGGTCCAAAATTCTAAAACATCTTACCAAGCGATATTGGGGCAATGAATAATGCTAAACTTATTAATAAAAAAATAACTCGGTATATTTTTGAGAATACAGATGCTTTTTTGAGAACTTTAAGAATGAAATCTTAACGGGAACTGTTGACTGATGATAGGGATATTGCATATTTGAGCTGCTTTATGTTTACTTATCCAGATGATATTGCGCTGGATGTTTTTTTTCTGTATTTGGGTATTTTTTCGGTTGTTTTGTTTTAAATTACCTGTTTTGTAACATGTGAGCGGCTGCTTTATTTTTTCACCAATCGGGGTAGTTGAAATTTTGTTTAGGTTGATTGAAAGTCAATTTTGAAATACATAGATAGAAATTTTTTGTGTAATTTTAATTCATAATTACGTTAATTATTGTTTGGGGACATTTTCATGTTAACCTTCATAAATGTTAAAAATGTTGATGTGTCATATTTCCCCGGTACACACGCAAGTACCTTCAATGGATACTTAGGTGTACCCAGTGTGAAAACTTTTTCAGTAAACAACAGTTGTATACGATAATATTACCTATATTATATGTGCTAATATTTTAATATGTTATAAATAAAATTATTATTATTATTATTAAAAATTAAGTTACATCACTGTGGTAATCCAGCTTGGTAGGGGGTCAATTCACAAAACATGGAACTAACAATAAATCTATTTATTTCACAATTATGTTTAACACAATAGTTCAAATGTAATAATCAATAATCAATAATAATAATTGTATTTTGCGTCTTCTCTGAATATACGCACGGCTGACTGTCGAGATATCATTTCTTATCACGACGCCAACACCGGTCGATTATCCGATATCGCCCGGACCTTGCTGATTCACAGGTTCCCACATCCCTCCTTTTTTCACCAGCTTCAGGGGTTGTACTTGGGGAGTTGCGGCTGAGCCTTCTTCATTTTCATGTCTATATTCTTCCTCTGATGGTAGTTGTGGCGGTGAAGGATTCGGAGGAAGTGTTTGTGGATCTGGAGGAACAGTTAGGGATGCGGTGACTGATGAAGCTGTAGTATCCATCGGTAATTTCTTTACGTGAGCAATGTTACGTTTAATGGTTTTCCCATTCCCATGAAGTGTCACTTCATTTCCGTTTCTGTATAATACATCAAATACTGTAAGATCAAAATTTGGTGTTAGCTTATTTTGATATACGATGTTTTTCACCAGGACTTTATCTCCAGATTCAATTTCCCTGGAAGTAGCTCCTCTTCTACTGTCTTCCTTCCTTTTTCCCTTTTCTTTTGTTGTTAAATCTTTATCATACACCTCTTCGTCCCATGTCTCCACTACTATATCTTCGATACCGGGTATTTTGTCACGAATTCTCCGATTCATGAGCAACTCTGAAGGAGACTTTCCGGTTGTTCCATGTGGTGTTACATCCATGAAGTAATCAATAATAACCAATAGGTAATCTTGGTTTGGTTCGCCTGACATATAGTCGAGTGCTATGTATTTCCATGGCCCAGATGGTAGCTTCTTCCTAACTATTGGTGAGGGTTTGTTGGGTTGCGAGACTAAGATACACTCCTTACAGGTTTTCACATGTTTCTCGGCTTCCTTATCTATTTGCGGCCACCATACCTTGGAACGTAACCATGTTGGGTAAACAAAAAGCTATAAAAATTGATTATAATAATAAAGATTCCGTAACTATTGGGTTTCAAAAAACAAGATTATCAGAAAAAGGACTTACCAATAAATTTTTTAAGGCCACTAGCACTGGAGAAGCATCAATAAATCGTCGCCTTAGAATAACAAGGTTCGAACTGCAATTTTTGTATAGATTCAGGTACATCTGGTAGTTAAGAAAGGAACTAGCTATGAAACAGAGTCCTATGTTCAGTTGATGATCGGAAATGAAATAAACAGAGTTTTATCTACATGCAGTTAGAACTCGGTGATTAAAAGTTTCTGTCTACGTGCAGTTAGAACTTTGTTGTTCAAAAATTTGTAGTTGAACCTAATGACGTCTAAATAAAATAGACCCCCTTGTTTGTAACATGTGGTGTTACATCCAGTGTGGGGCTTGTGTGTTACCCCCATCGGGCGCGTCCCCAGGTGGTGGATAGGGGAAGGCCTTTCCCGACAGGGTAAGGTACCGGAAACGGCGCGAACCAAACAACACACGAAGAAAGAAGAATGGCGGAACGGAAACAAAAGGAAGAAGTACCCCAGGAGGGTAGAACCACTGGTTCAGAATCCCTCCCTGGCCTAGTGCCAGGCTGCCCCTCGGATTCTGGGGAGGGCAATGTAACGCCAGGAACTGCCATGGAGGATGACAAATCTGACCATGGCAGTGAATCATCAGTGGGGACAACAGGGACCGCTGATACAATATCTGCAGGGATTGGAAACATAGGACTGCAGATATCAACAATAAAAGAAAAAAGACTTTCGGGGGCCCAGAAAAGGAAACTCCGAAAGGAACAAAAAATTGCTGCTGGCACATGGACTGAAAAACGTCCAACCAACAGCAAAGCAACAAAAGAGAAGAAACCGAAGAGTGGAAAAAGATCTCGGGACGACTCGAAAACTCCACCCCAAGCCCCAAAGAGAGCGAAGGGTAATAATAGTCAAACACTGTCTGGCAAGGGACCCAGCAAGGCAACGGAAACGAAACCTAAAGGGAGCTACAGCGAGGCAGTGTCTGGACTAAGGATGGCGGTGATAGACAGACGCCATCCTGAATTTACTCTGGATCAGGGAAAGACAGAACTGATCCAGAAGAAACTAGTCGAAGCAATGGACAGCACACCCTCGGGGAGCAAAAGTCCATTGCAATTCGAAAAAGTATCGTTTAGCGGAGGAGTCCTATGGATGCACTGCGCAAACGAACAAACAAAAACCTGGCTCGTGGGGGTGATTGGGACACTGGGCGGACTTTGGGAAGGGATGGCCCTGACAACAGTCGATGCCAAGGACCTACCAAAGAGGCCGAGAGTTCTAGTCTACATCCCGGGACCAGAAGAAGAGGATGGGCCAGTAAGGACACGTTTAGAGAGGCAGAATCCAGGTCTGAACGTGGGTAGCTGGCTACAACTCAGCAAGAAAAAAGAGAAGGAGGGAGTAATCCGGGCCTTTTCAATAGACGAGGGGTCATTCAAGACCCTCGAGAGATCCCGGTTTCGAGCGTACTACAGCCTCGGAAGGGTGACTTTCCGAGTGTTGAAAGGACTCGATGGCGGGCAAAATCAGGGTCCTTCAAGCGAACCTCCAGCACAGTAAGGCGGCATCAGCTGCCCTTACTGTGGCAATGAGGGAATTTGATGTGGCCCTCATACAAGAACCTTGGATCAACAAAGGTAAGGTAATGGCACTAGGGGGGGTGGGAGAACTAATTTACAGTAGATCCCATGAAACCCCTAGAACCTGCATACTAGTCAAAAAAGGACTTAAAATACTTCCGTTAACTAACCTTTCTTCTAAGGATTTGACGGTAGCAAAAATCAGGACAGTCAGCGGGAATATGTCGAGGGAGATAATTCTCGGATCAGCATATTTCCCATATGACGCCCTGGAACTACCACCACCCAAAGAGGTAGAAAAACTGGTGAGAGACTGCGGGGGAAAAGGACCACAGCTGATCATCGGGTGCGACACCAACGCGCACCATACAACTTGGGGAAGCACAAACACCAACGAAAGAGGTGAGTCACTACTACAATTTATAATGACTAATAATCTAGACATATTAAATGTAGGAAATAAACCTACTTTTGTCAACTCAAGACGAAAGGAGGTCATAGACATAACTATAGCTACACCATACATAGGAAGCTATGTCAAAAACTGGCATGTATCTGATGAGGTTAGTTGCTCGGATCACAGACACATAAACTTTACAATAAATGGAAACAAAACCATACAAGAAATTTATCGCAACCCTCGGAAAACTAACTGGGAGTCTTATAAGACAGACCTGGAGCACGGTTTAAAACAGACGAGAAATACGATAAAAAACACAATAGACCTAGAAGTGGTAGCAGGACAAGTGCAGGATGCAATCACTTCGGCCTATAACAACAACTGTCCCCTTCTCAGCAGGGACTCCAACAGGAATGTGCCCTAGTGGAACAGAAACCTAGCTGCACAAAGAGGACAAGTTAGGAAATACTTCAATAAAGCGAAGGAAACAAATAAGTGGGAGATATACAGAAAGGCTCTCACAGAATACAACAAAGCACTGAGGAAAGCAAAGAGAGATTCATGGAGAAAGCATTGTGAGGACATAGAAGGAACTCAAGAATATGCTAGACTCCATAAAATACTCTCAAAGCAACCCCAGAGCTCCATACACACTCTGAAAACAGAGAGTGGCAAATATACGGAAACGGGAAAGAGGACGAACAGGGACAGCTGGCAGGTTTCGAAATCGGTGATAAACGAGAACAAAATCAAATGGGCAATCAACTCCTTTGAACCCTATAAATCGCCGGGTACAGATGGCATCTACCCAATAATGTTGCAGAAAGGACCACATCTTCTGACACAGAGGCTAAGTATGATCCTCAGGGGCAGTCTTGCACTGGGGCACATACCCAAAGCCTGGACCTTAATTAGAGTAATTTATATACCTAAACCTGGGAAAACAGGACAGGAAGGGGCAAAATCTCTAAGACCCATAAGTCTCATGTCTTTTTTGCTAAAGACTTTAGAAAAACTGCTCGATAGGCATATAAGGGATGATGTCCTGGCAAACAGACCATTTCATCAAGACCAACATGCATATAGAACAGGAAAATCAACGGAATCAGCTTTACACCACCTGGTAGAAAAGGCAGAATACGTAATAAAACACAAGGAAGTACTATTATGTGCTTTCTTGGACATAGAAGGTGCGTTCGACAACACCTCCCTAGAATCAATCTCCAATGCATTGAGGAACAGAGGAATCAATGCAACAATATGCAGGTGGATAGACTTCATGTTGAAAAGCAGATTGGTATGCACATCCCTATTTGGGGAGACTGTGGTGGCTCAGGTAGCAAGGGGGTGTCCACAAGGAGGCGTACTGTCTCCATTGATATGGAACCTTGTTATGGACGAGCTAATGAAACGTCTGGACCAAGAGGGAATCAAGAGCATAGGATATGCTGATGACCTTGTCATACTAATTCAAGGTAAATTTAACGACACAATAAGGCCCTGTATGCAAAGGGCTCTAAATGTTGTAACCAAATGGACAAACGAAGAGGGACTGAACATAAGTCCCTCCAAATCAACCATCATAGCGTTTACTAATCGAAGGAAACTGGTGGGTCTAGGACCACTAAAACATCGAGGCAGGAACGTACAAATATCGGGAGAGGTGAAATATCTTGGGGTAATCTTAGACTCAAAACTCACCTGGAACCAACAGATAGACAGGATTAAAAGAAGAGCGGAGACCACATTCATGATGGTCAGACGAACTTATGGGAAAACATGGGGATTAAAACCACATATGGTATACTGGGCGTACACCAGAGTGATTAGACCAATGTTGTTGTATGCATCTCTGGTATGGTGGACAAAGATGCAACAAAATACCGCGATAAACAAGCTCAGCAAGGTGCAAAGACTCGCATGCCTTGGAATAACGGGGGCAATGAAAACTACTTCAACTGCAGCAATGGCAGTCCTCCTAGACCTCCCACCACTTCATCTAATGATGATGGGAGAGGCAAGACTGGCACGACTAAGGCTGCAAGAAGAACCAAGGGGCAAATATGCGGAACTTGGACACAATAGAATCAAAAACTATGTGGAAGTGGACCTGCTAGATGCAAACACAGACCACATGGCTCCAAAATTCAAATTCCACAAGAGCTTTGAGGTGAGCATCAAAGATCGAGAGGAATGGAATGAGCCCACAGACAGCAACAGGCTGGTCGGAACAACCTGGTACATTGACGGGTCAAAGACCGACCAAGGAACTGGAGCTGGCATATACAATGAGTTGGACAATACTCAACACAGCATATCTCTCGGGCAGTGGGCAACTGTATTTCAATCGGAAATATACGCTATGTTACACTGCGCGAGCATAAACAATAAGAGGGCCTACAAAAATAGACGGATCAATATATTAACAGATAGTCAGGCGGTTCTGAGGGCTATAGAAAGCCCCAAGATAACGTCCAGACTACTGTGGGAATGCAGTGAGAATCTCGAAACCCTGGCAGAACGCAATAAGGTAACCTTGATGTGGGTACCAGGACATAGAGGAATCACAGGCAATGAAAAAGCCGACGAGCTAGCAAGAAGAGGATCCTCGGCTAAATACATTGGCCCAGAACCTGCCCTGGGAGTACCAAAAAGTACAGCACGGGGTCAGGTTAATATATGGGTCAAAGAAAAACACAAAATATATTGGGACAAAAGGACCAAACACCAACACGGGAAAGCCTTTATCAAAGGACCCATAAAAAAGACAACTGAAGAACTACTATTACTTAGCAGGAATCAGTTACGCATTACAGTGGGATTACTAACGGGACATATTGCCCTAAAAGAACACTTAAATAAAATAGGACTGTTCAATGGAGACCTAAGTTGCCGAGAATGCAATAGGGCCCAGGAGACAGCAAAACATGTACTGTGTGAATGCGAGGCTCTGGACCGCAGAAGACAGGAGATATACGGACAACAAAAAATGCGTCCGGAAGAATATGAAACTCATTCAGTAACGGGGCTGCACAAGTTAGTTCAGGGAACCAGACTGATGGAATGGGTGTCATGAAGCAAAAGAGGGTGCACAATAAGCCCATGAGGCTGAGGTGCTTCCGGTGACCAAGAATCAGACGGCCCTCGAAAGGAGGGGGTTTTAGTGGGTGGGACTCCCACATAACCCAATGCATGGGTATCCATAATGGATTTACCCTCCTTTTTCAAAAAAAAATAAAAAATGTGGTGTTACATCCATGAAGTAATCAATAATAACCAATAGGTAATCTTGGTTTGGTTCGCCTGACATATAGTCGAGTGCTATGTATTTCCATGGCCCAGATGGTAGCTTCTTCCTAACTATTGGTGAGGGTTTGTTGGGTTGCGAGACTAAGATACACTCCTTACAGGTTTTCACATGTTTCTCGGCTTCCTTATCTATTTGCGGCCACCATACCTTGGAACGTAACCATGTTGGGTAAACAAAAAGCTATAAAAATTGATTATAATAATAAAGATTCCGTAACTATTGGGTTTCAAAAAACAAGATTATCAGAAAAAGGACTTACCAATAAATTTTTTAAGGCCACTAGCACTGGAGAAGCATCAATAAATCGTCGCCTTAGAATAACAAGGTTCGAACTGCAATTTTTGTATAGATTCAGGTACATCTGGTAGTTAAGAAAGGAACTAGCTATGAAACAGAGTCCTATGTTCAGTTGATGATCGGAAATGAAATAAACAGAGTTTTATCTACATGCAGTTAGAACTCGGTGATTAAAAGTTTCTGTCTACGTGCAGTTAGAACTTTGTTGTTCAAAAATTTGTAGTTGAACCCAATGACGGCTAAATAAAATAGACCCCTTGTTCACATTTTTATAGAATCATTCATTGCCCCTCCGCAATTGAATGTTTGCCAAACCGTTACTGTGACCAGATTTTTGAATACTATCGTTCTTGAAACCATGACGTAAATATGTAAACAATACATTATCAATACAAACCGCGCGAGGTACTTCTTACTAATAATTAAATAGCATAATATTTCTAATAAACTCGAACAACAATAATGGGATAGACGTCATTTAAATCATTTTTTTTTTTTTTTATTTTTTTTTTTAAAAGGAGGGAGCATCGGTCTTAACTATGTAGGTAAGACAAAGTCGCTCCACTCCCGTAACACGGGATTTCGAGTATCTTACTCATTCACCCAGCCTCAAGTATGCCTTTTATAAATTTAAACGTTCGGTCGCTTGTTGTATTTTTCACATACATTCGAAAATGCATCCGAAAAATAACACGAGCCGGTGAGTCCCGAACTCGCGACCTTAGGCTCGGTCATTTAAATCATATTTGAATATAATTTTCAATGTTAAGAAATGAAACACAAAATGCGCGGCAACGTCGTATGTTTACGCGACTACGATATTTTTACAAATTTTTAAAATTCATTCATCATTTCGAGTGCGGTGTTGTCCCTATTTTGATTTCATTAGACGAGTATTTTAACGAAATTAAACTGCTTCCTGCTATTATTTTCACCAATTTAAAATTATAGACTATAGACAATAGTGCGAACTTAGTTGATGTGCAAGAAAAGTGACGATTTAAACCCAGAAGTTTGTTTTCGTAGGTGAGTACCACTAAGTAAGGCTATGTTCATCAGTGCTGTAGTCGCCGCAGGGAAAAATCTTTGACAAATCCAGTAAAATTATCCTCTGAACATTGCAATTAGGTACCTACTGTGACAAATTTCAACAGTACGTCCCATTGTAAGTATATTAGGTATTATTTTGATAATAATTATTGGGCTTTAGGTTCCGGCTTACTATTTTCGAAGTTTTAGATTTTGACAAATCTAAATGTCATAATTTTATTTTATATTTTAATTTTACTTTTAAATTTTTATTTGTACTTTACTTATTATTAACTGTGATCAAGGGACTAATCAGTCTCGAAACGTTAAACTTCCGATTGGTAACTTCGAAAATAGTAATAAGCCGGAACCTAAAGCCCAATTATCAAAATAATCCCAAATATACATCATCGGCGTCAATTTGGTTCAATATTTACAATTTTCTAATTATCCTCTAATACCGTTATCTTAGAAGATGTTCACAAATTGTATGACTTTACAACTTCAACTGTTACACCATGCAGTTCCTTCCTAAGATTTGCGTTCCTGTTTAATTTAAAAATATCTATACATTTGTCTCAAAAATTTCACAAATCACCTTTATTGAGGGTCTAATAAATAACAAAAAATATTATGAATGTCTTTTGTAATCTACCAGTTAAATATTCTAAAGTACCTATGTACCTATTGTCTTAGCTTTCCTGTGAATCAGGAGAAGAGGTTGCTTTGGCTTTCTGTACATCTAAGAAAAGTGTTTTATAGGATTAATCTTCATACAGACAGATAAGTACGGTATTCCATTAATCATACAAAGTAACCCAAACTCGCTATTTTTCGTCCTAAATACACAGGAAATAATAATTATCTTGAAAAACCCTACGCCACTGGCTCTCATCGCGAAGGTCTCTGACAGCATTGCCATTTTCGCCGCAAACCTCTGTTTATGCGATCGGTCACTCCTTTTCCCACTCACATGAAGATACAAATTAGATGATGGATTTCGAATATTTCATATTTATGAATGGAATGTTGGGTCTATTTATTTAGACGTCATTGGTTGAACCCCTATTTTACAGACATTTCAGGGTAGACGACATAACCTTATATAGTAGGAACTACAATCTCTGATAAACTATGTGCATTGTGCAGTACTTAGTTTTATTTTATGTAAGTGAATTTAATAAGAAACCAGTATGAATCATTGAAAATAATGAGCATGGGTAAGTAATTACCAATTTAATATTTATTTCATTTTACTTTACACTTATTTTTAACAGTCAGTAATTAATTATTGTAAAAACGAAGTCGATCAAATTCCGTGTTACAATAAGTGATTCAAAACGATGTAAATGTATATCCAGATGAAACTGTTTATTATTATGAATGTTATTTTTATAAAAATAAAATTAGAGTAGGCATTCAGACTAAGGTATAGTAGGTAGGTACTCAATTTCTTCGTCCCATTGCAACTTAGTTACATTTCTGTTGGATGTCCCATCAACAAGTTGGTCATTTTAACAATAATAATTCTTATAGTAAAATCTGCACTGTTTCTTTTTTTTTATGTGCCGAAAGAACTGATGAGTCTCACCTATGTATCTCAAGTAGCAGAATCTGATAATGAGATTACCAATGAAAATGAAGATGGTACCATCGAAAATGAAAATAGTGCTATTGAGCAGGAAGAGAATACTAATGAGAATGAGAAGGTTGCTTCTGAAAATGATCAAGCTAATTATCAAAGTGAAGAAGAGGTCATTGATAGTGATAGCGAAAATGATTCCAACTTTGAGAAAGGAGAGGATGATGCAGGAAATGAAAACCACGAAAATATTGATATAAACGTTAATAGTCGAACGGGTAAATATTTTCTACAGGTACATTTCAGTTTTTTTTACTAATCTATGATATGTTTATACTATCGCTGAAATAGGACAAACAGAACGAAAAAAAGAGAGGTAAGAAAAAAAATACGCACCCCAGATGAATGGAAAGTTAATGTTAGACGCAAACTTGCTAAATATATGAAGACCAAAAAAGACTGCCTCCACATCAACAAATTCATCGTATTTGAGTCCCACTACTGTCGAGCCAGTACAAAAAAATCAAATAGACAATCCTGTGAAGCTGACAATGTACAGACACATATTTTACACAAAATTTAACTATGGATTCCACAAGCCCAAAAAAGATATGTCTGAAAAATGCACAATTTATTACCTAAAAAGAAAGGAAAAGAACATACTACCAAATGATGAAGAGGGGATGCAGAAACATATTGCAGAAAAAAAATTCAATGAGGAAAGAAAAAGAACAAAACATGAGAAGCGGTGTTCCCGTCTTGTGTTTTGACTTGGAGAATGTCATTCCTTGTCCCAGAACTTTTGTAGGGAATCATTTCTACCTATCAAAATTAACTATGTATAACTTCACAGCACATCTTTCGACCACCAATACTACTTACTGTGCTGTATGGATAGAAACCATAGCTGGTAGATCTGGAAACTGCCTTGCTAGCGCTTTTCAAAAAGTAATCGAAAGAGTTTTGAGAGAAAATCACATCGAAGATTTGATAACCTGGAGTGATAGCTGCGTGCCGCAAAATCGGAACTCCTACATTTCTTTTTGCGTACTAGATATTCTGCGAAACCACCCGGACTTGAAGAGCTTAACGATGAAGTATTCAATTCCTGATCATAGTGCTGTGCAAGAGGTGGACAACAAGCACAGTCAAATTGAGAAACATATGTCTCAAATCGAATTCTATTCACCACTAAGTTTCATGAAGAAACTGAAAAAAGTAAATAAGCGCAACCCTTTTGATACATTTTAATGAAAAAAGAAGACTTCAAAAATTATTATCATTAAATTCTCTAGTCAAGATCTTTACAAGATAGATTTCAAAACTTCATACCTGACTACTGATTTAGACCAAACAGTAATTGTATTCAATCCTATTCCAACACTTCGAAGAAATAGAAAATCAGATAAAACCGCAGTTTCACTACTTGAGAATGACTTGCTTCCCAAAGTCCTTTCTCAGGACAAAGAACTTTCAAAGGATAAGGTCGTTGCAATAAAAAAGATGATGCCATCTATGCCTAAGGTAGACAAAGAACATTATCAAGAATTTTTTGACACTTTAATTACATGATCTTTTTTGTAAAAGTTATGATTCAATGTCTTCAGTTTTCTCTTCTTTTTTTATTGACTTTTGTGGATTGTTTTATTTGCACATTTTTATTAAATAATAGAGATACATTATAAGTCATTTTTGTATTTTTAACCAAAAAAAAAAAAGTTTTTTCTAATGTGTTGAGATTCAATTGCTACCCTATTCTTCTATTGGAATGAGTGTTTCGTATTTCAAGTTTCATTGATTCAAGGGGGCAACTGGCAGATAGAACTGTATGTTATTAAAAAAATGTGAATTTTGAAATTAACAAAGTCCTATCTGCATATAATAACGCAATGATTAGCCAATAAACGTACATATTTAGTTGCTATTTTCAACAATTAATTAAGAATAACTATCCCTTTTACTACACTCAAAATTTCATTTTGATCATACTAATCAGGACGTAATGCCGAGTATGCAAAGTTCTACAGTTGATTCTCAACATTCTTTGAGTGTCCAGTTACAACCTTGTTACTCTAAGTTGACGAAATACTGGAGAGCTTACCTCAGTAAATGTACAATAGAAGAAGAGATTTCATCACAGTATCTGAAATTGCAGCTTATTATGGAGCCATTTTTTCTGTCAGTTGATCCTGAACTGATAAATGGACAATTAATACTTGAAGAGATACTAATTTCAGATGAAGTTTTTATAAATGAATTAATAGATTCTATTGTGATAGCTACTTTTGAATCTATTCTGGAATTTAACATCGAAGAAATGGAAATAGTGGATGAGAACTTGGAACTCAAACAATAATGAACTCTGTGTTTTTGTAGATCAGCAAAAAGTAATCATGCTTCCTAGGATGGAAGGATTTAAGAGGGCCGTTTTCACTAAAAGATTATCAGTCTAGCATGAAAGCTTTGTTCCACTAGGAACAAAACAAAGCAATATAAAAACATTTGCAGCTGTTTGGCATGAGGATATAGCTGGTAGAAACAAGGAAGACGTTATAAGCTGTTATTTTGCATTTTTCTGTTATCACAGAGATATTGAGAATATCATTTGTTGGGCAGATAATTGCTCTGCTCAAAACAAGAACTGGTGCTTTTTATCATTTTTAGTGTTCATCATAAATAGTGATATAGTTAGCACAAACAAAATTGAAATAAACTATTTCGAACCAGGACACACCTTCATGTCGGCGGATAGTTTTCACCACCTACTTCGATAACAAAATCGACCTGTTTCGGCGTTTTTCGCTTACATCTACAGTTTCCAAATTATTAAGGCGAGTTACGTTTTCGTTGAGCCACCCTGTATGTAAGCGAAACCCAAAATGTGGGATATCGTTGTAAAGAGAATTCAAGTAGCTTTCAAATAATGTATCAATCGATATCTGTTCCCTATGATGATAAGCAAAGGGGTAGCTACTCCTGCCAAGGAGGTGAACTTGAGTAGTTAAATTTGTCACAAAAATATGTCCCCCCCGATAACAAAATCACCTGTTTCGGCGTTTTTCGCATACATCTTCACTTTCCAAATTATTAGGCTTGTTACCTTTTCGATGGCCCACCCTGTAGAAGCTGTTTTAGAAGATAGGGTTTCAAATAGTGCAGAAAAGTATATAAAAATGGGGGAAACTTTCGATATTAAAGCTGTCTCAGGGTTATTGCCTATCATGGACAATTCTGAAAATCGTACCAAACAGTTAATGGATGCTATTAAATTATCACAGTCCCAAAAAATGAGACTTAACAATAGCTACGATTCGGTAGCATCGCCTTTAAAAGACATGAGCTCACATTTTTTCACAAAGAAATCAGCACCAGCGAACTAATAAAACAAGCTTATTTACAAACATAGGCAACACGACCCTGTTGACATAGCATCTTTGAGTTTCTAGATTTGTAAGCACCTCCAGCGACCTCGAACCACCTAGAGTATAAATAGAGTTACAGCGAGTATTATAAAAGGTAATTAAGTAGCTCGTTATCAAACGGGCTTTATTAGTCTTAATGAAAAATTAAGTTTCGATCGGGTATTATGAAGCAAAATATTCCAGATCCTAACGGGCTATTATTTAAAGACGGAAGTCGCCATATTTAATGAGAATTTTAACAAACTTTTGTGGCGGATTTAAACGAATGGCTGTGGCTACGAGAGGCTACGGACCGAAACGTTCCGAGGCTGTTGAAATAAGAATAATTCCACGTCACACGTCTCTGTCACCGAATAAGTAATAAGTTGGGTTAATGCGTATCCGTATACCTATCTATACGTAACGTATGAGAAGTGGTGTTGCGTGTTAGCAATAATTAAAGTGTGAGTAAATAGTTTATAAAGTCACTAAAACGAATTCGAGCCAACATTATTATTTTGTTTTTAGATGGATTCTGAAACAAAAAAGAGGAGAGCGCGGGTAGTGAACTTCACCCAAGAGGAGAAGGAGCCGGTTATGGTTCTTGTGAAAGAGTGAGTGCCTGTTTTCCTATTTTGTAAACCTAATACGACAACTGAGATTACTCAAAAACACAAACGTACAACAATTCATAGATTATGCAGATATAATAAAATAATATGAGGTTGGAAACCAATCTTATATTGTAACCTGTCTTTTTTATTTAAACGGATTACATGCGCGGTGCTCTTCGCCAGAGAGTATTTGTCGTGAGTATATAGGTACTTTCCGAAGCAACAAAAAAACAATATTTACGATTAGTCAGGCGCCACTTATTTTTTATAAAAAAATAAGAAAAAATGGTTTTATGATATTTTCACTGTTTTAATAATTAGCAAGACTCAAGAATATAAAAATTTATGAATATAAAAATTTTATTATAAAAAGGTTAAATCATCTGCATAAGTATAAATGGCTATTGTAAAATATTTAAATGATATTTAATTATAAGTATGTAAGAATAATTATTACTACATTAAGTTTAAGAGCTTGCACATAGCTATGATCGGCTTCACAAGATAAACAATTTGGTTTTTGAAGAATGTGATTTTAATATTATGTTAAAGATCTATCGATTATTGACTATTTAAAACAGTTTCTCCCTAGAAGGATGTTCGCAAAACTCACGGATTCAGAGTAGTTGAAAATAATATTTTAATTAGGTAACAGGAAATTATCGACGAACTGTAAGTTCCGTAGGTATATACAATAATTAATAATAAATGTAGGTATATACAATAATCAATAAATAAATAAATCAATAATAAATGTGATTAATTTCCTAGGAATCGAATAAAAACCGGAAAATACTGTCCATGTAAACTACACTTAAAAATGATTGCAATATAAATAGAGAAATCTGGCCTTTTATCCGGTGAAGGACGTCCTGTTCAGGGGAGTCGATCAAACCACCACACCATCCCAGTGCTCAAAGAGGAGGCCTCACTTCAAAACGGGAGCTTGACGTCCCCACGGTCCCTCTGCTTTTATCCCCAACTATCCCTGGTCAGGAATGTTAGTACGCCAAACAAAAAAACCCTGCAAACGCAAGTTCACTCAAGCTCTATTCACGGGAGAAGGCAAGTTCCAAAATTTGGATAAAAAAATGACAAAGATACCAATAAAATAAATTACTTACCCAATTTCATTGGGGTTTTTTGACACTATACACAATCTCAAAATAACTCACAAACCAACAATCCAAGCTAAGGGCACTGATGAAAAAAGATAGGCCACAGGTCGCAATAATTACACGATTGACATAAAAGGAGATTTATAATAACAGAACCTCACAAGAAGACCTTCCTTAAACCAATCGTCGGTTCGACGCGGCCGTCTCTCGTCCTCTCTATCAGCCACCTTATCATTTCCACCTAAAGATACTGAATTAACAATCAAAAATTATTCTTCAACAACTAAAATAGGAAAACTAAGCCTATAAATTACTAATAAAATAAAACTAGAGAAACTAAATGATCATAGATGATTTTTAGAATAAATATTTCTAAGTGAAACTGCAAAAAAATTAAATCTCTATTTTGAAATGTTACACCACCTCTCTCCGAAAGTGAAAATACACAAGCCAAAGGGGATAAATTTTCACTCATACTGGGCACTCGTCAGTGGGTGCGAAAGTAGGTGTTACAATGTAGGGGAGATATTGTTATCCAGGGGCTGATATCTACGCGTATCATACGTCCATAATGGAGACACTATCGGGGAAGGTCGAAATCGGGAAAACTCTACTCCAGGAATTGTCCGCCCTAAACAACTAATTCTCGCTACAGTAGCAGTAATTCAGATAAAAAATTGCATCTATGGTCTTAGATCTCCAAAATAACGCAAGGGAACTTCTATTTAAACAAGCTTCAGAATTGCAACCAAAGTACTCCTCAGATCCTTTAGTGCCACGTACCGGCACGATATATACCGACCACATATGGTCACAACTCTACCAAAAAACACAAAAAGATTCTTACCCAACCGAAACATCAGAATTCGACCCAAAGTATGCCTTCAGATCTTTCACGTGCCAGGTACCTGCATCAGTACCATCCATATTTTCTAATAGATAAGATACTTGACCTATTCGTTTCGTAACTTTACATAGTATGTATCTTGGAGCTAGCTTTGCAGAAAACCCCGCGGCAGCATCAGACAAAACCTTGTTTCTACGCCAAACTTTAGCACCTGATTCAAAGACAACATCTCGTCTCCGAAGATTATAATTCTTGGCATTGCGAATATAAGAATCGTGCAATCTCTTTTGCACTTCCTGGAATATCTCAGAAAGATTCCCTAATTCACTAGCATAGGACTTTCGATCACCAGGACTTATTTCTAAATTGTCAGTAGACTTAACTGTTCCATAATAATTTCCAGACAAGGGCACATATCGCCCAAAATTCAAAAAAGAAGGTGAGAACCCTGTTACCTCATGCCTTGCTGTATTAATAGCTTGCCGAATCTTGGACAAATTCTTATCCCAATCTTTATGGGATTCCACATAGCACCTTATTGCCGTACCAATGGTCTTATTGCTACGCTCAACAAAATTACACTGAGGAGAATACTTAGGGGTAAACCAGATTTTTTGTACCTTGTATTCATCCATCAGTTTCTTGAAAACAGAACCAGCAAACTGAGAACCATTGTCGCACAGTACGAACTGACATACACCAAAAACCAAAAATACCTAATTTTCAATAAACTTCACAATATTTGGTGCTGTCTTAGTGGTTGCAGAACCACATATTTAGTCAGCCAATCGCATACTACAAGTAAGTGTGTGTGTCCTTTTGAGGACCTAGGAAAAGGACCCATGAGGTCTACAGATATAATCTGCCAAGGATATTGGGCATGTTTCTCAGAACCAAACAAACCCACCTGGCTCTTATTTGACATCTTTTGCGAGCCACAAACCTTGCAGCAACGAACGTACTTTAAAACATCGTGCCTCATGCTAGGCCAATAATAGATTTCTTGCACTCTGGCAAGGGTCTTAGTAAAACCAAAATGTGCATAAACCGGCGAGTCATGACATGACTTAATTACTTCCCATCTCTGAGACTTCGGAACTAATAACTTCCACTCTTTCACATTGGATTCAAGAGGCAACTGACATGGCGCGAACTTATAGATGAGGTCTCCATCAATCTTCCATTGAGGGTAAGAGTTAGGTGACTTAGTAATCTTCTCACACATGGACTTGTACCAATTATCTTTCCCAGATGGTGCAATTTCCAACAAGTTGATTTCAGGATATGGAATTCTAGAAAGTGCATCGGGGACAACGTTAGACGCACCTTTTCGGTGGATTAACGTGAAGGAGTGCTGTCGCAACCTTACGGCCCATCTGGCCAATCGACCGGTTGGATTCTTAATGGTACTTAACCAGAGAAGTGAGTGGTGATCTGTCACGACGCTGAAGTGAGTGCCCTCCACAAAACATCTGAATTTTTCTACACTGAAAATAATGGCAAGTAACTCACGTTCAGACACCATGTACTTCCGCTCAGCGCGAGTTAATGAACGACTGGCATACGCTATCACACGCTCTTCTCCACTCAGAGTTTGGGTCAAGACACCCCCTATGCCAGTGTCACTGGCATCGCATTGCACAACAAAAGGTTGCGTAAAGTCCGGCTGTGAAAGGATCGGAGCTGAAACCAAGGAATTCTTAATTGCAAGAAAAGCTCCTTGAGCTTCGTCTGTCCACGTTATAGATTCTTTTTTCTTTTTACCATGCAAGAGGCCGTTTAAGGGAGCAACAAGGTCGGAAAAATTATTAATGAATCTGCGGTACCATGAACACATGCCTACGAAACGCTTAACTTCCGTGGCTGTTGTTGGCCTTGGATAATTCACCATAACAGCTACCTTGTCCGGGTCTGTGTGCAGACCGTCTGAACTTACTACAAAACCCAGGAATTTTAGCGAAGTTCTGAAAAATTGACACTTGTTCAGATTAATTGTGAGGTTAGCATCCAGAAGGATCCGCCTGACGTCAGAAAGCAGTTCCAAGTGCTCCTCATAAGTGGTGCTCGTGACAATAATATCATCTAGGTAAGCAAAGATCTTGGGTTCATACTTCGGTCCAAACAAGGCGTCCACTAGTCTCTGCTGAGTCTGCGCCGCATTGCAAAGACCAAATGGCATTACCGTGAACTGGAAGAGGCCACGACCCGCTACACTAAAGGCAGTCTTCTCTTTCGATTCTGAATCTAACGGGACTTGCCAAAAAGAATGACGAAGATCAATAGAGGAAATGTAATTAGTATTACGCAAACGATTTAGGATCCCATCTACATGAGGCAACGGATAAGAATCGTGTTTGGTCACATCATTCAGACTTCGACCATCGAAACAAAAACGATATTCATTATCTTTTTTTCGAACTAGCAAAACAGGCGAACACCAAGGACTACTTGATGGTTCGACCACACCCAACTCAAGCATTTTATCGAGCTCGGAATGTAAGATTTCAAGCATGTAGGGTGACATAAGATATTGCTTCTTCTTGAAAGGTTTTGTATCACCTGTATCGATACTCATTGATATCTTATTCGTTCTTCCTAACCGCTCGTCACTGTTGATATCATTAAATGATTGAATAACTTCGTCGGCTTTGACCCTCTGATCGGGTGTGAGGCCTTCCAAGGAAAGTAGGTTATGAGTAAGACAAACTTCCCCGGATACAGACGAAAATACTTCAAGGTCGCTGTTGGAAGCCTCGCTCTGCACATGCCATTGCTCTTTTTTATAGTCTATTAACAACTTAAATTGTCTACAAAAATCGCTTCCAAAAATGAATGAATGATCCAACGAGGGAACTACAAAGGCTTCAACAATATGACAGACCTTACCTATGCAAATTGGTAGGTGTACTACACCAACCACGGTTTGTCTTGAACCGTCGGCGGTGAACACTGATTCCGAGAGAGAATTATCTATTTTCAAACCAAAACGTTCAATAACCTGTACTCCTTTTCTACCAACTATAGATGAGGTAGCACCTGAATCCAACAAAACAATAATCTCGGTTTGAAACAGATTTACAGTTATATAAGGACGGTTGTCGGAACTTTTATTTACAAACAACGGGGTAATTTGATCCCCTTTAACAGAACTTAATCTTTCATGTTGACCTAGAGACTTTCTATCCGTATTTCGAATATTTTCTTCACTGTAGTTAGTATAAAGCTTACTAGTATCCTTGGCCTTTTCAGGAGACGTGCCGCGATGGCCAAGACATCGCTCTCCTCTACCTAGTTTTTTGCACACCTGTGGCAGTCCTTAGACTTAGCGCCAGGATTCCCACAGCGGAAGCAGAATAATCTTCTCTTTAGGGTACAATTACGAAAGATGTGATTGGGGAGTTCGCAGTTCCAGCAAAGGACAGGGTTTGTCTTGTTGGAGTCATCGGAATTAGAAGAGGTAGTAGGCTTATCATGAAGCATATTTTTCTTTTTCGAAATCTGATTTCTATCTGATTTATTTTGAAAATCCCTGTCTCTGGTACCTACACTAGAAGAAAAGGAAAAAACAGACTTCCCACCCTCATAATTCTGCTTAGAATTACCGAAATTCTGGGGTCTTCCTCTCGAAAGGTACAGATTAGAATCTTCTAAATTCTTTGCTAGCTTTTGCAAATGTGACACATTGTCGATGGTATGCAAGGCTAACTGGCTGTAATATTCTGGCAATAAATTTTTCTTAATATGTTTCACACGCGTAGTTTCGTGCGGTACCCTACTTAGCCTAGTAAATAAGTTCTCCATGTAAGCTATATAAATTAACACCCTTTCATTTTTTCTCTGTTTGCGAGACTTGATCTGCTCCCAAATCTCATCATCAACATCGTGAGGAAGGAAATCCTTCTTCAGCCTCTCAACTAAGGAGTTCCAATCACTTAAACTGCTCTGTATACTACGATACCAAACAAAAGCGTCATCTACAAAAAATTCAACCGCTGAACCAAACAAGACCTGATCATCCACTTTTCTCGACTTCGAAATTTCCGAAACATGCTCTAAAAACGAATGTAACCTGTGAGGGTTGCCATCAAACTTTATATTCCATTTGGAAATAGGCTCTGTATTTGAACTACAACTTACTATTGGAGGAGGCAAATTAACTGCAGGGGTCGTAGTACTATTTAGAGCATCTCTAAACACGTCTTGGGTTGCTCTGTCAACTTTCTCGTATAGCTCAGCATCGAGTGAAAGAGTCGTTGCGTAAGTTTCCTGTTGATATTGTTTTTGTGCCTTGGTAATTTCAGGGTTATTCCCTAATGTGATAGGCATGCGTTTCACTCGTGCTGTAACATGATTTATCCTCGATACTAACCTTTGAAAAAGTGAATCAGCGGCCGTGCCTTCGAAGTCCGCTAAATTAGATTGGATGGAGGTTATAGTAGCCTCTATTGCGGTTTTTTCAGCCTCAAAATCAAAATGATAAGATGACAGGTCTATCAACGCTTCCTTTTTATCCCGTTCCTTATCAAATAACCTAGCCAATATCTTACGTTTCTCGTTTTGGTCTCTGTTCGATTGGACCGATCTAATTTTTAGTTCATAGTCTAATTCTTCCTTGAGCAAATGCTTAGGTTTTATAATATCCTCCATATTGAAAGAGTAATTGGAATCAAAAAATACTAGAACCCAGCAGTATTCTATCTAGAAAATCACAAATCTGACAAAAAATCGGACAACACACAAATTACAATCTGTAAATAAAATTAAATTTTCGTGTAAAGATAACCGTCAAAATCTGAGCAATTCTCCTTTCAATCAACTTAAGATTCCCTGAAATATTCAAACAATCTAAATAACAAATGCCACAAAATTTAAAAATTACAAAATTATACTGCTAAACAAACCGAAATATTTTAAGACCAGATATCACTATCGCAAGCTGAGATTAACTTCCGTTAGGTAGGTATAAATTAGGTACCTACATAAATATGCAAGAATACGACTTCAATAATAAAAATACGTTCGCCATAATAATTTCCTTAACTTCAGTTCAACACTCTGAAATAATATTAATATAGGTAGTCTTAATAAATTTGAAGAAATATCAAAAAATAAACTAATTAATACTCAATAATAAAATTCAATAGCTTCGGGCCCCACACGTTGGGCGTCACTTTTTGTAACCTGTCTTTTTTATTTAAACGGATTACATGCGCGGTGCTCTTCGCCAGAGAGTATTTGTCGTGAGTATATAGGTACTTTCCGAAGCAACAAAAAAACAATATTTACGATTAGTCAGGCGCCACTTATTTTTTATAAAAAAATAAGAAAAAATGGTTTTATGATATTTTCACTGTTTTAATAATTAGCAAGACTCAAGAATATAAAAATTTATGAATATAAAAATTTTATTATAAAAGGTTAAATCATCTGTATAAGTATAAATGGCTATTGTAAAATATTTAAATGATATTTAATTATAAGTATGTAAGAATAATTATTACTACATTAAGTTTAAGAGCTTGCACATAGCTATGATCGGCTTCACAAGATAAACAATTTGGTTTTTGAAGAATGTGATTTTAATATTATGTTAAAGATCTATCGATTATTGACTATTTAAAACAGTTTCTCCCTAGAAGGATGTTCGCAAAACTCACGGATTCAGAGTAGTTGAAAATAATATTTTAATTAGGTAACAGGAAATTATCGACGAACTGTAAGTTCCGTAATAAGGTATATACAATAATTAATAATAAATGTAGGTATATACAATAATCAATAAATAAATAAATCAATAATAAATGTGATTAATTTCCTAGGAATCGAATAAAAACCGGAAAATACTGTCCATGTAAACTACACTTAAAAATGATTGCAATATAAATAGAGAAATCTGGCCTTTTATCCGGTGAAGGACGTCCTGTTCAGGGGAGTCGATCAAACCACCACACCATCCCAGTGCTCAAAGAGGAGGCCTCACTTCAAAACGGGAGCTTGACGTCCCCACGGTCCCTCTGCTTTTATCCCCAACTATCCCTGGTCAGGAATGTTAGTACGCCAAACAAAAAAACCCTGCAAACGCAAGTTCACTCAAGCTCTATTCACGGGAGAAGGCAAGTTCCAAAATTTGGATAAAAAAATGACAAAGATACCAATAAAATAAATTACTTACCCAATTTCATTGGGGTTTTTCTGAAACATGGTCGTATTTCCGAAGACCGCTTACGAATCTGCAACAACTGTTCTGAATCTTTTGCAGTCGATATTTTGTAGCTTGGTATAGGCAGGGATAATATAATGTAAATCCATAATTCAATATGGGAGTAACAAATGTTTCACATAGCTTCTTTGTCAAGGGGTAACCATAGAGATACCTATGCCTATATAGCCGTCTGGAACTAAATATGATTTCTTCACCAGAAGAGTCACATGCTCCTGAAAACGCAATCTGCAATCAAAAATAATTCCCAAGTTTTTCACGCTCTGCTGCACTTTTACTGGTTGACTCTGTATAACAACTTGGACATTTTGATCCTCGGTCTTATTGGAATTTATAGAAAAAAAAATAACACTACATTTATTCGGGTTGAGCTTAAGGTTATGAGCTAGTGAATACTTATGCAAGGTCGTGAGAGCCCTGTTTATCTGATCAGTAGCAATATGTTTACATTCTGGAGGATATGACAAGAAGAGCTGTGTATCATCAGCAAATGACTGAATGTTGACGTACTTTATTGTTTTATTTATATCCGCCACATACACAAGATAAAGCAACGGCCCCAGAACTGAACCCTGGGGCACCCCAGAGGTAACAGGAGACCAGCGTGACATTGTCATGGTCTGAACACTTTGAAATCTATCGCTCAAGTAGTTTTGGAAAAAATTATTAACAATTCGTGATCTAGGCAATCAAATGCTTTGGAGTAGTCCAACTGTACCATCGCAGTGTCCAGGCCCATGTCCCGCGATCTCACTATATGATCCGTAATATTAAGCAATAACGTGGTGGAGCTAAACCCACTTCGAAAACCCGATTGAGTATCCGGTATTATGTCATTCTCCATGACGTACTTATATATCTGTTTATACACCACCTTTTCTAATATCTTGGCCATAGCCGGCAGTATACTTATTGGACGCAAATCACTGAAGGACTCAGGACAAATCACTTTAGGGAGAGGTTTCACAACCGCATATCTCCACATTCTAGGAAAGTATCCCACCTCTAAACAGCAATTTATGACATGTGTCAAATACGGAGCGACAACCGGTAGGCACATCTTTAGCATTTTTGCAGAGATCTTATCATGTCCAGTCGCATTCGACTTGAGATCAAGGACTATCTATCTCCCTCACCTCATCCACCGTCGGAAGTTGAAAGGAAAACCTTATATCTCTCCTATACTTAAGCGATTGATAATGTCTTGATGCTTCTCGGCAATTGTTATCAGGAGTGAATACTGACAGAAAATAATCATTGACCTCGTCCGGGTCATTCAAACCTTCCGGTACCCCACCCGATTTAACATTTTTGATATGTAGTGAGTTGATCACATTCCAAAAATCCCGCTTGTTCCGATCAGTAGACTTATGTAATAGATATGCAGCCTTTTCAGCTCTCACAGCCCTAGTAACCATATTCCGTAGACTTTTATAGACATTATAGTCAGCTATATTTTTATTTTTGTATTTTGTTAAGGCATTGTTTCTTAATGTCATCATACGATGAATGTATGGAGTAAGCCATGGTGCAGATGGCTTGGATATTTTGGAGGTAACATATGGGGCATGAAAATCAAATAATGAATTTAATTTACTTGTCAGATATTCCACCTTTTTATCAATACAATCCAAATACAAAACCCCAGCCAATGGCACCTGAGAATAGATAATCTCTATGAGACTTTGGGAGCGGTGCATGAGCGGAGATATCGATTCACGTTGGCTTTGAATCGTTGAGGATTGTTGTCCCCAGGAATCACACCCTTTGGAAAGTTATTCCAATGTGATGCGGTTCTACGTGAAAGTATGTATAAAGAAAATATAATATGTAGCAAAACGCTTCAGCTTCGCCGACAGCAGTAAGTAATATTTCTCACCTCGCCACCTTCAATAATAATTACATAGAATCCTTGACCGGTACCGTTGACTTTCTTCATTAGGTGTCCGCTGACTCGAGTTCCATAGTAAACGTGGCTATTTGTTGAAATTTCTTGATAAATGGTTTTAGTGCTGATTCGGAATTCAAACATTATTTTAAGAATATTTTTATTAACTACTTTTCAAATGCTTGGCATTGAAAATAAGTATTTTATTATTAAATAAAGAAAAAATTTTGTGTCATTTATACAACACGAGTAAGCATTTGACTATACCCCTGAAATTTGGTAGTGTTTTCCAATAAGGATTAGAGACAGGGGAGCCATAATTACCTCCTAAAGAAATGACAGGTATAAAAGTCAACGAATCTGCTCAAAAGGTTCAGTTGTCTTGAAATATTCATGTCGAGAACATCATGCAGCTCGAAGGCCTGAGTCTAGTTAGAAGAATAAAGAAATACCACGTAAGAATTTGCCGACTATCTCAAGAAATCGATCACTTTTTGAGACTCTACTCGGTAGCATAACAACTATACAACTCAGTGCTACGAGAGCTTCTTGATGAAGAGCATGATGATGAAATGGAGATGAGAGCATGTGCCTCAAAACTTGGTGAAGACATACGGAAGATCGAGCGCCTGATTCGTATCTCCAGAAGAAAAGGCTAGCGATCATCTCGAGAATTTTCTAGCAGTATAAAATGTTCTCCAAAATTAAAATAGGCCCTTTCAGGGCCACTACACTAAGAAAAATTATTTTATAAGAATGTTTCATGAGAGAGGTTATAATAAAACCAAGAATATTTCTTAGTATCGGAAGAATTTGTCTTATTAACGTGTCTAAATAGACTTATTATGACAATAAACAGAAGTTATAATTTCTAGATTGTAAGCGTAATAAAAAAGGATTATATTTCAACGAATACTCTAATAAGCTCGTCTTGTTTATAACATCTAATAAATGTCATATCACAGTATCATCCGCGATACAAGAAATCTTACACGGCTTATAATACTTCGATTATAATGAGAAATAGACACAGGAAGCAGGAAAAGGAAGCCAAGTCAAGCAAAACCACTCTATAATAAAAGTCGTGTTTTAAAACGTGTGTGCTACATCTGTCTGTGTCTCTAGTGTTTCTTGGGAACTTTAGGTAAGTAATAAATCAGTTATCTACAAGTACTTCTTAATATTAATTAATTCATTGACAACACAGTTGACTTTACCTATACCTGAATGAGGAATTAATGCGGCGTATGTAAGATATAAGATGTCTATTCAGAAAAACCTACCTAATCAAGTCTGCTTTTGGCTTGAGGTCAGTATTATCTATGAGCTCTAGACAAATATACGTCTTCATTTTATAATATACCTATACAGGGTAAGTCATTGATATGGGAAAGCTCGATTGCACCTACACCATTAAAGATATCGAAATGAACCAAAAAATGCTGTAAATGGGAGGGTAAAGTGCAGTTTGTAAAATTATTTTCAGATACACAGGATGGCCCAATATCGCTGTACGCCATACAACTTTGTTATTTTAAATAGGACACCCTCTATATTATTACATATTTAGATTATTTGAGAAAAGTAAAAAAGAATGGTTTGTAAAGTTGAAGTTTGTAATGAGCAATTTATGAGTTATAAACAAATGAAAATCGCGATTTTCCATTTTCAAAGCAGCTTTTCTTAAAAACAGCTCAAGATAGAGGAAAACGGCTTACATGTTCCTATCTTAATTTTTCATTTGGTATCCTATCATGTAGCTTAAATTTTTATACTGAGTGATGAAAATAATCAAATTTTCTACCACTCTGTATAAAAATTTCATCCATCCAATAGGATACCGCTTGAAAAGTTAAGATAGGGACATGTAAGCCGTTTTGCCATATCTCGAGCCGTTTTCAATATAAGCTGCTTTGAAAATGGAAAATCGCGATTTTCATTTGTTTATAACTCATAAATCGCTCATTACAAACTTCAACTTTACAAACCATTCTTTTTTACTTTTCTCAAATAATCTGAAAAGGTAATAATATAGAGGCTGTCCTATTTAAAATAACAAAGTTGTATGGCGTACAGTGATATTGGGCCATCCTGTGTATCTGAAAATAATTTTACAAACTGCACTTTACCCTCCCATTTACAGCACTTTTTGGTTCATTTCGATATCTTTAATGGTATAGGTGTAATCGAGCTTTCCCATATCAATGACTTACCCTGTATATGTATAAAAAGATTTGATATTTTTTTATAGTCAGATGCCGATGATGGTAGTGAATTAGAAAGAGGATCCATATCACCGTCGCCGTCTTTACTACATCCTAATTCTAATTTAGAAAGTCAAGCAGCTTCGGTTGAGGATAGAATTACCTCAAAACCGCTTTCTTCAACAAGCTCATCCTGCACAATCACTGCCAAATCCCAAAAAAGAAGAGTTCCTAGGAAGGTCAACGAAATTGAGGCAACAAAAAAACGAGTGTTGGATTTAGCGCAGAACATTATTGTCTAGTGACATGAATGACAAAAATGAAAATGAGTATACAGTTGCGGGAAAAAGAATAGGTTATCAATTTTACAAGGAGTGGAAGAACGTCAAAGAATTATTGCCGAAAAACTAATCTCAGATGTGATGTTTAGAAAATAATCCATCATTTTCTCAAAATCCTAATAGTTCCTCAATAGTATGTCAATTTCCATCACAATCTTTATTTAACGATACAAACTCACGTCATTATGCAGCTGAAAATAATATGCACAGTTCTACTGCAACGCCACAGGAATACAGTTACCACACACTACAAATCGCAAAGAATACTATGTCAGATAATAATATCAAAAACTATGTTCAGAATTACGAACCCAATGAGTGACTTTGATGAATGACAACTTATTTAATTTACATACTTTATTTTTTTTCTTTGGCATAAATTTAGTTTTTTACCAAAAGAGTAAAACGTTTGATTTTTACCTGTAATAAGTATTTTTAAAAATATTATTTGAGTTTCATATTATAAAAATAAATATTATATTTTCGAAATTTCTCATTACTTTTTAACTTACCTTCAAATATTCTTTTTTCAGTGTAACATAAATGGCTCGGCAGGTATAATGAACAATTGCCTATGGACTGAGGCATATAGCTGCACTGAATTTAAGGTCTTCAAAGGAATTTCCAGTAGCCAAAAATCTTAATGTAACAGTTAATCTTCCTTCCGCACTAATTGCATCTCTCATGACTATATTTTGTTTCGTAATTACCAGCCGCACTAACTCTAATAAATATTTTAATGAATCATCGTCCATTCGTAGATAATTCTTAAAATCTATTGGTTCTGTAGTACGTAGCTCATTAAGTAAATTCTTACGCGAATAAATGCGTCTTTGCAGGCAACCATTTTTTACGCCACAGTTTTTTCTTCTTTTTCGCTTTATTATTGTTGTCATCCAAAACCAACGCGTCTATTACAGCAGCTGTTATCTTTTTTGAAACGGTGGGTGCCATGGTTAAAAAACACAATATTATACTAAACTAGTTGTACAACCCATCGCTTGTGATCATTTCACGTCTGTGGACAAAACGTTGTACGATTTGTCGTAACGATTTACAGAGCAACCGATTGTACGATCGGTAGTACGACAAATTGCATCGTCTGTGGCCCTCATTACTCTATACTGATATGATTAGACGTCCACAGGCAAAAGCATTGTGAAGCTTCTGTTAACCTAGATAACACTACGGTTAGTGTACGGTTCGTGATAGTGAATACGCCTTGACTCTTTTATAGTGACTATTATTGTTGACTTTTCACATCGCTGTAATAGACAATTTTATTCATCTTTAGAATCATGTACTTGTGTACTTGTGTCTTAATCATGTGTACTTACGATATTTTATTCCAATTAATTGCTATTATTATAAGTATTTTGCATGAAATTATTTTAAGTATAATAAGTAACTTTAACTACCTTTTGCTAATCTATGTGTAAGCATTTGATATAGGTACTTATTAATTTACTACTTATTCCCATATGGATTTCTACCAAATTACTTAAATATGTTTATTCTCCTAAAAGGCATAATATTATTTTAATTAAATATATTATTTTGAAATACCTAATACCTACAACACTGTTATTTTAAGAACAGTCGTAGTTTCGTAGTCTTGAACTTGTAATGCCTATTAGCGTTTAACTTCAACACAGGCACGAACTTTACCTAATTTATTGTTCTCTAGGATTATTAAGAAATATTAAGAAAATGTTCCCAATTTCATTTGTATTGAACTTCGAGCACACACGTGTAATTTACAGAAAAAGTCACGATTCCAATCATAATAAAATTAGTTACGATACACTGGACTAATTTCTTAAATATTAATCTATGTGACAATCGAATCGAATGTAAAGTTAAGGAAGAGCACACATGTGTGGTCGTTCCCGTGGGAACGCCAAGAACTATATTATAGTTCTGACCACTCCCCAACTGAATAATAAATGATTTACCCACGTCATGAAACTAAAGCTCACAAGGGAGTTGTTCAGGATTTTTACAATCAGTTACCAAGTTGACTTCGTTCTGTTAACAAGGTCTTCGGGTTCTCCGTCGGTTATTAATATATAGATAGGTCAGGTCAGGTGTAAACCGATGTAAATAAAGGTTTTGCATTGTATTAATAGGTGTTTTAAAAATAAATCTTAAAAAAAAAACTTAATTTGAGTTTGCGAAACCTAAAACTTCATTCCCGAACACGGCGTGCCATAGATGGGTTGTCCGTCGCTGTGGATTCGTATCGGACTCATTTCGATCGGAATGAATAGAACGTCTGCCATTGCTGCTGGACTTACTCCGATTCACTCACCTAATGGGCTTGTATAAATCTTCCACCTTATCTTCCTCGGAGACGTTTTTTTATTCGCTGATACAACTGGTGAGATTGTTTTTTCACTATGTGAGGCCCTCAAAACTTTGGCGCTAGCTTACTTGCGAAAGCGTTAATGGCTGAATATAAGGTGTGTTCCATAATTTTATTACCATATCGCCTCTACATGGCTGCCAATTTCGTCTTCTTAGGTCATAATGGTGTTTTTGGTCTCTGGAAAGCTCGTTCCATATAACGTGACAAATATCTGTACGTTTTAATTTAATTAGTTTTTTATTAATTGTTGAATAATTGTTAATTTTTTGTAGCTTGGCACGTCCGATTGAAGCAGTATTATCCTAAAACGTAGCAAGAGCAGCAAAAACCAGCATCATCGATTAAAGAAACCGACATCAAACATAAAATAAATTTGTCAGTCAAGGGAAAGTTGTTTAATAGAAATGAAGTAGAAAAAAAAAAAATTGGACTTTGATCTATTCCAACCAGATGTTAGACATATTCACAAGGATAAACACAAGCATCGTTTGAAGAAGGAAAAAAATGAATCCAACGGCAGATCTCATCACAGCAAACATCACAGAGAGCAAGCTTCTCAAACGATTAGTAAAACGCCCTCAGATAAGTTAAAGAGTAGCTCGATCGGCAACGGTAGCCATCACAAACATAGAAGTCGGCATGACAGTAGCAGCAAAACCGACAGAAATACTTCTTCTCACAAAACAGGCCCGAAGTTACCATCGTCATCTGATCGAAAGAAGCCTAACCACCATCACAGTGACAAAGGGAAATGCAGTCGCTCAGCTGTAAATGTGAAACAAAATGATGACGGAAAATTTTCGGCTCCGAGGGTTCAAACAGACGAAAAATTGCCTTTAAAAATATCTACAAGTTCTATTGCATCTTCTACCTCGGGTGTTTCTTCCAGCTCGCTTATACCTTCCAACTCTGGTATATCTCCTAACTGTGGATTGTCTCCTACTTCTGATGTATCTTTAGTCTCAGGTGTATCTGAGTTAAAAAAAAAAACAGTTAAAAGCTCCTCCAAGAGTATCGGAATTGTATTCGATTGTCAGCTCAGGTTTAAAGAATACGTTTCCCTGTTGGTAAAGAGATCATATTTGGTGCTTCGACACCTTTACAGAAGTAGGCACTTCCTCAGTTTATCCTTACGTAAACTGCTTTGTGAATCGCTGGTCTTGTCAATCTTGAATTATGATTTCACGCTCTACTATCCTTGTTTGGATCTGGTAACAAAATAGAGACTCCAAAAAATCCAAAACTCGTGTTGTAGGTTTATTTACGGTCTAAGAAAATACGATCATGTCTCTAATAGGATAAATCAACTCCAGTGGCTCAAACTTGATAATAATTTTAGATACCGCATGTCGGCGACAGTTTCATATTATTGTCTTCTACACCATCGTATTTAAGGGAAAATTGATATTTCGAGGGGATGTGCACAATCTATTTATTAGGCATCGTTCTAAGCTTATGCTTCCCAAATATAATTTGGCTGTGTTTCGGCGCTCGTTCACCTACAATTCAGTCTGCACATATAACAGTGTTCCTTCAGAATTTAAAACTCGATCATTTTAAACTATTTTAAAAAGCATCTCAAGTTATCATTACTGGCTGAACAGGGAGGACAGAAATAATGTATGCTGAGTTATGTATTCATACAAATTGAAACTTTGTAAGTAGATTAGTTTTATTTTTGTTAATTCTTCTTGTTGGATCCATTTAGCTAATGACGGGTAATATTTATTAAATAGATTATAAAGGGGTTAAATAGAGTAGCGCAAGCTAGACTTCGCCTCTTTCAATGTAATCAGTACTGTATATTACCGTACTAAATAAAGGCACTTTATTATTATTATTATGATTATCTTCTAGCAATAACACTAAAACAAGTGCAAGCACCAGCAGTAGCAATTTGGTTGGTAATATAGAGCTCTTTGGAATTCATACGCCATTAAAATCATCCGTTAATCTAGTACTATACCTTTTCAACTTCAAATTGAGACTAATCATTTTCAAATTGAGAATAAACACTATCAGAATGAGACTGCATCATTTTCAAATAAATTAACAATTTCAAAATAAAATTTATCAATGTCAGGTTGAGAATAAACAAAATCAGGTTGGGACTAATCAATTACAAATTGAAAAGTGTCAAAAATATTAAATATCATTGGCAAAAGAAAGCAGAAATTAATTCTTTTGATTACGCTGATTACACGTAAGCAGTGGTGCGGAGTTGGTTAAATTACCGTAAAATTACGGTAAAATAACGGTAATTTTGGTTATTTTACGAGACTTATTTACCGATACTTGATGACATTTGACACTTGGTAGTTATGAATGACAATCTGTAGATTATTTCTCGTCTTGTCTTGTCATCGTAATTCCATAATTCAAATTCATCATCATAACATAACCAAACTACTGATACTGAAGTGCTGAACTGATTTTACTTTTTCCATTTCCATCTTAAATAAGTTAAATATTTCGCGGAAAAGATCACAAATAATAGTTGTATTGTTTTATTGTTTAACTGAATCATCATCATGAGACCTAAGTCCGACATTTCAGCAAAATATTTTATAAAAACACCAAACACACCAAACAGTCACAAAAAAATGGCAAGATACAGGTGTAGATTTTGCAAAAAGGTAACTTACACAGTAAAAAAATGTTTTATATGCCGTTATTTGAAGGTTATTTTGTAGGAATTTGCAATAAATGCCACACGAATGAAGAAACATAGAAAAAGAATGCAAGGCAGTTCCTGCCAGTAGCGCCAGTCTATCAGAGAGATCAGACGTAACTACTTGTTCTGAAAATAAAGACACTTTTAGTTCATCAGAAACACCCACTTCATCAAGAACACGAACGCAGACAAGAAATAAAACTTTATAGATACTGTCAATATAGAGGAGCAGAGTTCTATGTCATTAGCATTGGCTAAAGCAATGTATGCATCGGGTTCTGCTTTGCATATTTTTGAAAATAAATATTGGATTGAGGCAATGAGGTTAGTTCGACCAGGTCTTCGTTTACCAACACGTCATTCATTATCTTCATCACTCCTCAACAAAATTTATGGGAATGTACAAGCAAATGTCAAATCTTTATTGGCTAATTCAACGATTGTTGCATTACAGTGTGATGGTTGGTCAAATCTGAGGAATGAAGGGGTGATTAATTTTGTTATTACTACACCAAGGCCAGTTTTTTATAAAACATTGCCGACTACTAATAATCGCCATACATCTGAATATATAGCAGACCAAATAAATGCTGTATTTACTGAATTAGGTATTGAAAAAGTATTAGGATGCTGTACTGATAATGCATCGAATATGGTTAAGGCATGGTCTATATTAGCAAACAAGTATGCACATTTTCACATATCCTTTTACGGCTGTGCTGCACACACATTAAACCTTCTTGTGAAAGACATAATGAAGTTGAAATTTGCTTCTGATGTGTACACTACTTCCAAAACTATTATTCTGTCCATAAAGACAAGAATCACAGATTCTTGGCGCAGAATTTTTGAAACTTCAAAAGAGGGAAAATGTTGTTTCTTCATTAAAACTGCCTGGTGATACAAGATGGGCCTCATTTAAGATATGTCTTGATAGTTTATTAATTAACAAAATAGTTTTGAAGCAATTGGCAATCACAGAACTTGGAAATAAAATGTTGAGCAAATCAGTAATTGACAGTGTATTAGATGATAACAAATTCTGGGTGTACGTTGAAAAACTAACTTCGTTGCTAGCTCCAATTGCACTTTGGATAACTAAGCTGCAAAGTGATAAGCCCAAAATAAGTAGCGTCCCTCAGGCATTTACTGAAATAAAAGCCATTTTAGAAGAAGTAATGAATTGTGAACTACCCCAAGTGCAAGACCTACAAGATACAATAATGCAGTGTGTTCAAAGTAGATGTGAAATGGCTCTAAAACCAATTCACTTTGCTGACAATATATTAGATCCAAATTTTAAAGGCAATTATTTGAATGATAATCAGATAAGTGAAGGTCTCGAGTACATACAAACGTTAGCAAATAAGTTTGGTCTAGATAACCTGAAAATGTTCGAAGATTTGGCTAATTACCGCACCGATCAGGGCTTCTGGGGCAATTCGTTTGTAAAAGATTCCACAAAAATATCTCCACTCTTGTGGTGGAATGGAATTTGTTCCAAGACAGTACTTCAGAAAATAGCTTCAGCTGTGCTAAGTATGCCAGCAACTTCAGCCGCAACCGAACGAGTATTTAGTTCACAGTCATATATTCACTCCAAGAAAAGAAATCGGCTAACGACTGAGCGAGCAGGGAAACTAACATATATTTATCATAACTTAAGACTACAGGAAGAGAATACCAGTCTTCCTAAACGGCTCTATGAGCCTAGAAAGATCATCAGTGATATGGATATGACTGACTTTGGTGAGATGTGCGCTACACCTACTTCGCCTCTTAGTAGTGTAGAAATGGAACACAGTCCATCAGGTGAACCTGTTGCAGGTTTCAGTACAAGGAATACTGACTGGGCTAGTTATTCAGGTTCAGGTGAAAGTGTGGATGATTACCAAGAAATTCACAGGGATACATCAGCATCAGATGAGTCTGATGTAGATGAAAATGAACATATTATATTCATTGTAGAATAAAAAATAGAAATTAAACTACCTTGACTACCTACAAATATTGTGTATTTATTATTATTATTATTTAACTATTTGTTGAAGGTTAGAGTGGTAAATATATCCATGTATTGATTTACTGACTATTGGCACTAATGACGTCGACGCAACAATGCTGTGACAAATGACAGTTCAATTTTACGGTAATTTTACCGTAAATTAACCATCAAATTTACAATATTTGAAAATTACGGTAAATTTGCATCACTGCACGTAAGTTAGCAGCGTAAGTTTGTATCTATGCCTTACATAAAGAAAAAGGAAGCAGACATCGTCAGAAGACAAATTTGCGCTGTCTTTAACGATAATGGTGATTGGCGAGGATTGGCGCATACTTTAAACGTAAAACGAGCAACGGCATATCGATGGGTAAATTATCAAAACATGGTTCAAAGGCAACGAGGTGGAAAAAGAAGGGTCAAAATTACTGCAGAACATCGCGAACTCATCGTCCAGTATATAGAAGAAAATCATAGACTTACGCTGAAAGAACTTAAACGCAAATTTGAAGAAGACCATCAACTTGTTGTTTCTACGGAGTGTCTACGGTCTCATCTGGATGGCTTAATGTACACACTAAAAGATATCCGTAGAGAACCTGAGAGAACTAATAGCGAGGAAACTAAATTAAAGCGAAGGGATTATGTACAGCAACTTTTTCAAGCAGAAAATATTCCCATTATTTATATGGACGAAACAAACTTTAATTTATTTATATCACGAAGACAAGGACGTTCTAAAAAAGGAACCCGATGCAGGTACATTGCAGCAGGCAGCCGTGGCGCCAATATACATGTTATTGGTTGTATTAGCAATTTGGCACTTATTCACCATGAAATAAGAAGAGGTGCTTTCAGGAAGCCAGATGCCCAAGAATTTGTCCGTAACTGCCTACGTATTGCTCAAAATATGTATCAGTCACCTGTAGTGCTGGTAGTAGACAATGCTCCATGTCATGCTGACTTGGAACAAATATTCAGAGAGGAAGAATTTGCTAAGCATCGCTTGCTAAGACTAAGTCCTTACAGCCCGATGTTGAACCCTATTGAACTTGCCTGGTCTGCTTTTAAAGCTGCTGTTAAGCGGCACGTTTCTGAACAGTTGCCTCAAATTTTAGGTGGAGTAGGCAGGGAAAATTTACCCCAAGCTGAATTTCCTCTTCGTCAGCTGGAAAACGCTATAAGGGATAACATAAATGTCATTAATGTTAATAATTGTGCCAGATATGTAGCCCATATACAACGATTTATTCCCGATGCTTTGAATCTCACCAATATGATTGTATAAGTTTCTTGATGAAAATTAGTCAATTTATTGTTACATTACATTAATTATTATGTTGTTGTTTCTCATGTGCTTATTGTAAAATTTTATAAATACATTAAAATAAATATTAATTAATCTATAAAAGTGTTGATTCTTAATATGAAATTGATTAGTTTCAAATTGGTCATGTTTAATCTTAATTTGGATATGCTTACCTGCATACAAAATATTGACTCTCAATATGAATGTGCTTATTCTCTGTTTGGAAATGATTACTCGTTTTGCATATGACTATTCTCAATTTTTGTATGTTTATTTGATTACAGGTTATTCAGTCTCAATTTGAATATTTTTATTCTCAATTTGAAAATGATTAGTCTCAACTTGAAGTTGAAAAGGTATAGTATGAAAAGCAGGTAGTGCAGATTTAGGCGAATAAAGCGGTAGTAAATTAACTTCGTCCCTGACTGATTCAGAAAAGCATAAACTTAAAAATAAAAACTAAAATATTGGCATTAATTCAAGGCAATTAATTTTTTGACGTACTGAGTAGTGTCTAATGAAAGTGTAAAATAATTTAACTCAGAAATAAAAATAGATCCAAATTAAACTTGCATGGATTTATTTTGAAGAAATTGTGTAACATATTATTTTATCAGATTGTGATAATGTAGGCTTCTTCACCAGTTTACTTGGTTTTTTGAATCAGTCAGGGACGAAGTTAATTAACTTCCGCTTTGTTTCCCCAAGTCTGCACTAACTGCTTTTCATACCATTACTAGTAACGGACGATTTTAATGGCGTATGAAATTCAAAGCGCTCTTTATTACCAACCAAATTGGTACTGCTGGTGCTTGCACTTGTGTTAGTGTTATTGCTAGAAGATACACCTGAGATTAAAGATACATCAGAAGTAGAAGACAATCCACAGTTAGAAGATATACCAGAGTTAGAGTGTATAAGCGAGTGGGAAGAAACACCCGAGGTAGAAGATGCAATAGAACTTGTAGATACCTACTCAGACTGTGATAATTTAGGCTTTTTCATCAGTTTAACGTCACATTTCATCTTAAGTTTATGGTTTTCTGAATGAGTCAGAGACGAAGTTAATTTACTTCCGCTTTGTTCGACCAAATCTGCACTGCCTGCTTTTCATATTATTATGGGAGAATATACAACCTTATGGGAGAAACTGTGCACAGGACGATGTACCGACAAATTATTGTTTAAGTCATGAAACTTTATTGCCCGTATTCACAAACGATAATTTCCTAAATAATTACGTAATCAATTATACCCATCTCATTCTATTGCAAAAAAACTGCATATCTCCATCTCACTCATTTAATTAATTACGTAATTATTTAGGAAATTATCGTTTGTGAATACGGGCATATGTCAATCAAACAAGTTAATTATATTAAAGTACTTTATAATTATACGTTAATAGTTCATATAAAGTAATGGAGAACGAAAACTTTATTAATGCAGGAGGACGGAGGGGAAAATACAAGAAAGCTAATAATGAAACCTACGCACGTGTAATGAGGGAAGCTTAAAGGGGGGGGGGGGCGATTGGAAGTTGGTAGCAGCGGCCAATGGTGTTCCCTATAAAACAGCATATACATGGGTGAAGAATAATAACTTGAATCGAAAAAAACGAGGTGGTCGTCGTCATTGTAAGATGAATGGCGAAATACTTGAGCAGATTATTTCCTGGTTGGATGAAAACTGCCAGGTAACCCTCAGAAGCATTTGCGAACGTTTGAGAGCTGAACGCAATATAAATATGTCACATCAAACAGTGTCAAAATGGTTAGATGGACGACTTTATACATGCAAGCAGACACATATTTTGCCGATAGGAGTGAATACCCCAGCAAATAAAGAAGTCCGCAGACAATATGTGGAAAACATTCTTCAACATATTGCACGACAGAAAATCATTCTGTATATCGATGAAACGAATTTCAATATATTTTGTCGGCGCAGTATTGGAAGGGCCAGGAGAGGACAACGTGCAGTCGTTAAATTGCCAAACAGCAAAGGACCGAATTTGCACATAATTGGGTGTGTGTCCTCAATGGGAATTGAGTATTTGGAGCGGAAGAGAGGTGCATTCAGAAAAGAAGATTTTCAAGCCTGGCTTAGACGATGTTTAAGTCTCTGTGTGCAAAACGGTTACGAACCTAACAATATCGTCGTAGTTCTGGATAATGCACCGGCACACTCTAATGTTGAAACTGTTATGCAAGACGTCGAGTTTCAAGGGGTAATAATTTGCAGACTGGCTCCATACAGCCCAATGCTTAATCCCATTGAACATACATGGAGTGCTTTAAAATCGTACATTAAAACAGAGTTGCAAGAACGTCGTAGTGAAATGATGGCTGGTAACCATAACCGAAATTTGACTCAAACTGAACATCGCTTAAGAATTCTTGAAAATTGTGCTGATAATGCTATGGAAAGGATAACTGGGCAAATGTGTCTGCATGCCTATAATCATGTACAACGCCATTATGCAGCTGCTGTACGCTATGAAGATATGCAAATTTGAATTTATTTTTTACGTCTATAAAAATATAGTCCAAGAGTCCAAGAAATTACTTCTTTTCTGAGTGACAAAATGTGTGGGATAGGGTAGTGTTAGTATGTACCTACCATGAACGTACGCATACCTGCTAGCTTGTGGCGATGGCCAATTTACAGGTACAGAGTGCTAAAGGTACATAAAACATTAGGTACTAATTTTTCCTAAATTATGAGCGCTGATTTTTATATAAATGTTTTTGTAGAATAATGTTAAAAGTTAATAATCAACACTGCCAAACCCTTCTCGTCGGCAGTAGTTTCTACGAGATGCTTAAAAGCTCGAAAAAACAGCCGAACTTTTATACTTATATTCTGTTATAGCTGTTCCCTATGATGATAAGCAAAGGGGAGCTACCCCTGCCAAGGGGATGAATTTGGGTGGTTGAATTTGTCACGAAAATATGCCTACTTTGATAACAAAATCGACCTGTTTCGGCGTTTTTCGCGTACATCTTCAGTTTCCAAGTTATTGAGGCGAGTTGCGTTTTCGTTGGGCCACCCTGTATGTGAGCGAAACCCAAAATTTTGGATATCGTTGTAAAGAGAGTTGGAGTGGCTTTCAAATGATGTATCACCCGATATCGGTTCCCTATGTACGCGTTTTTCGCGTACATCTTCAGTTTTCAAGTTATTAGGCCCGGTACGTTTTCGCTGGGCCACCCTGTATGACATGCAACCTAGTAAATTAGCATTTAAATTTAAATCTTTGTCCAGAAAATGTACAGTGATTGCTGTGAATCCCTCATTATTAACAGATGTCCAAGAATCTGTTGTCACACAAACTGCAGGTGCAGTAGAGATTTTTTCCATCAGATTCTTTTTTGTGGAATTATACAATTGCGGAATGAGACTTTTGGATATTGTTTTTCTACTAGGCAGACTGTAACCTGGGCACGTTAACAAAATGTCAACATGTTAACATGCCAACAAACGTTAACATGTTAACAAAATGTCTAAACTCACGGTCTTAAACAATGCGAATCGGACGAAACTCTCTCTTTATCATTTTCACTAACTGCCTATCGAATTCCTTGGATTTTCTCTGAGGAATAGGTTTATTCGATCTTACAAAATCTTGGATAGACGATTGACGATTTTCAATTATTGTAGGTGCTGACGTATTTTTGTTGTGAGGATTATTAGATATTGGAGACAAACAGGTAGCCGAAATTGAAGATTTACTGCATGTTGGGGTAGAAACTGCATCATCATTCACATCCGGCAGTTCCGTCACTGCAGTAGCAGCAGTTGAAGTACCAAAATTGCTTTTATTCGTATTTTCATTCCTGAAAATGGGAATTCCTATGTGTTTTGTTTTCATGTGTCACATCATGTTTCCAGTGGATCGATTACTTATTTTCGAAACCTGGCCACAGTACCCGCATTTAACTTGATTGTTCTCAGTTTCAGAAAAATGGTTCCAGAGTTCACTATTTTTGCGTTCACTATCTTTAAACAGCACTACTAAAAACTTTTAGAAATTTTTGAAAATTATACATAAATGCAGTAAGATAATAGTTCATAAGAAAGATCAGAGACGTTTTATATGTATAATAATAATAATAATAATAATAATAATAATAATAATCATAAATATCAGAAAAACACAAAACTGGAAGTGCCCAGGCCCAGACAAACTACACAACTACTGGTATAAACAGTTCACTTTAGTACATACAAACCTTGCCAACCAAATAAACAATATAATCCAAAACCCACATCTCATGCCACACTTCCTCACAGAGGGCACAACATACATAAAACCTAAAAACCAACAAACAGAAAACCCAGCCAACTACAGACCCATCACGTGTCTATCCACTTTATATAAAATAATTACAGCCATCGTGTGTAACAAAATAGAGAATCACCTTACTACAAACAACATTCTCACCGAAGAACAGAAGGGATGCCGCAGAGGCGGCAAAGGCTGTAAGGAACAGCTAATAATAGACACCACCATTATGAAACAAGCGAAAAAAGATAAGAGAAATATCCACATTGCCTACATAGACTATAAAAAAGCTTTCGACATGATACCACACAGCTGGCTTTCGAAAATCCTGCAGATCTACAAAATACATCCCATAATCGAACAATTCTTGACAACAATCATGAATAACTGGAGAACAAAAATCATCCTAACCACAAATTCAGAAATCATACAAACGGACCAGATAAAAATCCGACGTGGTATTTTCCAGGGAGACGCATTGAGCGCCTTATGGTTCTGCCTCTCCCTGAATCCATTATCAAACACTCTCAATAACACGAAACTTGGCTACCAAATCAAACACAACAAACAGGTTATCTACATCATAAACCATCTAATGTATATAGACGACATTAAAATCTACACATCAACGCGACCACAATTACAACAGTTACTCGGAACAATAGAAACAATATCAACAGACATAAAAATGGAGTTCGGAGTGGACAAATGCAAAACACTTCACCTGGAAAAGGGGAAACTAACTCAGGAACCAAAGCATCAAGTACTGAATAATCAAACATTGCAACAACTACACCCTAATGACCTGTATAAATATCTGGGATTTCAACAAAGCTTCAAACTTAATCACACCGAAATAAAATCACAGCTCCAGGCAGAATATGAAAAAATACTAAATCAACTTCTTAAAACACACTTGAACTCGGGAAATCTATTTAAAGCCATTAACACTTACGCGATCCCCATTCTCACCTACTCCTTCGGAATCATCAAATGGTCGACCACAGACCTGGAAAATATAAACATACGAACAAGAACTGCCCTAACGAAAAATAGAATACTGCACCCCAACTCATGTAAGGAAAGATTCAACATAAGCAGAAAAGAAGGAGGGAGAGGAATAATAGAACTACATTCACTACATGCCAAACAATTGAATTCACTCCAGACATACTTCCGCTCAAAAGAACACAAACTACACAAAGCAATAGTGCATACAGACAAGAACTACACACCGCTGAATCTTCATTCACAAACACCAACTGATCAACATCCAAGAACAGTCGAACAAAAAAAAAGAGATATGGTCCTCTAAGGCTCTACATGGCAGACACTACAATCAAGTCAATAACTCCAACATTAACAAAAAGCTGTCGTATAGATTTTTGGAAAACGGTCTTCTCTTTCCTGAAACCGAAGGCTTTCTTCTTGCCATCCAGGACCAAGTAATTGCCACCAATAACTACAGAAAGCACATATTAAAAGATGCAACAATAGTCAGTGACGCATGTAGAAAATGCCAACAATTTCCAGAAACAATAGATCACATCACCTCTGGTTGCAAGCTCCTTGCAGGAACTGCATATACTGATAGACACAACACAGTAGCAAAAATAATACACCAAGCCATTGGACTCCACTACAATCTTCATGCAGACTCTCAACCCTACTACAAATACACACCGCAAACAATACTGGAAAATCAGGATCACAAATTATATTGGGACCTCACCATCCAAACTGATAAAACAATCATGCACAATAGGCCAGATATCACGTTTGTAAATAAAAAAGAAGACGTAACATTCATCATTGACATCGCAGTTCCATCAGACTCGAACATAACAAATAAATACGCAGAAAAGAAAACTAAATATCAACCATTAGCCATAGAAGTTGAAAGGATATGGAAACAGAAGTCGGTTTACATCTTACCCTTTATAATATCAGTAACTGGAATCACGCCGCACAGATTCACACAACATCTCACACAACTCCAGCTGCCACATTACATACATATACAGGCGCAAAAAGCAACGATACTTCAAACATGCAACATCACTCGAAACTTCCTCAATCAAAGATAATGAAATCTGTGTAGACTTGGCCTGAGCCCGTCTGCATGGATAATCTCACCAGCTATGATGCTGAGAATGCTGAGAATGAATCGAATAATAATAATCTTTATTTGTTTCCAACAGGTAACAAGACACCCAATTACAGGAAACTAATCAATGCCTAAATAAATTAAAGAGTAAATCCAATTAAAAACAGTTAAACAAAAAAGTAGAAAATCAACAAATGAGATTCTCAGAAATGTTTCAACCTATCCAACAGAATAATCTCTTAAAAAAACATCGAAATAATGTTTTCAATTGCACTAAATGAAGTTTAAAATTAAAACAGTAATTCATTATAAAGAAAACAAATTTTAAAAAAATTTAGTATCTAAACTAGGTATGCATTTCAGAAACAATGGCTACCACTCTGTTTAAAATGTCAAAGTTAAGATCGCAAAATTGTGAGATACTATTGGCATATTTACACATAAGAGAAGCTGGAGACTTAACTAAAATATTATAAGAAGATGAAATTATCAAATTGGAGGCAGACCTAGCAACGTCAGATTATAAATTTATAGTGTGATGCGTCATTAATAAACGTCACAATTTTTACAATTTATTTTTCATCCGTTTTTACTTTATTTTGTGGTCTGTAGTTGTGGTAATGAGAAAATTTCTCATTTTTATCTTCGGTGGCTTTAAGAACCTCACACATAAAAAGAAACAAATCTTATCTTTAGATATATTTTTTTATCAGGTATAACATATTATTCAATTACAATTCCAATTCTTCTTGTTCAAAGTAAATGGAAATATTTGTAATAAGTTTTATTATTCCTTCCTCTCTTTCTGATTGTAATTAATGAAATAAAGGCGAAATTGCGTTTCTCTGTAAAAATAAAAGATTTATTAACAAAAATGTTACCTACAACTAACAATTCAGTTACTAAAAATTAAATTATTAATTAATTAAATTCCTTATCAATAAATATAAGATTTATTCACCTGTAAAAATAAAAGAAACAACATTTAAAGCCTCTAATTCAGATTTTGTTAATTCTCTAGGAAAAGTCTATTTATAACATCATTACACCTCCGTGGTCAGGTCAGCACTGTTCGTCTGGTCAGCACTCTATAACCAGGTGGTTTCCTATATGACCCACTTTTACTCCTGAACGAAGTTCACTTTTCAAACTGTTTATAATGCAGAAATTCCATTTACGAAATAGCGACACATTCAACCGAAAGAAGATGATGACACGAGTATACTCGTGTCCTTCTTTTCTTTACATCTCCCCCCCTGGAAGAAACAATTGTAAGTGTCATAACACGTAATTGTTTAAAAACACTCAACGCTGCTCTGTCAGCACTGGAGATAGTTTTGTAATATGATAGAGATTTGATTCCATCTTCCTGTGTCCTGTATCAACTTCGTAGATTGAATTGGATATCTTCTTCAGAATTCTGTATGGTCCAACCCTCACTTCATCCATTTTCTTCCTATTCAGTCGATTTCCATTTTCAACATAGACTCGGTCTCCCACTTCAAATTTATATTCATCTCTGTGCCGGTCGAATATTTTTTTATTATAATTGTGAGATGTCATTGTATTTCTAAAGGCTAGTTTCCTATCTCGTTTCAGATCTTCTTCCGTGCATTTTGATTTCAATTCAAGGGGTAGAATGTTTACGTTCTCCCCTTCTAGAAGGTATTTCGGAGCAAACTTTGTGACTGTGTGTTCTGTTTCATTATATTTTTCGACACATCTCTGTGCAATAGTTGTCCATGCTGTTTTCTTATCACTTTCATTTATTTTACACCTTATCTTATTTATTCAAGTTTGATTTAGCCTTTCATTAAGACCATTTGAAAATGGCGTATCAACAGCCGTGAAGATCAATTTTATATTTTCCTTCTTCAGAAACTCTTTAAATTATTTATGCCTGGGTATTGGTCCGTTAATACCATATCAATGTTGTAGCTTTGTATCACAGTGTTTATCAGTTTAATAAAATCATTGGAACTTTGATTTCTTGAGGTGAGAATGTAAGCAAATCTTGTGAAATGGTCAACTAAAAGATGCAAGTATTTTTTTGTGGACCGAGATCCTCCAAAGCCCCCAATAGTATCAATGGATACGATTTCAAATGGATGTGTTGCTGGGCCCAAATGTGACATTAGGCCATATTTTGATTTTCTTCTTGATTTGTTTCTTATGCAAATTTCACTTTCATCACAGATTTGTTTAATGTTTTCGATTATATTCTTTGCTGTGTAGAACGGAGTTATTTTATTTATCATTTGGGTTCTTCCAATGTGGCAGTAAGTATTGTGGGCATCTTTAATTAACGTTTTGCTAAGTTCTTCTGATAGAATGATTTTTTTCGCTCTTTTATTCTTCCTGTAGTAAATTCCATTCTCCAATGTGAGTTTGTTTTTTTTTTCTTTTTCAGGTCTGGATTTGTGTCTTGATCATATTTTATATCTTCTAAGTTTATTAAATTTACCACTTTTAAAAAATCATCCCTATTGTCGAAAGGTTCTAGAACCGGATTTCTGCTCAAACAGTCGGCTTCTTGATTTGATTTTCCTGGATTATAGTTTATTTTAAAATTATATTGGGATAGGTAGTACATCAAATCACCTAGTTCCTCATCAGTTCTAGCCTTGATGTTCATATTTTCTAATGGTTTGTGATCTGAGTATACTGTAAAGGTCCTGCCCATAAGCCAGTGCTGCCAATATTTCACAGCTTCTTTTATTGCGAGGCATTCTAGATATATTGCCTTTTTCTTCTTTTGGGCTTCTGTTAATTTTTTGAAAAGTAAGCGACTGGTTTACTCTCTCCGTTTTCATCTTTTTGTTTGAGTACCGCCCCCACTCCTTTGATGCTTATCAGTATAAATGTTTATTGGTAATTCAGGATCAAATATTCTCAGGAGTGGTTCTGAGCATAGCAATACTTTTATTTTATCAAATTATTCCTGGCATTCTGTAGACCATATGAATTTTACATCTTTCCGTAATAAATTATGTAACGGGCCCAGGATCATTGCACTGTGTGGTACAAACTTATGATGAAAATTTATTTTTCCTAGAAATTGACGAACATTTTTTCTTGTTTCTGGAACTGGAAAATTTTTGACAGCAGTTAAATCAGAGGTCTGACTGAATTATTCTCTATTATGTGGCCCAAATATTTTGCATAATTGTTAGCAAAAATTCATTTCGAAAATTTTAGTCTAAAGCCTTCTGTTTGTATTGCTTCCAGTAGTCTTGATAGATGTATTATATGTTCTTCAAAAGTTTTTGAAAAAAACAATGATATCGTCTATAAAATTTACTGCAAAACTGGAGAGTCTGTGTCTTCTTATGATCTTGCTCAATATTCTTTGAAAAATTGCTGGAGCAGTCTTTAATCCAAATGGGAGGCAAGTCCATTGAAAATTATCTTCTTGTGTTACAAACGCAGTTTTATGTCTATCTTGGACTTTCAATAATCGGTCACTAATAGCCAAGCTGCTAGAGTTTCGGTCAAACGATCTCTAAAGTGCAGCATGACTTTTCTTGGTCAGTACTTAGATGGGTGACCAATTATAGTGGTAAATAAAAAAAGTTCCGTGACCGATCGTGCTCCGGGAGGTACGTTAAAAAGGGGGTCCCGGCTGCTTCACAGCAGTCGTTAAGTTACGTCAGAGGCCCTTGAGGCTACTTGAAAACTTCTGACACTTGGGTTTTACCACAGCCATAAGATATTTATTTATTTATTTAATGGGATTGACCAAAATGCTGAGTTTATGTCCAAAGTAGAAACATATTTACAGTTTACAGTTTTTACCATTAAATCCTCAATCAGCGGAAAAGCTTGTGATTGAGGGACGACAATTTTGTTTAATTCTCTGAAATCTATGCATAATCGAGATTTCCTTTCATCTTCTTTTTTATATACCAGAGTGACTGGAGCAGCAAATGGGCTGTAAGATTCCTCAATTAATTTCTCATTTAATAGTTTTGATATCTGGTTTTCAATTTCTTTTCTGTCTTCAGCTGTGCACCTGTATGGACGCTTGTAGCAGTATTTATCCACCATCAAGTCAATATGTGCTTCGTAATCTCGCACAGAGCCAACGTCATATTTATCTTTCGCAAAAACTGGTTTGTATTTTTCAATTTCAATCAACTTATCAATTTCCGATTGTTGATACAAATCCAGATGGTTTATGGACATTTAATTTAATTTAATTTTTAATTTTAATTTCAATTTAATTAACGGATTTGCCATCTTACTTATAAGCGCACATTTAAGAATATGAATAAAATAAACTAAACTAAACCAAACAAAAACTAAAACTAAAATACAAGTATAAATAAATAAATAAAACAACTAGTACTATATAACGAACATAGCATAAGATTTGTCATTTATATATAGAGGTCTTCAAGGCCACCTTGAAAGATCTCAGACTAAGATTCCGCATTTGTGATCTCAGGTCAAGCGAGTTAACCGAATTCGATATCCTGGTAATTGAGGAGTGCATTCCATAGTTGGTCCTATGGAACCCAACCTCAAGCAGTGGTAGTTGCCTCGGCTGTCTGGAGGGAGCAAAGATTGTAAATAACCGCAGTGCCTCAGGACATTTTATAATTGAGTTTAGTAATTTGAAGGCAAACATGATGTCGTTGTACATGCGAAAGAAGATGATGACAGGAGTATACTCGTGTCCTTATTTTCTTTACATCTTTATGTGAAGAATATCACTTTTCAAAGTAACATTTAAGCAATAGATGTTTTAGAGTAAGAGTAAATGGCTCCCTATCTAACAGAAAGATACTAGCAAATGGTTTACCTCAAGGATCTATCTTGAGTCCTACCTTATTCCTGGTTGCGATTAATGATGTTATCCACAATGTCACCTTCCCAGTCAAAATTAACTTGTATGCAGACGACATCGTCGTATACATAAAAGGGAAAAATATACAGTCGATGCAGCAACAAATGCAACTGACTCTCATCAACCTGGAGAAATGGACACGATCAACAGGCATGAAATTCTCGACAGAAAAAACAAAATGTGTACTTTTCTCAAACAAACATAAGACAAACAAACCCTCTTTCATATTCCAAGACACTGCACTGGATTACGTTGAAACGATAAAATTTTTTGAAGTCATTTTTGACAGAAAGCTAAACTAGAAAGCACACTTTAACCACCTGAAGCAAAAATGTGTTGCGGGTATAAACCTAATGAAAACTCTGTCAAATCATTAATGGGGTGCCGACACCAAAAGTCTTTTGAACATATACCGTAGCGTAGTCAGATCCAGACTAGATTACGGGTCAATCGCCTTCACAACTGCCAAGAAGTCATATATCAGAGCTATAGATCAAATTCAACACAAATGTCTAAGAATAGCTCTTGGAGCCTTTCCTACAACCCCAATCAAAAGTTTACAATGTCTGACAAACGAACCTCCCCAGTCTATGAGAAGAAAACTCCTATCCTTATCCTATGCAGCTAAAATGGCCTCATGCCCAGACAATTTTAATTATTCAAACTATTCAAATTAAAAAATCAAAATTCAAATTATTCTCTGATAGATTCCAGTCATGATAATAACCCAAATTCCTCTCCACTCTTCTACCACAGAATAAGTAGTTATCTTAACGATCTGCCTCCTCATTCTATCAGCGACATACTACCAACATACAACACAAAACTCCCCCCATGGACGATGCCGACAACTACAGTGAACAAAGAGCTAGCAAAACATCAAAAGTCGGAAACCCAGCCAGCGATAATAGTAAACGCTTTCCGACATATTATTATCAAAGAAAAATATCAGCATGCAACATTTATCTATACCGACGCTTCTCTGTCAGGAAACGGCGTCGGCTCAGCAATTATCACCCCATCCGGACCTTTCAAATTCCAACTGCCAGAAAGATGCAGCGTCTACACAGCGGAACTATACGCAATACAAGAGGCCTTAGTCTATATGCTCAACCACAACAGCGCAGAGTACGTCGTATGCTCCGACTCATTTAAGTTCTCTAACGTCACTCACACAGTTATACCCAACACACCCAATAGTAGTGCAGATCAAGCAGCTCCTAGGCCAACTAAACCACCAAAATAAGAAGATCGCATTTATCTACACACCCTCACACACAGGAATCCACGGCAACGAAGAAGCAGATGAAGCAGCCCGGGAGGCAGCATTGGCTCCTGATAATACAGAACAAATAACACACCATGTACATATACATTATGACACCACAAATTATCTTAAAGAAGAAATAAGCAGGGAATGGCAAAACATATGGAATAATAACACCTCTCATCTAAAACACATAAAACCAAATACCAGGACAGAACTGCCGTCACCTGAACAACGCAAAAGGTAGGTGATAGTATCCCGACTCCGGCTTGGACATACTCGTCTCACACACAGCTTCTTACTAACAAGAGAAGAACCACCGAATTGTGAACACTGTCAAGAGAGATATACAGTCGAACATATTTTAACAAACTGCCGCTATTACTCAGCACAAAGAAACAAATACAACATCAACGGCACTATAAGAGAAATCCTAGGTGTGAGCAAGGATAAAATCGAAGACGTCTTATTGTTCCTAGAAGACACAGGTCTGATATATAAAATATGAATGTACCTACCTTTATAATACTGTATGTATGCTAATGACCCAAGTGGTCGAAGCATTAAATGAATTTAACAAAAAGTAACACATTCACGGCGGCCGAAAGGAACTAGCTGTTAATCGAATAACCAAAGATGTCGTTGCATTTGACGCCAAGTATTTTGATTTGCAGTCAGAAAAGCTGCAGCTAGATTTGCATGAGCCACCTATCTCACAGGTATTGTATTTCGTGTTGGTAAAGATAAAAAAAATTAACTAGTTACTTTTCAGTGTGTTACCTGAATAGAGGATGCTAAACTGAATCAATTAAGAAGAGATGGTATCAAATATGCCAGAGTACAACTGTACGATAACGATATTTTTTGTCTAGAAACATTATCCATCAATTTCGTACGGTGACTGCTGTGTATCGGTAAGTTTTAATTTGATTAATTTTTTTCATAGGTTTTTTTTTTTTTTAATTTTTCGTAGCTCGGCACGTCCGATTGAAGCAGTACTATCCTGAAACGTAGCAAGAGCAGCTAAAACCAACATCATCGGTTAAAGAAACCGACATCACACCTAAAAGCAATTTCTCAGTCAAGGAAAATTTTTCCAATATAAATGAAGTTCAAAAAACAAAAAAAAAATTGGACTTTGATCTATTCCAACCGGATGTTAGACATCCTCACAAGGATAAACACGAGCACAGTATAAAGGACAAAAATGATCCCGTCAGCAGATCTCATCACAGCAAGCTTCACAGAAAGCAAGCTTCTGAAACGACTAGTAAAACGCCCTCGGATAAGTTAAAGAGTAGCTCGCACGTTAACGGTAGCCATCACAAACATAGAAGTCGGCATGACAGTAGCAGCAAAACCGACAGAAAACATAATTCTTCTCACAAAACAGGTCCGACATTACCATCTTCATCTGATCGAAAGAAGCCTAACCACCATCACAGTGACAACGGGAAATGCAGTCGCACAGCTGTTAATGTGTAACAAAATGATGACGGAAAATCTTCGGCTCCGGAGGTTCAAACAGACTAAAAGTTGCCTTTAATAATATCTACAAGTTTTATTGCATTTTCTACCCCGGGTGCTTCTTCCAGCTCGCTTGTACCTTCTAACTCTGGTATATCTCTTAAGTGTGGATTGTCTCCTACTTCTGATGTATTTTTAATCTCAGGTGTATTTCCTAGCAATAACACTAACACCAGTGCAAGCACCAGCAGTACCAGTTTGGTTGGTAATAAAGAGCGCTTTGGATTTCATACGCCATTAAAATCGTCAGTTACTATACCTTTTCAATGTCAGTTTCAGAAAAAGTAGCACCAATTTCAGAAAAAGTAAAATCCAATTCAGTAAAAGGAAGTTCAATTTCAGAATAGTAAATTCAAGTTCAGGAAAAATATATTCAATTTCAGAAAAGTAGATTCAAATTCAGAATATGTAAAGTCAAATTCAGAACAAGTAAAAACAATTTGAGAGAAACCAATTTCAATTTAGGAAACAATCATAGGTACTACTAACTTATTAAAGGAGGACGTATAATATTACCTTTAGTAAATAATAAATGTTTTGATTTCATAGTAGCACCATGCAATTCATATTATTAAAGCGTTTAAGCTTTTTGTTATAGGTAGGTATAAATTAAAAATTATAAATTATAATTATAACAAAACAATGTGACTTCACTAGGCGGTCGACTTTCGGGTCGATCGTCGCACGAGCCCTTGCAATTCGTTAAGGTCATCGGTCGACGACGATATCATCTCGCTACGTTCGACCGGACCTTCAAACGATCCATCATGGGTGTCCATAAGTTTCGATGTCGGAACTCGGAATTGATGTATCTAACATTTTTGGTTTCGTTTACATACAGGCTCGCCCAACGGAAATATTTTTTTTGGGCCACCCTGTATGTAAGTGAAACCCAAAATGTTGGATATCGTTAAGAGAATTCAAGTAGCTTTCAAATGATGTATGTGAGTGGTTTCGCTTACATACAGGCTGGCCCAACGAAAACTTTTTTTTTTGTTTTTTTTTTGCAGGATGACCTTTTACTAAGAGTTTTTGAAATATACCATTTGAGTAGCACCATTTCTTGAACAATTCGCTAGTGAATATGGTCGCATTGTCGGAGACAAGAACCTTTGGAAGTCCATGGGTAGCAAAAATGTTTTCCAGCAATTCGATGTTTTTTGAAGTTGATGGGGTAACGTTCGAAACTCTTACTTCTACCCATTTCGATTTTACATCGACTACAATCAAAATATGTTTATCTTCGTAAGGTCCTGCATAGTCTCTGTGGACGCGATCCCAATTTTCTTGTGGTTCCTCCCATGGGTGAATTTGTGCTTTTGGTGGACTAGACGTAGTGTTGGCACAGGTTTCACAAGAGTTGGCAATGTTTTCAATTGCACGATCCATGCCAGTCCATGTACAGTAGCGACGAGCCAACTGTTTTATTTTAGTGATTCCAATATGTACACTATGAAGTTCTTTCAGGATAATTTCTTGAAGTGATCTAGGAATTACAACTCTTTGACCTTTGAATAAGACACCACCATCAAGAGTGTACTCTGGGTGACTAGAATTATCACTGAGAAGACTACTCTTAATTTTTGAAAGTATTTTATCTTTATCTGTTTCTCTCGCTATTGTTTCAGCAGTTACTACTTCAGATGAAATTTGATATATTGCATCGAAACAAATATGATGGACTTCTCGATTGATAGATATCTGTAGTTGAATGTTTTGAATTAATTGGTGCTCTAGATAAGCAATCAACATTGACGTTGTCTGTCCCTTTTTTGAACTTGGTTTCATAATCGAATCCTGATAAAAATGAAGCGTATCGAAGAAGTCGGGCCGATGTGAGCACTGGTAGCTTCTTCGTTTGATGTAATATATGGATAAGTGGTTTGTTGTCAGGAACAAGTTGAAAATGATGACCATAAATGTATATGTAGAAACGACTCACTGAAAAGACGATTGCAACAGCTTCCCTGTCGAGCTGACTATAATTTTGTTCCGCTGATGTAAGTGATCTTGATGCAAATGCTACTAGTTGTTCTTGACTATTCGTTAAGTGTGAAAGAACTCCAGCAATTCCTGTAGGACTCGCATCACATGTCAAAATGATAGGCAGGTTTGGATTGAAAGGCACAAGTACAAGTACCTTCTCGCTAGTTAATCTCTTCTTTCAGCTTCACGAAGGCATTTTCAAATACCAAACGATAAACGATTCATGATGTAAGTTCCTCGATGTGTAGATATGGTTTGAATCTTGGCACTCTCGTGATCCATTTTTACATGTAAATATGCCTTGAAGAGATCTAACCGACAGAAGTACGAATAATCTCGAAGACTGTCTAGCTTTTCATCAATTTTGTGAATTGAGTAATGAGCTGTGTGGATTGACACCAATTTTGTAATCAACACACAATCTAACACGACCTTCAGATTTCGGAATACAAACAAGAGGGCTTCCCCAATCGCTATGGCTTATCTTAGAAATTATACCTTCTGCTTCAAGTAGATCAAGTTCATTTTCAACTGCTGTTCTTAAGGCGTAGGGTTCATCACGTTCACGAATGAAGACTGGCTTAGTGTTTTCTCTAAGATGAAGTGGACAAGTAATGGTAGGAATGCAGCCAACCTTCTGCTCAAAATCTAAAATTTAAGAGTATTTCTCAAAAATGCTATCGATAAAATTATTTTGTGCTGTGTTCTTTGGTGTTGAGCTGTCCAGAACCTTCAGGTTAATTCCTAGGTGACGAATCCATATACGATCAAGCAGTGGTAAAAACTCATCGGACACAATGTACATACATTCATTTGATATTTTATTTTGATATTTAACTTCTACTTGTACTTTACCATCTGGTTTGAATATATTTTTGGTATATGATCGAAACATTATTGTTTCTTCGAGAGGCACATTGATTTTCGTTCTATTATAGATGGATCTTGGTAGAAGTGTGAATCCAGCTCCGGAATCTACCTCCTATCGTTGAGGATGACCTTGAATTTTTACTGTGACAAAATATTTTGATACATCATCATTGTGGTGTGTCTGTTCGAAAATATCAACTATATTATTGATTCCATAGTTCTCGTCATTTTCATCTTGATTGAACACCATCATCTTCAACTAAATGAGTAGTTTTTGAATGTCTATTTGAATTCGACTTTTTCGAACTCAGTAATGTCTTGATACAAACTTTTTGAACGTGCCCTCTTAAAAAACATGACTTGCATTGTAAATTATTGTAGTTAGATTGACTTTTTTTTGGATTCTATGTGAACTTGAACCGCACCTCAGGCAAAGGTTGTCGATTCCAAGATGTTAATAATCCAGACGAGATTTTGAACGTGAACGAGCGTATTGTCTATGTTCTCCTTTCTTTGTTAACATCCGACGAATTTGAATTTAATGTTTATAATTACTTACATTCCAGCAGACGACTGTTTAATTGTGATGCTTCGATGGCCAAAGCTTTTTGAAATATATCATCGCATGTATTTTTCTCTGAATCTAATAACTGTTCTCTCATTGACGTATGACAAATTCCTGTGATAAATTGAATTTTTAGGAACACATGAGCTAGGTTCTTTTCGCAATCACAAGGGGAAATAAATTCACAGTCTTCTATATCACGTCTAAGTAAATTTACAAACTCGTTAATCGTCTGGCTTTCTTGTTGATAAATTGAAAAAAATTTATGCTGGGCTACTAAAATGTTCTTCTTTGGACACAGTTGACTTTCAATTTTACAAATTAGGTCGTCGTAGCTGTATTCAAATGGAGACTTTGGAGATACAATTGAGACAATAAGTTGATAGTGTCACACCGCGAAGGCGGCGCCTCCACCATATGTCGCGAATTAAAGGGGGGTTAGGGGTAAAAGAAATGGTATTTTTTTAAAAACACCTAATTTATTACATAAAATATGAAATGTTAGAATCAACAATGTTTACATACACCTACAATGACTCAAACCTGTGGAGCCCTAGTACACAACAGTTTATGAAAAACTCGCCAATCAAATATCTCTCAACTACTATAATTTGGTACACCCAAAACGAGGTACTTTACATGTTAGAAGACCCAGTCGGTCTAAGGAGTGAGCTCAGCTTTTCCGATTATTGGGGGTAGACTCTTGAGGGACCCTTTTGTACTCACTTCACTAAACGCACTGAGATAGTACTTGCCCTTATTGCCCAGTATGCCCGCTTAACTAGCGGAATGCCAGATTCACTTTGGCTCGCAGAGTGCGGGCTACTTACTCCCTCCGCGAGCGGAGACGGAGAGCCCCCTTCAATTGGAGAGTCAATTCGTTTATTTAAACTTTTCTGATTGAGTCAGCAAGTCAATCACCTATTTTCCCCAATTTTATATCAAGCTTACAAGTTAGCTTTTATTAATAATTTTGAAATATCAACTATTACAACAACAATCATGTTGACCTGACCTGAATTACTTGCTTGCTGTGGCGTTCTGTAATTATTATGAAATATCAATATTAAATTATTCCGGCATTTGTGCCTACTTTACAATAGGTAACAGATCCAAACGAATTCAATAACATAATATGACTGCAAAGGTTTTGTTTTGAAATATTCCTTTCATTGACAAATAATTTTCAAATCGTTGTCTGTATATCTTGAAACTCCCTTTAGAAGACACAAAATTTTCGAAATTTGGAATCATATTGGTAGCCACAGACGTTTGAGCTTCTCCAGAACCAGTGTTATTAATGTTTCAATGTAATCCTGAAGATATAGTTTGAATCAAAAAATGTCGACTTTTGTTAAACCATTAGCTGCATGAATTGATGTTGATCCATTTTTGTATTTGATATTGATTGTCAGATAATTTTCTACTAGCAATTCCAAATTGCAATTCTTCGACTTTTCCTTCGTCGCTAATTCTGTTGTGATTGAAGTGCGATCGAATGTAAACGGTTTAACTTTGAAAATAATAATGCAGAAGTTAATGAATTAGACTTTCTTCCTAGAGGAAATGCAATAAGTAGTAATAAAATATTTTCAATGGTTTTGCCATACCGGCTGGTAATGATTGGTTTAAAATTTGATTAAATAAAATGCAAAATAATCTTCCGATACCTCACAAATAATAATTAAAAGCTTTATAAATTTAAGTGATTAATTAAACATCGAGCCGCTACAAACACACAGGTTGATAAAAAAATGTCATGGATACTATTCGTGCGCAAATGTTCGAAACAAAATACGTAGGTATTAGCAAAAAAATATCATAATTGGTTCTAAAAAATCTACACCTGACCTATTATTAGCCCTCGGGGTGTCGGGGCTTGACTGTGGTCGTCGTCTAGATAGCTTCCGACGCTGCATGTCTTGGAGGTCGGTGATGTGCGCCTGTTGCTTTAACATTCCATCTTCCTTTCACTAACACTCGCAGTAAACAAACTTCCACAAACTTCTCATTCGCGAGGAAAATTAAATCACCCGAAGTCGCACTGAAGTTCGAGAATTAACGGCGCGAAGTCACAAAAAAAGCTCTTCAAAATTTCACTAGTTACTAGTTCGGGAACTTACTTCCAAGTGTCCTTGCTTTCTTTTCAAAACTTCTGCTTTCCAAAAAAAAAAAATCTCCGGCAGTGGGTGGAGGTGTTGCGAGTACACGCCAATTGGCTTATTTTTAATCTTGCCTAGCCAATCCTGTTCGATATATTTTCTCTTTGAACTCAGGTCGGCTAACGAGCTTCTTGTTGCCCACGTGGGTCTCTGACACTCCATTGTCTGCAGATTCCAAGAAGTTACCTTTGAACTGAGCGACTACTTCTTAGAGGTTCTTTTCAAGAACAATAATAAACTCAAGCAACATTCAGGTATGCTTGTTTAGGGTCGGATTTCTTCCTGTTAGCAGCAATTTCATGCTAGGTTGTAAAATATTATTACTTTGAATAGGCACTCTTACTTGAATGGAATTTTGGTCCCGGCTCGGGTTACAAAACTCTATTGTAGTGAAATAACCTGGTCACTTACATACTCATTAGCCAAATATGTAATTTACACGCACCGCTGGGAAAAGAAGCTGGCTTTTAAGCCTATTAAAAATATTTCTCGAGAAATGTGTATTTCATTTCTTCCAAACGATCCCTTTGGTATAATATAATACAGACCAGTCCCTTTTACAAAGTCACGTAGTTAATATTAGTTCCGCACTTCGGCCTTCTTTTGGTCATTAGCGCTTTCGGCCTTCTTTTGATCATTAGCGCTAATAGGATACTTTATTTTCTTTAGAAATATTAAGAGAACATTTCGGTTGAAATATTTAAACTTCAAAACAAATTGTTATCCTTGGGAGCTGGCGATTTCTCGGATGATAAGCGAAAAAAATTTGGTGGTGTTGGGTACAGGTGATATTTTTTATTTGAAAGGATTTCACCTCGCCACCTTCAATGATAATTACATAGAACCCTTGACCGTACCGTGTTGACTTTCTTCATTAGGTGTCCGCTGACTCGAGTTCCATAGAAAACTTGGCTATTTTATAATAAAGTTGAGATTTCTTGATAAGTGGTTTTAGTGCTGATTCGGAATCCAAACATTATTTTAAGAATATTTTTAATTAACAACTTTTCAAATGCTTGGAATTAAAAATAAGTATTTTATTATTAAATAAAGAAAATATTTTGTGTCATTTATACAACTTGAGTAAGCATTTGACTATACCTGCAATTTGGTAGTGTTTTCCAATAAGGATTAGAGACAAGGGAGCCATAATTACCTCCTAGAGAAAGGACAGGTATAAAAGTCAACGAATCTTCTCAAAAGCTACAGTTGTCTTGAAATATTCATGTCGAGAACACAATGGAGCTCGAAGGCCTGAGTCTAGTTAGAAGAATAAGGAAATACCACCTAAGAATTTGCCGACTATCTCAAGAAATCGATGACTTTTTGAGACTACTCGATAACATACCAACTATACTACCCAGTGCTACGAGAGCTCCTTGGTAAAGAGAGCATGATGATGAAATGGCGATGAGAGCATATGCCTCAAAACTTGGTGAAGACATACGGAAGATCGAGCGCCTGATTCGTATCTCCAGAAGAAGAAGTCTACAACGAGCTAGCGATCATCTCGAGAATTTTCTAGCAGCATAAAATGTTCTCCAAAATTAAAATACGGCCAATACACTAAGAAAAATTATTTTATAAGAATGCTTTATGAGAGAGGTTATAATAAAAACAAGAATATTTCTTAGTATCGGAAGAATTTGTCTTATTAACGTGTCTAAATAGATTTATTATGACAATAAACAGAAGTTATAATTTCTAGATTGTAAGCGTAATAAAAAAGGATTATATTTCAACGAACACTTCTAATAAGCTCGTCCTGTTTATAACATCTAATAAATGTCATATCACAGTATCATCCGCGATACAAGAAATCTTACACGGCTTATAATACTTCGATTATAATGAGAAATAGACACAGGAAGCAGGAAAAGGAAGCCAAGCCAAGCCAAACCACTCTCAATTTAACAAGATCAGTCGCGCACCGATATTGGGTCTTTTAAATTATTTTCACTCTCTATGTGAATCATCCAGGCGATAAACCCCTATCTAAACATAATAAAAGCCTACGCGGCAGCAGGATATTTTACATTAATAGAAATAAGCATAATCATGTAATTCACGATGTACGTGAACGGCACTAAGACTGCCAGACTACTCTTGTACTTTGTCGACTACGCATGTCACTGTTCTTGATAAAATATATGGTTTTAAATAATTTCTTGTTTAAATTTTAGTGGTCTCACCCCTTGTTTCCTACAACTCTTAAGTGTAGACAACCTTTTTAAAAAGGTATCTTAAGGACCAAGAAACATAACTGGCGCAGTCGTGACGGATTTCTTAAAATTAAAAGTGTAAAATCGGTCTTCTTGTGTGTATCGGGAAGTGCAACGACAACAAGGCCGTACTTAAAGTGAAAATCCGCGAACCATCAAGGAATAGAGCAACCCCGTAATGAACGAGGTCTCCTCCAATCAAGCCAACAAGCCGGAAAGAGCAACCCCGCAGTAGACGAGGTCTCTCCGCAATCAACTAGACGGAACGGGCAACCCCACAAAGATGAGGTCTCCCCGCATCATCAACCCGGAAAGAGCAACCCTGCAGAGGCAAGGTCCCCCCGCAACCAGCCAACCAGCATCAACTTTAAGGAAGACAAAAGGTCAGAAACAATTATTTTGAAAGCAAAATGAATTTATATGAATATTGAATACTATATTTGCGAAATAAATATATAAAGCTGAAAGCTAAAATTCGCAAAACAAGAAAATTAAATATTTTCAAGATTACCTAGAAGGAAAAACTAATATTTTATAATTAAAATTAAATTGATAAATCAATTTAAAATATAATACCTACGACTTAATTTGTAAAGTCTATTAATATTTGAATTTTATTTTTATTTATGGTACCTACCAGAAGAAATAACTAAAATGTGTAAGATTTTTGAATTCTTAAATGAGAATCGCATTATTTTATTTATACTAGTGATAAGCAACATCCTTATTTTTACATTCTTGATTTTATTTTTGGTATATAATTTACAAAACCATACGAAAAGCGTATAAGAAACCAAAACATAATTTTGAAGATTTTATAATTACCTACATGATATTATTTAGATTTTATTCGAAGCAATTTTAAAGGTTTTACAATAATTATTAGCATAGCATTATTTTTTACTATAAGTATATTATTTTCTGTGAGTCTAAATCTGAGGAAGCGATAAGCTAAGAAATCAATGAATTCAAAAATTTAATGAGTCAGCTATCTAACAGCGATTATCAAAGCTTAAACGATTCGTCAAGCGAAGACGACGAACCAACAATAGAGTTAGAACACCTGAACATTTCTCTCGATAACCCTCTAAACGACATGGCACCCCCAGAAACTAGAGCGGCCGCTAACACAGCAATCACGACCCAACCCTACTCTAGAAACTTTGATTTCCGCGGCTAGGAATTATGAAGAAATTCTCCCTAAATTTTCTGGATAACCTTCCAGTCTAGAAACTTTTATTTTAAAAATTGATCCCTACTATGAAAAGTATGGAAACAGTGCCGACGGCACCCTAAATAACTATGTGTTCTGCATGATATGCAACAACCAGTCGTGCGAAGCGAACGATTTTATAAGTTACAGGCCAGACCTAACAAACTGGCCTTTGTTGAAACAAGCACTCAGAAATAAATTCGGCGATCTGACGGATCGCAGAACCTTGGCACACCAATTCAAAATGCTGAAGGTAAAACTATCAGAGAATTTAAATGAGTTTATTGAACGACTAAAATCAATTCAGACCCAGCTAGATATTAAAATCGCGATGGATGACGACATAACGAATAATCAGAAAATAGTTCATCGTGAAATAAATGAGCAAACGGCATTAGAGGTTCTATACAATAACTGCCCACCATTGCTCCAAACTATTTTGGATGTAAAAAATCCGAATTCTCTAAATGCAGCTACCACTGTCGTTTTAGAATACATGCACGAAACATCCGCAGGAAAAATTCCCTAAGCCAATTAATAAACCTGGCAACTTTCTTTCGAAAGGAATCTTTCCTTCTCGACAATTGCCCAATTTCAGCCAATATACTCAGGCTACGAGACCATTTACCCCAAACCATTACCCAAGTCAACGACCAAATTTTTATAATGCAAATAATCCACCCGGTCGTCAAGCTCCAAGGCCCGCTTTCAATCCAATTCGCCCAGCAAATTTTAATTACCCAAATTTACAATCTACAAACTACCAGCGCAATAACTTTTCCCAATTTTCTAGTAATGCATTTAGTCCTAATGGACAAATCAGCCGAGCAAACGTCTCGACTACCAGGCCTACACCAATGTCCACGAATAACGCGAGATCATTTTTAACAGATCCCTAAATTCAAATTTAAAAAACTGGCGTCATCCCAGACCCCAAGTCAATTATACGGAAGTCATTTTCAGCGAAATGCAAGGTATGGAACTTGCACCAGATCAGCCAGAGCAGCCAGAGTGCATAAACGAGGTTCATGACCCTAGTTACCTCACATACGATGACGAACACAATTAATTCGGTAATAACGCGAATTACGATTATGACGTGAGTCTTCAAGAAATGCAATCTCTTGAGAATGAACATGAGTTCAATGACCAAGATGCACCAAGAGTTGAAAATTTTCGTCAACTTGCGACAGACGAAAAACAAACCTAGCTGTAACCAAAAATTACGACTATTATAAAATGCCGATAAACACAATACTACCATGCCTTAAATTTGACAACCCCGAATTAAATATGATGATAGACACCGGCTCCACTCACTCGCTTATTAATCCAGACATTGTTGACAAATATTTTCTTGACTATGTGTATGACGAGGATTTTATTTTGAAAACAATAGGAAATGAATCTAGACATCAAAGATGCGTAATCATAGATCTTTTTAAGGTAGGTCAATTTATAAAACTTTTCATTGTTAACTTCCATCACAGTTTTGATATTCTAATAGGCTCCGATATTTTACAAATAACCAATGCAGAAATTAATTATGCACTTGGAACGGTAAAGTTAAATGACCTAACTCACCAGCTGCTGAAATATGATCCGAAAGTAGCGGATTGTAATGAAGTAGAACAAGAGTTGACAAAAATAAAAGTTCCCATTAAGATAAGAAAAGGCACGGTGTTAATACCAACACAGTGCGTAAGTGGAGGATTAATTCCTGATACCATAACAACCGCAGATAATTATCACTGCGAAGTACCTGTCATACGAAACTCCGGAGAACAACCTAGACGATTTGACGAGCCAATTCACGCCCAACATATTAATGGAGAGGAAACTGATATCAGTAATGCAACAAGACCCGTACGTAGTGACTACTTACCATCATTAGATCTAATTCGTCTACCTGCCCGCAGACGAAATTTGACTAAAAAATTATGCGAAAATTTAGGAGATATCGAGATATCTTCTACCGTGAAGGTGACATCCTAACTTTTTCTAATAGTACGAAACACCAAATTCCACTAAAATCGGACGAAATTGTTTTCTCGAAACCTTATCGTGTTCCACACGTACAACGAAACGAAATCAATAAACAACTCGAAGAAATGATAATGCAAAACATCATCACCGAAAGTGATTCCCCTTATTGTTCACCAATCTTTTTGGTTCCTAAAAAACCAGAGAAGAATGGAGAAAAATCTTGGCGAATGGTAGTAGATTTCCGAAAGCTAAATGAGAAGACTATAGAGGACAAATACCCAATACCAAATATTGCCACAGTCTTAGATCTATTGGGAAATTCCGTAATATTTTCAAAACTAGATTTACTTTATGTAAAGTATTATTAAAACAATACTTTCGCCAGAGTTATGAACAACGTTTCAAAAGGCTTAATTAATGATATATGTCTTGTTTACTTAGACGATATCATTGTGTTGGGAAAATCTTTCGAAGAACACTTGCACAACCTGGAAGTAGTTTTCCAAAGGTTGAGGGAGCACCGATTCAAGGTTCAGCTTGAAAAATCGGAATTTTGCCTGACCGAAATAGAGTACCTTGGTCACCTAGTGACTAACACCAGCATCAAACCTAATCCCAAACTAGTGGAGAAAATCAAAAACGTTAAACTGCCAACGACACAGAAACAGATTAAATCGTCTCTCGGTCTCACCGGCTATTACAGAAAATTTGTAAAAAAATACGCAACCATAACTAAACCTATGACGCGTTGTTTAAAAAAGGGCAACAAACTCGAACATAGCACCGCGCTTGTCCAAGCCTTTAACACCATTAAAAGGATAATTATAAATCCACCGGTCCTAAGCTATGCCGATTTCACGAAACCTTTCAACGTGACGACGGACGCTTCAAATATTGGGATAGGCGCAGTACTATCTCAAGGGCCAATAGGGCACGATAAACCCATCATGTTCATTAGTAAGACCTTGAACGAGCACGAAGAAAATTATACGACCGACGAAAAGGAGTGTTTAGCTATAGTATGGGCAACCAAGATGTTCAGACCCTACATTCTGGGACACGAAATACATATCGTTACCGATCACCAGCCCTTAAAATGGCTATTTAATTATAAAGACCCCACTTCAAAGGTAATTCGATGGAGGTTGAAACTAGAAGAGTTTAAATAAACCATACATTATAAAAAGGGTAAGAATAACACTAATGCCGACTTCCTTTCTCGTCTCGAAGCAAACCCACTGGAAGTAAAAACCCCCGAGGACCTCCTGTCATTATTTAATAATCCAGGCGACATCGCCGAACGTCAACCTCTACAGGTTCATGAACTTGATGAACAACTAGAAATCATGATGCTTTCCCGAGAGTAGAAACAATCAGCCCATGTAAGGATAAAACCAGCGGTAAAATAAATATAATATCTGATATTAGAATAGCACCACCGACACTTCCAAAAACTCCTATTCAAGAAAATCCTGAAAATAATTCTGATGCTAGCCAACATTCACAAGCGGAGAATATAAACGCGACTTTACCAATCACAGAAAAACCTCTTAATTGTTATAAAAAACAATTTATTTTCAACTTTGGACATTACGCATCCTCCCGAAGATATTCGCCTTTCGTTAAAGAGAGATATTGAATAAATATCACGCATCAGAATTTTGAAAATGAAATTGTAAATCTACTACGAGAGAATATAAACCCATCAGTAATTAATGGGACTTCTTCAAAGGATCCCAACCTTTACGAAAACCTAGCCCAAATTATAAATACAAATTTCGATAATTCAGTTAGATTCGTCTATACCAATCTCGTATTGAAAGAAGTAACTGAGACTGAAGGTCAAAGAACGTTATTAGCGCCGTGTCATAACACGGATCACCGTGGAGCTCAAGAACTTGCTAAGGTAATTAATAAAAATTACTACTGGCCAAGTATGGCTTATGATTGTCAAAACTATGTAGACAATTGTAATACGTGTCAGCAAGCCAAGTATGAAAGACACCCCGTGAAATACAAACTGAAACTAACACCCACTTCTAAACAACCCTTTGAGCTTGTGTACATGGACATTTTCTCAGTTAGGAACAAAAAATATTTGACGGCGATTGACTCCTTCACTAGGTACGTCATGTATGAGCCACTAGCTTCCCTAAACGCTGTGGAAATTGCACATTTTAAATTTTCATTTTAGAGGAGTGAATTATGTCTGATGCATTTGTCGAGAGAATACTCCGACAGTGGGGAATGCCAGAATTCCTATATTCCAAGATTTGGGAATCGACGAAGAAGCGTTCAAACTATTGGATAACAAGACCCTTGAAAGCTTGATTTAAAAAAAGGTACACAACTCAAGTTCAAAAAAAGGTTTCAAGAATTTAATATACAAAACTGTGTTCTTCATTCTGACTCTTCTGCCCCAACAAACACAAATACAATTTCGTCATGTTCAGTCGCGGCATCTGAACGCTCATTAAAGCCAAACGATTTTGTTGAGAATGTTTTGTTAATGGAACCGGAAAGATTGTCATTGGAGTCGCAACAATGTTCTGAGAGTTTTCAGTTGACAACGGAAGAAACAAAACAATCAGAATTATTCCAATCTGGAAATAGTGAAATTAACCAACAATTTGTGGTTGAAAACGTACAACCATTGACTAAAAAAAGGAGGACGTCCGTGTTTCCTGATGGATCTTAAGAAAAATTTCCATCAAAAAGTGTCGTTGGACGTATTTTAGCCAAAAAGACACAAGGTTTCTTATACCATTGATATTGATATTGATATTGAGGGTGTCAGATGCGCTGCGACCTATTACAGATCTATTGTGCCCCTTTCTTAGACCATCAACTAAGAAACAAAAATTGTCCAACATTATCGTTAGTCATTTCGTCGATAATAATAAAAGGTATGTTTGTTTATTAATAGAGGTACTCGTAGGTACTTTTTAATATTATAATATTTGTTACAATTCACAAAAAGCGTTTGGTCTTACATAATCCATCCAGTTGTTATAAAATTACAATGATTGATGTTTTTTTTTTTGTGTAATGTCTTATACGCTTTTCCTTTCAGTATAAGTGCGAGCACATTCATTTCAATTGGTGAAGAGATTGCAGATGTATTCAAAAGTGAAAATCAACATACATATTTCATTCCATATCAGCCCAAAACAAAACATACACCGAAAATAGCACCACAAGGAAAGCTATATTCTTCTTACGTTTATACACGTACCGCAGTGTTAAATGCACAAATGAAGAATTACGAGTAAACCCAGATCCTGATTTATCACAAGGTAAGTTTTCCCAAAATATAGACATGAACAGTATGTCTCTGTTCGTACCTTTGCTTTCATGATCTGTACCATTAAATACAAAAATTATAAGAACTGTTGACTTTTATAAACAAGTAAATTCGATTCCCTTTATAGGAACTTCAGAAGTCTCCGAATTAGTAGATGAATCACAGTCAGTCGCTCAGTTGGCATTTTTGAGCTACGCGGTTGAACCCTGGGACACAGTGGTTGATTACTGGAGTGGTACACTCCAGATAAGAAAACGGAACGAAAGTAGCACGTCCTTAAAGGAGTACTTTGATAGAGTTCCAGCCCTGCTACAAGAGCAAGGCTATAGGCGATTTGCAAATGATTCGCGTAAGCGCCTTCTGGTGGTGAAAATCTAATAAATGGAATTTTTCTATTGTATGGATATTCTGATGGATGCATGGGATATGGATGGGTATTCTAATATATGGAATCTATTTGCGTTGTGGTAGAGCGTCAGATAGGTGAGATTAGTAACCGTTCATTCGTCGAGGCTTATGTCATGCGGCAAACAAAAAATATTCCACAACCAGCCTATAAAGTAAATATTGAAGTTCAGGTAAGCCCTGTAATACAAAAATTTGAACAACCAGTCCTATAATACTTTTTCTGATATAGGTTTCTAGTAGTAATTGTAAGGAACGCCCTGTAGAGTCGTGCAGTATTACATGAACGATCTTCATCTTGAGCTTTGCCGCTTCCAGGAACAAGGGAACCGGTGGCGCAACCGTACCGTTAAGCTGACAGGTTTTGGAAGGGAGGTAGCGGGTGGCGAGAGAGAGGACCGCTTGGCATTCTCCGGCAGCATTTGGCAGTCAACGGGTCATATTATTATTACCTTCTATTATAATTCAGCATCATAATGTACTTACATCAGCGACTCATGGATAATTATTCTTGAGTGCTATTAAATCTTGTTATAATTGGAGTGTGAATACTAATTAATCACCCTAATCATCAGTGTTCTTACATCAGAAGTGGTTTTTGCTCACGTCAAGATGGGAAAGCGCAGAAGAAACTCATCGTCGAGTAGTTCTTCAAGTTCTTCAAGCTCCCCACAGTTCTTCAGTCTCGAGTTCAAGTAATGATATGAGAAAGAGGAGGCACAAAACGAAGAAAAGTAGGAAAAACGGTAAAAGAGTCAGCCGTAATACAGTGTGTCCCCGGATGGACCTAACTATACATATAAACTTCCTTATTTTGCATCTTAGGAAAAAAGTCATTCTTTAGAAAAAGAATGATTTTTGCTTTATCTAGAATATCTTAAGTCGCTGTCAAAATTTCGAAATAATATACAGGGTGAATACAATTATTCATTTATTACAGTTTTTACCATGTACAAAAGTTTATACAAAACTTATTCCACATGTTGCCCTCCTAACGTTACACATTTTTCAACAAGTGATCTAAACTTAGTATGAAACTTAAAAAAAAATAGTAAAAAATAGGTACATCCTACTTGAAAGAAAAGTGATATTAATTGAAATTTTAATATAAAGTCAGATAAGTAATCAGAAGTTTTATCTCTAAGTAGATTTTGTTTGTATTTATTAGGATAAATAAGTAAATAACCATGGATACATTTTGCCAAAACAAATGATTTACTCAAATTATCGATTGAAGTGTCTACGAAGTGTTAGTCAATATTAAATTGAAATAATCTAGAGCAAAGAATTTATTTAGTTAAATGCTACGGTATTGGTGAAGTGTCATATCGATATGCAATTGAACTTTTTAGTAGGAAATATCCTGGAGTATACCTTTCTGTCAATTGTGTCCGAGAATTGCTGAGGAAGTTTGACAGAACAGGCAGTGTATTAGATTTGAAGAAGAAAAAACAAGTTCATGATCAAAATGATGCCGTTACATTGATCGCTCTTGATTCAGTTAAGAGCTTTCCCGAAGAAATCGCTACGACAAAGAGAAAGAGATCTTTCAATCAGTAAGAGTCACTCACAGAGAATTTTGTCGGAAAATAAAATTTATCCTTACAAACCAATAAAAATACATAAACTTGAAACAGGCGATGATGAGCTTCGTTTAGAATTTTGCTTGTTAATGGGTGAACGGATTATGATAGACAGAAATTTTTACAGAAACATTATTTTCTCCGATGAATCAACATTCACAACTAATGGAGTCGTAAGCAGCCAAAATTGTAAGTATGGTCGGAAGAAAACCCAAATTTTCAACTAACAACAAATAGCCAGCGATACAAAAAAGTCAATGTTTGGAGTGCGATAATGTACAATAAAATTATTGGGCCTTATTTTTTCAATGGAACTGTAGATCAGAATGCATACCTGGACATGTTGGAAAACTTCCTCCTTCCTGCTCTACATGATGTGAACTTGCAACAAAGACAGAGGCTTCATTTTCAACATGACGGTGGTCCTGCTCACACAGCAATTCGAGTTAGGGAGTGGTTGGATAAACTCCATTTTCTTAATAAATGGATTGGACAGTTCGGTCCTATGAGATGGCCTCCTCGCTCTCCAGACATTACTCCATTTGATTTTTTTGTGGGGATATCTTAAACTGAAAGTTTACGAGCATGATTTGCAAGATGATGAAGATATTTTGAAACAAAAAATTATGGAAGCTATAGCGTGCATTAAATGAAGAGACCATTCATCTAGTATTTGGAAAGTTTAGATCACTTGTTGAAAAATGTGTAACGTTAGGAGGACAACATGTGGAATACGTTTTGTATAAACTTTTGTACATGGTAAAAACTGTAATAAATGAATTTTATTCACCCTGTATATTATTTCTAAATTTTGACAGCGGTTTAAGATATTATAGATAAACCAAAACTTTTTCTAAAGAATGACTTTTTTTCCTAAGATGCAAAATAAGGAAGTTTATAAGTATAGTTAGGTCCATCCGGGGGCACACTGGAGAAGTAGAGTGCAGGGGTAAGTTTGTTTCCATTGTCTTTACATGCTGATAAGATTGTTATGTCAAACGCTATTCCAGAATTTAATCCACTATCGGACAACGTTGATGGATGGATAGATGTGATAGAACATCATGCATCGTTATGTATTGGTCAGAGCATCAAATTGTTACCAAACTTGGAGTAAGCTACAGGGTACCGATAAGCTATGGTACGAGAGCTTAATTTCTAACGATAAAGAATGGCCTCGTTACGGTTGGATAGATTGGAAAACAAAATTAATAGAAACGTTTCATTTGAGAAGGGATACCTATTCGCTTTTCATAGAGGTAGCAGATCATCGACCTTCGGATGGCTGTTCTTTGTATGAAATTTTATTCCAACACTTGTCGAAAATTGATAAACTCAAGTTGAATTTTACTTGTGCGAAGATAAGATTTCTCTAGTTTTAGGTGCGATAGGAGATAAAAATACTATTTCCGCAGCCAAGGCTGCTAATATTAAAGACCTGAACACCCTTGGTTCTTATTTACGCAACAAAATTTTTAATCTCCCAAAAATTTATAAATCACAAAAGTATTTTAGAGATACCGGGAACCAAAGTTTTCATAATAAAGTCAGTAGAGATTTTATTCACGGAAATCTTTATTAATTTTTTTAATAATTTTTTTCAATAATTTTTATTACCTATTTAAAAATATATATTTTTTAATCGCGGAAAACACTGTATTGGTTTCCTAAAATGAAACACTTTGTACGTAAATACATTAGATCCTGCATCAACTGTCTATATCATAAATCATTGTCCGGTAAGAAGCCTGGTTACCTGCATCCTGTACCTAAATATGCGAGACCTTTTCATACTTTGCATCTCGACCATCTGGGGCCGTTCGTACCTAGCAAAGTAGGCAACAGTCACGTCCTTGTAATTGTGGATGCTTTCACGAAGTTTTGTATTCCCACGGTCAGTAAATATTAAATATTACTAAAACTTGCAATATTTTGAAAGAACGGTGTACCATATTTTCTACCTTTAGGTATTCAAAAATGATCGTTGTTGACTCAGAGTTCAGAGTAAGACTTCCACGAATTTTGTGAGAATAGAGGAATTCGTCTCCATACAACAGCAATTGGTATGCCTAGAGCTAATGGCCAAGTTAAAAGGGTAAATACTTAGATCCCTTTTAGATGCTTTAGCTACTATGGGAGCTAATACATCGAACGATAGCTAGGACACAAATATTGAAGCGATTCAGCATGACATAAACAGTACTAGGCATAAAACTACAGAGACTACCCCCGTCGAGCTGTTGTTTGGCATTAAATTAAGAAGTCAGGCTGACCGATATGTCGAAGAAGGTAATGACAGTACAATAATAGATGTCACAGAATTAAGAAGGCAAGCTGAAATTAATCTAGAGTAAAATAATTAATTACTCATAGGATAAAGGCCTATGGAGGCAATTAATTATTAGAGAATATTAGAGTAAATAATTAATTACTCATAGGATAAAGGCGTATGGAGTCAATTATACAGGGTGTACCAGCTCGATTTAGACAACGGTAAGAGCCGTGTAGGTCTCGTCAAGACGAAACGTTTTTTTATTTGAAGTTTTTGGATGCACCTTCGTTGCGGAAATACGTCCGACTTCCGGTTTTTAGTTTTTTGGCTCCAGTTTCGGCATTTTTAGGTTCTCGCCCAAACTGAAACTAGTTTTGGAAACTCCTTAGCTTCAGTTACAACTTTCATGTTGAAGTCAAGGTTCTATCTCTGTTGGATTCAAAATCTTAATTTTTCAATTTGATTCAATTTGAATTGATTCAAAGACTTGAAATTTAAAGTCTTGGGCATGTCGCCATTTTGAATCCAACAGAGATAGAACCTTTTGACTTCAATATGAAAGCTGTAACTGAAGCTAAGGAGTTTCCAAAACTAGTTTCAGTTTGGGCGAGAACCTGAAAATGCCGAAACTGGAGCCAAAAAACTAAAAACCGGTAGTCGGCCATATTTCCGCAACGAAGGTCCAAATCCAAAAACTTCAAATAAGAAAACGTTTCGTCTTGACGAGACCTACACGGCCCTTACCGTTGTCTAAATCGAGCTGGTACACCCTGTATATTAGAAAATATTAGAAAGTATTAGAGTAAATAATTAATTACTCATAGGATAAAGGCCTATGTAGTCAATTAATTATTAGAGAATATCATGAGTCTATTAACATGTTATTTACTATTTTTCCTCCCATTTCTGTTTAACAGATGATTGTTGCTCGTCCGAGGCCGAACGAGATAGCTAGGATGGCCGTGTAAGGAACGACCTGTAGAGTCGTGCAGTATTACATGGACGATCCTCACCTTGAGCTTTGCCGCATCCAGGAACAAGGGAACCGGTGGCGCAACCGATACCGTTAAGCTGGCAGGTTTTGGAAAGGACGGTAGCGGGTGGCGAGAGAGAGGACCTGTTGCATCAGTGATCAGTGAAAATGCGTCCACCAACGATGCTGCTGGAAATTTTCTTATTGAAAGCAACCTTAATGAGACGTTGCTTCGAATTACACCCCCTGATAATTTTCAGTTAAGCAAACCTTCACTAAAAGATCCCTCCTATGTGCGTTCCATTCCTGCAAACACTTTAAAAATGTCTCAAAAACCATTGGTAGAAGAATTAACATCTTGGGCCGTGCAAGGAAACATTTCGCGTTCTAGTTTTAATAATCTTTTGAAAATTTTAAAGCAGGACCGTGAAATCTCTGAATTCAAAAATTTACCCTCAGATTGTAGAACACTTCTGAAGACAAATAAATTAAATGAAATTATAAGAACAAAAACAGGTTCTTATTATCTCTTTGGACTTCAAAATATGATATTGCATATCCTTGACAAACAACGGCTGACACTGAAGACTAATGTGGTAGAAGTAGACATAAATATAGACGGTCTTCCTCTTACAAAAAGCTCCAATAGTCAGTTTTGGCCAATACTAGCAAGTTTTGCAAACGTTGAATCTCTTAAAGATCCATTTGTTGTTGGAGTTTATCACGGATTCAGCAAACCAGAGCATCCAAATGAACTCCTTAAAGAACTTGTTACTGAATATTTACATATAAAAGAAAGCGGAATTTTTCATGGCACAAAAAATATTCAAGTAAAATTTTCCAAAATTATATGTGATGCACCTGCAAAAGCATTTGTTTTAGGAGTAAAGGGACACAACTCTTATTCTGGCTGCACTAAATGCATTTGTGAAGGATCATGCATTAAGAACAGAATGTGTTATCCTCATCTAAATTGTGCCCTAAGATGTGATGAACTTTTCCGTTCTGGTTCTTATGACGATTACCATAAATATGAAACCCCATTATTGAATTCATAAAAATAATGAATTGTAGGTCAATGAGTATAAGCACACAGAGTGCAATTGCTAGCCTGTTAGGTGGGTTCGGAGAAATCCTCCATCGCCCATAACAGTTGTCATGCTGGCAGTGCCCGAAACTCCAACCAGAGAGTTTGCTTCCGCATCCAACAGCAGAGCCTTCCAGAGTACCAAATCAAGCACAGACACGTGTTTCGTTCTACTGGAACTCATCAGTGTGCTGCATTCGGAGTGTCTGGAGGATGCTGTCGGATGAACGGAAGCCGGGGCCTCTTAAGGCCAGCATTAACACGGAACTCCGTGTGGTGTAAAATAGAGCGACATCTAGCGGTCAGTTCAAGGAACTAACCGTGAGTTCACTCTAAATTGATTGAAGTTCCAGACACTACCAATAAAGCCGGTCGATGACAACGAATAATGAAGAAAACAGAAGGCAGGTATACTCAAGGATTAATTCATAAAAATAATGAATTGTAGGTCAATGAGTATAAGCACACAGAGTGCAATTGCTAGCCTGTTAGGTGGGTTCGGAGAAATCCTCCATCGCCCATAACAGTTGTCATGCTGGCAGTGCCCGAAACTCCAACCAGAGAGTTTGCTTCCGCATCCAACAGCAGAGCCTTCCAGAGTACCAAATCAAGCACAGACACGTGTTTCGTTCTACTGGAACTCATCAGTGTGCTGCATTCGGAGTGTCTGGAGGATGCTGTCGGATGAACGGAAGCCGGGGCCTCTTAAGGCCAGCATTAACACGGAACTCCGTGTGGTGTAAAATAGAGCGACATCTAGCGGTCAGTTCAAGGAACTAACCGTGAGTTCACTCTAAATTGATTGAAGTTCCAGACACTACCAATAAAGCCGGTCGATGACAACGAATAATGAAGAAAACAGAAGGCAGGTATACTCAAGGATTAATTCATAAAAATAATGAATTGTAGGTCAATGAGTATAAGCACACAGAGTGCAATTGCTAGCCTGTTAGGTGGGTTCGGAGAAATCCTCCATCGCCCATAACAGTTGTCATGCTGGCAGTGCCCGAAACTCCAACCAGAGAGTTTGCTTCCGCATCCAACAGCAGAGCCTTCCAGAGTACCAAATCAAGCACAGACACGTGTTTCGTTCTACTGGAACTCATCAGTGTGCTGCATTCGGAGTGTCTGGAGGATGCTGTCGGATGAACGGAAGCCGGGGCCTCTTAAGGCCAGCATTAACACGGAACTCCGTGTGGTGTAAAATAGAGCGACATCTAGCGGTCAGTTCAAGGAACTAACCGTGAGTTCACTCTAAATTGATTGAAGTTCCAGACACTACCAATAAAGCCGGTCGATGACAACGAATAATGAAGAAAACAGAAGGCAGGTATACTCAAGGATTAATTCATAAAAATAATGAATTGTATGTCAATGAGTATAAGCACACAGAGTGCAATTGCTAGCCTGTTAGGTGGGTTCGGAGAAATCCTCCATCGCCCATAACAGTTGTCATGCTGGCAGTGCCCGAAACTCCAACCAGAGAGTTTGCTTCCGCATCCAACAGCAGAGCCTGAGTTTCAGTAGAACGAAACACGTGTCTGTGCTTGATTTGGTACTCTGGAAGGCTCTGCTGTTGGATGCGGAAGCAAACTCTCTGGTTGGAGTTTCGGGCACTGCCAGCATGACAACTGTTATGGGCGATGGAGGATTTCTCCGAACCCACCTAACAGGCTAGCAATTGCACTCTGTGTGCTTATACTCATTGACCTACAATTCATTATTTTTATGAATTAATCCTTGAGTATACCTGCCTTCTGTTTTCTTCATTATTCGTTGTCATCGACCGGCTTTATTGGTAGTGTCTGGAACTTCAATCAATTTAGAGTGAACTCACGGTTAGTTCCTTGAACTGACCGCTAGATGTCGCTCTATTTTACACCACACGGAGTTCCGTGTTAATGCTGGCCTTAAGAGGCCCCGGCTTCCGTTCATCCGACAGCATCCTCCAGACACTCCGAATGCAGCACACTGATGAGTTCCAGTAGAACGAAACACGTGTCTGTGCTTGATTTGGTACTCTGGAAGGCTCTGCTGTTGGATGCGGAAGCAAACTCTCTGGTTGGAGTTTCGGGCACTGCCAGCATGACAACTGTTATGGGCGATGGAGGATTTCTCCGAACCCACCTAACAGGCTAGCAATTGCACTCTGTGTGCTTATACTCATTGACCTACAATTCATTATTTTTATGAATTAATCCTTGAGTATACCTGCCTTCTGTTTTCTTCATTATTCGTTGTCATCGACCGGCTTTATTGGTAGTGTCTGGAACTTCAATCAATTTAGAGTGAACTCACGGTTAGTTCCTTGAACTGACCGCTAGATGTCGCTCTATTTTACACCACACGGAGTTCCGTGTTAATGCTGGCCTTAAGAGGCCCCGGCTTCCGTTCATCCGACAGCATCCTCCAGACACTCCGAATGCAGCACACTGATGAGTTCCAGTAGAACGAAACACGTGTCTGTGCTTGATTTGGTACTCTGGAAGGCTCTGCTGTTGGATGCGGAAGCAAACTCTCTGGTTGGAGTTTCGGGCACTGCCAGCATGACAACTGTTATGGGCGATGGAGGATTTCTCCGAACCCACCTAACAGGCTAGCAATTGCACTCTGTGTGCTTATACTCATTGACCTACAATTCATTATTTTTATGAATTAATCCTTGAGTATACCTGCCTTCTGTTTTCTTCATTATTCGTTGTCATCGACCGGCTTTATTGGTAGTGTCTGGAACTTCAATCAATTTAGAGTGAACTCACGGTTAGTTCCTTGAACTGACCGCTAGATGTCGCTCTATTTTACACCACACGGAGTTCCGTGTTAATGCTGGCCTTAAGAGGCCCCGGCTTCCGTTCATCCGACAGCATCCTCCAGACACTCCGAATGCAGCACACTGATGAGTTCCAGTAGAACGAAACACGTGTCTGTGCTTGATTTGGTACTCTGGAAGGCTCTGCTGTTGGATGCGGAAGCAAACTCTCTGGTTGGAGTTTCGGGCACTGCCAGCATGACAACTGTTATGGGCGATGGAGGATTTCTCCGAACCCACCTAACAGGCTAGCAATTGCACTCTGTGTGCTTATACTCATTGACCTACAATTCATTATTTTTATGAATTAATCCTTGAGTATACCTGCCTTCTGTTTTCTTCATTATTCGTTGTCATCGACCGGCTTTATTGGTAGTGTCTGGAACTTCAATCAATTTAGAGTGAACTCACGGTTAGTTCCTTGAACTGACCGCTAGATGTCGCTCTATTTTACACCACACGGAGTTCCGTGTTAATGCTGGCCTTAAGAGGCCCCGGCTTCCGTTCATCCGACAGCATCCTCCAGACACTCCGAATGCAGCACACTGATGAGTTCCAGTAGAACGAAACACGTGTCTGTGCTTGATTTGGTACTCTGGAAGGCTCTGCTGTTGGATGCGGAAGCAAACTCTCTGGTTGGAGTTTCGGGCACTGCCAGCATGACAACTGTTATGGGCGATGGAGGATTTCTCCGAACCCACCTAACAGGCTAGCAATTGCACTCTGTGTGCTTATACTCATTGACCTACAATTCATTATTTTTATGAATTAATCCTTGAGTATACCTGCCTTCTGTTTTCCCCATTATTGAAAGTTGATATCGATCTAGTAAAGCAAGTGCCTCTAGACTACATGCATTTGGTGTGCATCGTGGTTATGAAAAATTTGCTTTTATTTTAGGTAAAAGGAAATAATGAGCATTCGAATGAACAAAGACGACTTAGAAAAAACTAACCAGCAGTTACTAAGTTTTCGTAAGTCTGTACATAGCAATGATTTTAGCAGGCTGCCTCGAAGTCTAGAGGAATTAGACAGGTGGAAAGCCACTGAGTTGAGGCAGTTTCGTCTCTACAGTGGACCAATAGTGTTGAAAGGCAGGCTAAAAAGCACCCAATATCAGCACTTTTTTGTTTTGCATTGTGCAATGAGAATTTTTTCATCATCGTCCCTTTGTACTACCTATAATCATTTTGCTCAAACATTAACGGAATACTTTGTTCGAAATTTCGGAAGATTATATGGAGAAGAACACGTAAGTTATAATGTGCATAATCTTATCCACTTGAGCAATGATGTTTTTTACATGGCCCATTGGACAATTTTTCAGCTTTTAAGTATGAAAACTTCATTAATCACATAAAAAAAATAATGAAAACTTGCAATAAGCCTTTGGAACAGTTTATCAATAGAATTTCAGAATATCAGACTTACACAATAAGCAATAATGAAGTAAGAATGATCGGTCCACAGTTATTAGGTGAGTTAGGGATATATCAGGAGGCACGTTTGCAAAACGCTATTGTAAAGAGCTACAAGCAAATTAAATGTGATTTTTTTGAATTGGGAGTTGGGATGAAAAATAACCATTGCCTTCTGACTGATACGTCTGTTTGTAAAATAGTAGATATCATCCAGCGTTTATCTGATCACGAAATATTTCTGAAAGTACAAAAATATTCAAAATTTGAGAATATTTTTACCGAGCCTTGCCACTCTAAACTATTATTGGGCTGTGGAAAGATAAATACTTTAAAATATTATAGGTTTTATTTAAATCCATGCACAAGTATGCACCTCAGAACCAGAGCTATAAAAAGGAATTGTCAAAATGGCGAGAATTTTTCAAAAAATTACAAGTCCTAATTTGGTTTATTTCTCAAAAAATTCAAAATTTTTTGAAAAAAAGATTGATATGAGTAAAAATTTATCCTCAAAAGCTAATTCTTGCACCATTTTGTACGATTTTTCTCCCTCTTTTTTTCGATTTATGAGTTATAAACAAATGAAAATCTCGATTTTCCATTTTCAAGGTAGTTTAGATTGAAAACGGGCCAATATATTGGAGAACGCCTTATATGTCCTTGTCCTAATAATTTTTCATGTAGTATCCTATTGTGTGGATGAAATTTTCATACAAGGTGATGACAATCTTCTAAAAATCGAAAAAAGACGGCAATTTTCGAAAAAAATTCACAAATATTTCTGTACCACATGGGTAAGGACCCATGTCTGTACCACAAGGAAATGTAGGTCGTTTTCTGATATCTTCGCTAGTTTGAAATCTAAGCTGCTTTGAAAATGGAAAATTTGCGATTTTCATTTGTTTATAACTCATAAATTACTCGTTACAAATTTGAGTATAAACACCATTTTTATTACACTTTCTCAGGCAATCTGGAAATATAATAATATACAGGTTGTCCTATTTAAAATACGAAAGTTGATGGCAGCTGCCGGTATAACCGGAAGTGGTGTGGGGCTGTAAATATTTTAGTTCAGCTCGTAAAAATTGAAATCATACATGTACGAATTTCTAGACTTCTACTCCCAAGACTTCTCCATATAAAAATACCCCAAGGTTCTCGCACCTCACCTATATGTATTTAAATACCTATCTATTTTATTTTATTTTTTTTTCTTTTTTTTTTTGTATACGGTTTTCAAATTTATTTATTATTTATCTCTCCCACCCGACCAACTCTTGCTTGTTGTGCTAATATCAAGGTAGTAAACAATAAGTGGGTATGACCATATAAAATTATGTTGAGTTTAATGTTCAAATAGAAGAGACAAACCAATATTCAGTTTCACCATTTTTAATTTGAAGATGCCTGCTTTCCTCAATCCCTGGTTGTTCTTTTTCCTATTTTATTGAAGTTCGTTGAAGATGCATTTTAATGTTGTAGTTATATCATATAAGTAAGTTATTATATACTTTGTTAGTTACTTTTTAATAATAGTGGTATGTTTTCGATTTTGCAGCTCCCATATTCAGTGATTGAATTTAAACACAAGAGAGTGTAATATATAGCCAGTCCATCGCACTGGCTTACCCACAAAAGTGGAATAATAACTTGCAAATGGCCTAAAAATAAAAGTATCGAAAGACGAGCAATAGAAAAATGCTTGGATCCCCAAAGCGATTGGCTTGACATAGCTCAAGTCAAAGTGCTTGGCAAATATTGTAAGTAACAAGTTGAAAATTATTGTGCAATATATACCTACCAAAGAAAAATATTATCTGCTTACAGCCACCTACAAGGAAGCCATATACAATGAAAGAAGTATGGTGAACTCATCAGAAAGCGAATCTCAGTCGCGTTCAGATGCCACTGAGAATGTGCAAAAAAAGATGAAACGCCGGACGAAACAACCCAAAAAATTCCACGATGAGTTGGAATCGCCTCTACCCACTTTGTAGGTAAGTAGAGATAGTAGATTACCTATACCTATCAATTTCATATGTTCAGGCGTATGTGTGTTTCTGAAGTTCTGTGTTTGTGTTTCTTAGAAGCCACATCAAGCGACTCAACTCCTGATAGTAAATCAGACGAGACAACAGATGAAGACAACGACGACTTTATTTAAAGTCTCGAAAGTGGAAGCACTGACGTAGAGGTCACTGGGAAGACATCAACCGATGTGACTAAGAAGGATCAAACAGTGTTGCAGTTGCAGGGTCAGAACGCCTCCAAATATTATCTGGCGGACGTTGAGGACGTTGAGGATGTTACTCCATCAGCAGGTTTGTAAATTTCAGCTTCACGTAGTCTAGCATTATATTGTATTTAAAAATTGCAAAATTTTATAGGCTCATTTAAAAGGGGAAAGTTGTGTGAAAATAATGTGTATAGGTACTACGATTTTTTTTATTTGCGTCCCGGGTTGCTGTCAAATCATGTTTTTATGTGGGTCAAAACTAAAAATTCCCAAATATGACTATGACTATCACAAATGCGTCACCCTAGCAAGGCCACCTGGGACACAAATGAAAAACTATCAGTTTTTGTAATTTGATAAATAAGTAGTAAACACATACTAAATATAACAGAGAATTTGTTCACATTATTTGTGGACTCTTTTTTTAGCACCTGTCAATAACATTGACCTGAGAGTATTTCTAATTGAAATTCAGGAAACGCTGCTGCAAATTCAGGAGATAATCTCTGGAATAGAACAGAAGCTAAACGTCCACAATCCAGTAAGCCAGATTGAAGATACGTTGCTGCCACCTTTTCCATTGAAAGAGGTCGCAGACATACAGAAATTGGAATCGACTGTCAAGTCGAACGAAATAGCCAAAAAACAGCTGGTAAGATTTTTTCTTCATCCGTCTATAAAAACATCACATAATAATTATTATTGTACAGGATGTCACAAATTAGTAGGTCACAGCTCACAACTGTTACTTAGCCATAGATTATTTGACCAAAAATAATGGGACTTTCCTCATGGCATTTTCCATTTAGGCTCTTTCAAGATACAGGGGGTCAAAGTAAAATTATAACTGAATTTGCTTTAGTAGCTCTTCAAGATATTCAGTTGAAATTTGGCACAAATTTCTTCCTCGTGACGACACACTTTTTAGCTAGATTTTGTTAACAGAGAATCGAAACCCGAGCGGAGGGAACGGGGGTTGACGACGTTGACCCCCCCCCCCCCCAACTTTTTCCTGCATACGCCTCTGGTATTGTTTTTTCGATCATTCATTAATTTCTATATTTTTTTTTCACTCTAGTAAAATTTTGATACAGGGCTTGGTTCAAGATAAACCTACCTACTTAAGCAAGATGGAAAAAACTTTGAAACAGAATTAACAGAATTGGAAGAGCATTTTTCTAACTTGGCGTTTGTGTAAAAAAACATAATTTCTAATAATACAGTCTTTAGCTTTTGGTTTTCCTCTTTTGTCAATTGCTTTTCCTTATTTGTCAAATGATTTTCTTATTTTTCTATCTATCAACGATTGTAGTCATTGATTTATTAATCAATTTCCCTTTATGTCAAATCAGTTTCACTTTATGTCAATTGCTTTTCCTATTTACGTGCAATGACAGTATCATAAATACATATTGGAAAAGCATTTGATATAAAAGGAATCTTATTTGACAAAAGATGAATTTCAATTGAAAAATCACGCACTGACATTTGATAAATGGGAAAAGCATTTGATGACAAAAGACGAAAACCAAAAGAAAAAGGCTGTACGTTAGTGGCGTGAGTAGGAAAAGGGTAATAATGGCTAAATTTCTAAAATCATTAGGAGCACATTTTTAAAGAAATTGATCTGAAAAATAGACAGTGCCTCACTAATAATCTTTAACCTTCAAGAATTTCAAGAAATAAAAAATAAAAATGGCGAATATTTTCGAAATTTTTATAGGACGCTTATTTCCCTAAAATTTCTAATTCTAGATTTTCAAAACTTCTTTCGAATTTCAAGGTACCTATTGTAAATAAAATTTATTATTATTATTATTATTTTCAAATTAGTTAGCCAAGGGCGGGCATATGAAAAGGAGCAAAAGTGCTATTATTCATCTTATAGTTATCATAGATATTCAATCACAGTTATCGTACTCGGTTCAATCTATTTAGACTACCAACCCACCACCTCTCGTCCACTGAAAAGACGGTTACATACGCGGCTATAAAATACCTGAATCATTTCAGACTAGACCCATCAACCGTTGGATTCTCTCAATTCAAATTATATCTGCGGAGACATCTGACAGAGCTGGTGGAACCATATACTTCCACGGATATACTGTCTTCTCACCCCCATTATTTGTGACTAGGGTGACCCATTATCAGGACAACCCCATTTTACGACGATATAGTATTAGGAACTATGTATAGACTAATACATTAATGTACACTGTTGTGTGGAGTTTTGTTTTTTTGAATTAAATCGCTTGCGTACGACCTGTTGAATACGCATGCGATATGTGTGAATTGGTATCGTTTTTGTTCACTGAATTTTTTCTTTTTCATTACATAACACTATTGTACTATTCAATGATTGTTGCAATTTTTGTACAATAAAGAGAGATATTATTATTATTATTATTTCTTCTGCATATATGTAGCATCTCGGGTCTCATCTCCCGGCGGCAAGCAACCATGTCGGGCTATCACCAAGACAAGGTCGCCATAGAAGTTCTACTACATGTGTTTAGTTTGTGTGTTGTGTCAATTCTGTTAAATGTGTCGGATGTTCATCTATTTGTGTGTCTGCGTACAGAAATTTTCTAACGATGTGACATGTACTTATTATTGTGGCTTTCTGTAGTTCTATGTACGTATTTTTGTGCATTTTGAGTGTCTGTAAGCTTTTATGTAGTGTATATGGTACAACCCCTGTAGAGGACAAGACTATCGGTACGATGACTACCCTGTCCATCCTCCAGAGGCGCCGCACCTCCTGTGCTAGATCTATGTATTTTGTATGTTTTTCGGTGTCCGTTTTCTGCAAGTTGTGTGTATTGGGTATCGCTATATCTATTATAAATGTATTTTTGTTTTCTTTGTCTATTAAAGTGATGTCTGGTCTGTTATGATGAATTGTTTTGTCTGTGATGATGGCTCTGTCATAGTATAATTTGTGAGTGCTATTTTCTAATACTGTTTGCGGGTTGTATTTGTAATATGGTGTATACATGTCGATGAGTTTGTACTGAGCTGCGAGTTTTTGATGTATAATGTTCGCCACCTGGTTGTGTCTATGTAGATAGTCGGTTTGTGTAAGTATTCTGCATCCAGCTGTAATGTGTTGTATTGTTTCCTGTGATAAATGACATTTTCTGCATGTATCGTCTGTGATTGTGGTGTCCTTGAGTATATGTTTTCTGTAGTTTTTAGTATTTATTGTTTGATCCTGTATAGCAATCATGAACCCTTCGGTCTCCCCAAAAAGGTTCCCACAACTAAGCCACTTGTTCGACGCCTGTTTGTCGACATGGTTCTGGCTCAGCTCATGGGGGTGTCTCCCATGGAGTTCCTTCTGGGTCCACGACTGCTGTTTTGTATTATTATCTGTTATGTGTAGCTCCAAGTTTTAGTTATGTAGGTTTAAAGGTGTGTTGTTTCTGTCTGCGATATTTATGGCTTTGTGTAGTTTGGACGTGGTTTGTTTTGCGTGAAAGAACTCTCGAAGATTATTTATCTGTTTGTGGTGCAGATTGGGTATGTCAATAAGGCCTCTTCCCCCCATCTCTCTAGGTAGAGTTAGCCTTTCTGTGGCTGATTTAGGATGATGTTGTTTGTGTCTTGTGAGTGTTGTTCGGGTTTTCCTCTGGAGGTCTTCTAAGTCTGTCTGTGTCCATTGTATAACTCCAAACGAGTATGTCAGTGTCGGTACAGCGTATGTGTTTATTGCTTTTATTGTGTTTTTGGCATTCAGTTTTGTTTTTAATATTTGGTTTAGTCTGTTTATGTATGTTTTTCTTAGTGTTTGTTTTATTTGTGTATGTTCTGTGAGCTTGGCCTGCTGGAAACCAAGATATTTATAGACCTCGCCCTCTTCCATGGATTCAATCTTGTCGCCATTTTCAAGAGCGAATTCACCTGCCACCAGGGTTCCTTTTTCGATGTTGAGAGTTTTACATTTCTCCAACCCAAACTCCATATGTATGTCCTGTGAGAATGTGTGTGTAATTTTCAGCAGATGTTGCAGCTGTGTTTGTGTGGATGCGTATAATTTTATATCATCCATGTATAGCAGATGCGACAGAGTATAGTGCGTTGTTTTGTTGTCTCTGATGTTGAATCCATAATTTGAATTATTCAGCATGTTTGAGAGTGGATTCAAGGCAAGGCAAAACCACAGTGGACTCAATGAGTCCCCCTGGAATATGCCTCGACGTATAGGTATTTCTTCTGTAGTTATAGTTGTTTTATTGAGCGTAAGACGTAGTGTAGTTCTCCAGTGTGTCATAATGTTCTCGAGGAAGGCGATGAGCGTGGGGTGAATTTTGTAAATGTTTAATATGTGTATCAGCCAAGTATGTGGTGTGCTGTCAAATGCTTTTTTGTAATCTATGTATGCCATGTTTAATTGTCTATGTTGTCTATGTGCCTGACGCAGAACCACTGAGTCGATAAGGAGTTGTTCCTTGCATCCCATGTGGTTTCTGCGGCATCCCTTCTGCTGTTCTGTGAGTGCGTTATTGTTTTCCAGATGAGAGTATATTTTGTTTGTTATGTTTGAAGTCAGAATTTTGTAAATTGTTGGGAGACATGTTATTGGTCTGTATTGTGTAGGGTTTTCTGTATTATTGTTTTTTGGCATCATATATGTGATGCCCTGTGTAAAGAATGCAGGTGTGTTCTGCGGATTATTGAGGATATCTGTAAAATGTGCGGCCAGTTTCGGATGTAGGCATGTGAACTTCTTGTACCAGAAGTTATGGATGTTGTCTATCCCGGGTGCCTTCCAGTTATGAATGTTTTTGATTGTATCGCTTATGTCTCGTGGTGTAATCTCGCTGAATTGCATGTCTGTGATGTTTTGTGTATGTTTTTCCTCCTCTCTGATCCAACTCGCGTCCTTGCTATGCTGGACCGGATTGGACCAAAGGGACGACCAGTATCGTGTGAGTTCTTCTCTTGTGGGTGTTTCATAGTTATTTTTCTGTGAACTATTTTGATTCATGTTTCTATAGAATATTTTTTCGTTTTCTGTAAACTGTTTGTTGTGTTGTTTTCGCTGGGTGCATGTTCTGTATCTACGTAGTCTTTGCGTTTTGGCTGCAAGTTTCTGTTTCAAGGTGTCCATGTATTCAGTGATGTGTTGGTTATGATGTTCATGTTTTGTGTGAGTTTTTGCTGTCTTGAAAATGTGGTGCATATGCTTCATCAGTGTTTTGGATCTATTATTTTGTAGATATTGTGTGAGCCGGCCCAGATTTCGTCGAATTTCGTCTATCTGCGATTCAAGCCGACGCTCCCAGGCCGGTTTGTTCTGTTTATGTTGTGTCTGCGAGTCCTGAGGTCTTGTTTTTAGGCCATGATACCTAACTACCGCTTATTATTATTATTATTATTATTATTATTATTATTATTATTATTATTATTATTATTATTATTATTATTATTATTATTATAGCCCGTTTTCAAAGGAATTGAACTGAAACTTTCACAGGTAAACAACTAAGTAGGTACACTAATATTTTATGATAATGGAAAATTTTAGAAATCCAATTCAAAAAGCAGCGAAAATATTCATAGCTGAATCAGATAAAAATACACTATTTACCTATGCGATTAATACGCAAAGTTTTTTATCGAACTGCGATTCAATTCATCGATATTTTCCCAGTAAAATCAAAGGCAGTAATCAGAAAACATCATGTCTACCCTCCTAAGCTAAGGCAGATAATGGATAATTCTAGCGCCCTATGAAACAAAAAAAAATATTGTCAGTGATTGTAGAATGTACTGCAAAAACACAGTAGGTATTATTAAAGCGGTCTCCCTAAATTTAAATTTTTGAAAGCTGCTTACATTGGGAAATTAACAATCCATACATAAAAAATCACAACTTTGAGATATAGTTATTCTACTCACCCCAAAATATAAAATTTTATAAGCAGGGTGTAGCAAAATTTAGTGTCCCTTACAATTATTATTATGGATGGATCAACGATCAACCAATTATTTGATAGATTTAGGAGATGCATAAAATGTTACGTTTTCTAGGGTGAAGTAAAATTTAATTTAGGCCGTGTCCATAAAGCATTGTTCTTAACGTTGTCTACTTTTCGAAGTGGATCAAGAGTTTGTCTGCCATAAAACAAACGACCTTACAATACCGACTACTTACTAATTTAAATTTCCGGCAAGTTTACGATGATTTATCCCATTAAATACACTTGGTCTATTGGGCGATACTAGCATTAGGTTTTTTATAACGTATGTACCTAATCAGTCTGCATTTTTATTTATACAAAAAATATGTTTCCTTTCAGCACATTATCGTGAGATTTGTGGGTGGATCCAACGAAAAAGCCTGTGTTTACAGGTGCATGGAAAAATGTTTCAGCAACTATGTTGGCCAATTTTGTTCCTGGACGGGGAAAAAAGGAAATTTTAGGGTTAATAACCTGGAGATCATGGAAATAATCAAGAGTAAGTAATAATAATCTCAAAAATTGTGAATTTAATCAGAAGGGTGTAGCCTTCAGTCTAACCCTTCAAAAATCAGATAATCACCTATTGTACAGGCTGTAACGTAATTCGGTATTTCGCGGATTAACACTTTTAATTCAGTACGTTTGTTGGCAGGTGCTCAGAGAGTCACAGCAAAATCGTAAAACAGTTTGGTTTCTTCAAATAGTAATTAGGGCCTCCGGTGTATCAACATTATTATTTATTATTATATACATGTGAAACGAAGTTGACACTGTAGTTTTTTTTTTGCATTTCAATCGAATAAAATAAACTTGGCAACACTGTTTCGAATTTATCTGAATTTCAATTAAATTCTTGAGACGGCTTTTCACTTCGTGGTACTTAGCGAGTGACAGCTTGTGACCAATGGCTTGCTAGGTCCCTTCGCCGTTGGAAGCCGCCATTACTAAACGCCAGAAAAAATATCAACATTTTGTTTGCTCATCTAAAAACTGCTGTCAGTGCCAATGAATTTACACAAGATATAATATCGTTTATTTTTTATTTAGAAGGACTTGACAAACAGCTGTCAAGTTGGTAGCCTGTGGAATCCCATAAATGTCACCCCCTCCACCTAGTCCTATAAGGGAATAGTATAAATAGGCCATCCCTTTTCGGGAACGCCAGTCTAAATTTTAACTATGTACGGTACGCATATAATTTAGCTCCAATAAATTGATTATTTCAAGGCGAGTGTTTTCTTTAATAGAGTAACTTCGTTAGTTGGTCATTTTATTGTATTTATCCAGTGTTAATTATTCGGTTTACGTGATTAGAGACAGTGATAGCATTGATACCTTTCACACGTATCAATCATTAAGAACCAATTCTTAAAAAACCTCCTATCATTAGTGAACTCGAGTAATCGGTTACGGAAGTTTTCCTTAAAACTTGCCCTGGTGTCAGAAAGTTTCCTTAATTGTGTTGTGACCTCCGGGAATACAACATAAAACTGGTGTCAGAAGTGGGATGTGTTCAGTCGTCGACGTGAAGCGCACCTGATCAACAACCTTCCAAGCAAAGACAAGGTACTCCAGTAGTCTCCTTGTGCGAAGTTAAGTGAAGCAAGCACAGCGGTTTGGCGAAGTGGGCTCCCAGCGAGCAACAATTACGAGTGAGTACGTTCTCAATTTTCCTTCAAAATTCCATTATACCCAGATCTTTCTATAATGACGAGAAGGATAAAACAAATAGTGTATCAAGTAGTAACTGTAGTGATCCTAGCAATAGTAACATTGCAAATACTAACGAGGATATTAATCCAGAAGTTCTACCCTTATAACTATTATTCAAATTTATTAGACCTTTTAATGGCGATCGAAAAGAACTCGCTACCTTTATACAAAATTGTAATAGTGCCTTTCAGATGGCACAACCAAATAGATAAATAAAAAAATAAAATTATTCTTATATGTGGCTGCCCAGCTATCGAGTGATGTCGTTAACGAAATTGACCTAGCTAATATCATTTCTTGGACCGAGCTTAAGATTAAACTCAGAACATATTATAGTGAAATTAAGGACCTAAGTCAATTATTGCATGAAGAATTAGGGACCATAAAGAAAAATTTTAACGAAACTACAACCCAATTCTTTAAAAGATTAGAAAAATTAAAAAACGAATGTATTTCCGCCGAAACAAACCAGTGCGAATCAACTGACGAACTTCCAAGTTTGAAGAAGTCAATCCAACGTACTGCTTTGCGACGGTTTATTCTGCACTGCAAACCAGAAATCTCGCAAATGCTAAGGGCAAGAGATATCAAAACTCTTAACGAGGCATTTTCGATGGCTTTGCAGGAAGAAAAAATTCTCAATTATACTCGTACATCTTCATCTATTAAACAAAAGAATTCGTCTCAATATTGTTCCTTTTGCAAAACAACCACCCATAATACAGCTCATTGCAGGAGAGGGAATTCTCAACGTCCAAATCCTCCTCCCCAAACGAGTTATAATACACATCATAGCTCCTACGATCCCAATAAATTTTGCAATTATTGTAAGAATAAAGGCCATTTAATTAATGAATGCCGAAAAAGACAGTACCGCGAACAAAATTAACAACAGGGGCTCCAACGAAACCCTCGGATCAACCATTTAAACTACAACCAGTCCCAGGAGACGAATGCCCTCCCAGAGGACTCAGAAATTCAACAGGCATTCAACACCGCGTAAGTCAATTTTCCACAAATGCAGATAACGCAAAGACCATTACGTTCACTTCAAAAAATTCAAATTATCCTTTAACTTTTCTCATCGACACAGGAGCAACCATTTCCCTTGTTAAACACGATGTTCTCATTCCGCAAAAAACTTTTTTGAATAAGGCCGACATTCTTGCAATAAATGGAATAAACCCTCTTGCTCCCATAACATCTCTCGGATCCACAAATTTAAATCTCTTCCGAAAGTTCATGTCATAAACAGTAGTAAAATTTCTACACCTTACGATGGAATCTTAGGTGATGACCTATTCGAAACCTATAAGGCCCAGATAAATTACCAAACAAAAGAAATAAAAATTGGCAACAAATTAATTCCTTTCAATGCTCCAAATAGGGAAAAACCCGTTGATTTCAAGGAAGTCAGAAATTTAAAAACGGAAACAATTAAATTGCCACCTAGGTGTGAATCTATTATTAGCATTCAAGTTGTTAATGAGGTAACTGAACACAAATCAGCTAAATGAACACGTTTTTCTACCTAATGCGTTGGTGAAAGTTAATGACAATAAAGCTATTTGTCCAATCATCAATTTAAGTGAACAATAAATTACAATTGAAAGACCTAAAATCACTCTGGAAGAAATTGAAAAAATAAATCTTATCAATTCAGTGAATCTCGAACAAAACAATTTCGTGCAAAAAACTAAGAGTAATGAAAATCGTTCTTTAAAAGAGATTATTCGAACACAACATTTAAACAGCGAAGAAAAATCTTCCATTCTGAAAATTTGTGAAAAATTCGCTCACATATTTCATCTACCTGGAAATAAATTATCTTCATCGACCACTCTTAAACACGAAATTGTCACCTCAGACCCAAAGCCGGTTTTTTCTAAAATGTATAGGTATCCTAAAAACTAGCCCTTATTGAATGTCACGATCATCCAATATCGGGTCATCAAGGATTCGAACGAACCTACGAGTACATAAAAAATCTATACTATTGGGACAACATGAAAAACTCCATCCGCGACTACATAAAAAAATGCCAAGTTTGCCAACAATCCAAAACGAACTTTTCCCCAAATAAAAGTCCCATGATGATTACAACAACATCTAAAAGATTCTGCGAAAGAATTTCAATAGATATCGTAGGCCTCTTACCAATAACAAAAAATAATAATAGTTTTATTTTACCTCTCCAAGACGATCTGACAAAATACATACAAGCGTATGCAATGCCAGAGCATAATGCAAAAATGGTAGCTTTAAACTTCTTGAACTTTTGCTCAAAGTTCGGTTTCCCAGAAACCATCCTTTCCGATCAAGGAAAGGAATTCACTTCAGCAACTTTCAAAGAATTTAATAAATTGTTATCAATAAAACATAAAACTTCCACCCCCTATCACACGCAAACAAATGGCAGTTTGGAACGTACAAACTTAACATTAAAAGACTATTTTAAGTGTTACGTCAATAAAGAAAATGAACTGGGATGAATTTTTAAGTCTAGCAGTAATTTCTTATAACACCCACTGTCACAAGTCGACAGGAAAGACTCCATACGAACTAGTTTTTGGACAAGACCCTAATCTCCCAAACTCTTTTCATAAAAATCCAACTGGTCATTCCTATTCGGACCTCGCAAATGAAATAGCAAGCAAATTGAAAATAATTCGCGAAGTGGTTAGGGAAAACCAAATGAAATCAAAAGAAAAGTCGAAAAAACAGTATGATAAAACTCATGCTAAAGAATATAACTTTAAAGAAAACGACATTGTTCTCTTGTACAACTCATTAGTCAAAAACACAAACAAAAGCTCAGCAAAGATTTCAAAGGTCCATATAAGATCATCCAAATCTATGATAACAAGACCGCGACGATTCAATTATCGCAAAATAAAAATAAAACTTATCATTTTAACTTATTGAAACCATACGTTTCAGATAACGGGACGACACTAGAAGAAGTGCAAGAAGTCGACCGTCAAAATGACTAAAGTCGTTCAAATTTTACTCTTACTACCCTACCTACACCTTACCTTTTCTCGCCCATACACCATCACCCCGATAAACTCCTCCAGTGGCTTATTGTATAACCATTTAGGAAAAGTCAAATTAAGCAACGATCAATTCACTTTACTATCATTCATTGACCTTTCCCACCTGGATGAACGTATCCAATTAGGTTATAAGGCCAATTATAAATCTCTAGCTGTGTGCAATAAAATTGTCACTGAACACGTGAACTATCATTGTGAAAATCAATTAAAATATTAAAAAACTAAATTGACAAAAATTTACATAAATTATGAGATAATTTCTCATCAAATTAAGAACACCCGTTCAAAACGTGGAGTAATCGATGGAATAGGCAACGGTCTAAAATGGCTGTTCGGCGTCCCAGACGCTAGCGATGCAGAATTTTATACTTCCTCGATAAGCTCTTTTATGTCAAATCAAAAACAAACAGAAACATTAATGCAACAGCAAGTAAGAATAATCTCTTCTACCATAACAAATTTTAATAATTCTCTTCTAAATTTAAATAAGAACGCAAAAACCTTAAACGATAACATCAAAAAGTTTGATGACTTCATGTCTCGTTCAAGTAATGATAGCAAGCTACTCGAACTTGAGAACCAGATTACTAATCACGTTCTCACCTTAGTCGAAATGACTGATGAAATTCAAAGCACATTAGACAAATGTATTAACGACATAACTCTAATAAGCAAGGATATAATTAGCAACAGTATATTGAACCCGAAAGAATTATTTGTCGAATTAACACAACTTCTAACGAAAGTAGCTTTATCATTAGAGGTAAATATGGAAAATATCTATCTTTATTATAAATTATTAGATGTTAAATCCTTTATAAAGGATAATCTTTTAGTCATAAGCTTTGATATACCAACAACTTCAAGCCTTCTCTATGACTTATACGAAATTCATCCCCTCCTTACACCTCATGTAGACGATCCTAAACTATTTTCCTACATTGAACCATCCAAACCTTTCATACTCATCTCCCTCACGAGAACGGTCTACTCTCTCTTGAACGAGCTTCAAGATTGTCAAGAATACCTTCCCAACCAATGGTTGTGCAGGAAAGTCTCAATATCCAGACGAATGGAAGACGGAATCTGCGAGACTCAGCTGTTTTTCAAATCTAAAACCCGCATTCCACCGTCGTGCAAGATCAAACATGTATTCGCCAACGTGGAAATATGGCACCAAATCTCCATCAACAAATGGCTCTATGTACTGTCCAAGCCAGCCACGATTAATCTACTTTGCAACCAGGTAGAAAACCACGAAGAGCTCCTGAGCAAAATAGGGCTACTACAGCTCGATGAACACTGCAAAGCGTATACTGACCATGCAATCCTTACAGCCGAATCGACCTTGGGAAAAGAAAACATTACAAGTAGAATTCCTACCACAAATATCATCGAAGATGACTGCTGCGTAAAGCTGAAAGAAAACATCACGACTAAAGCAATACATCTGGAACCGCTCACTCTCACAAATTTGGATCTCAACGAATTGAAATTCGCCCAACACAAACTAAGCCAATTCGATGAAATTCTCCAGCAACAATTGTCAAAGCCTTACCTACTGGAACATTCCAACTGGTTTATCAATCTACTCTCCCTTATTGGAGGTATAGTAGCACTGATCCTGGCTTATAACGCTTTGAAATGGTTAGGCGTTCTGACACTCCTTAGACGTTACTGCTGTTTCACTAAAGAGCCTAGAGATGCAGAATCAAGATTATCAAAAGCATGCTGCCTCCCGTGTGTGAATATCTACAACCAATCGTATAATCGAAATCAAAGAAACACCATTGATCCATCAGCTGGAGGTGAAACAATCATTGAATATGACGCAGAATTGCAACGATTGAACTACCCTATGGATGGTAATGAACAACCATCGAGAGTATCCAGTCGCAGATCCATTCGATCGACAAAATCTGAGTCCAAAGAAGCAACCCCGTTGCGAATAATAGCCAAATGACTGATTATGCTAAGTTAGAAAATATCATGTTAACTTTAAACATTTGTTAAGTTATCTTTATTTGAAATATCTTAAGTCACATTTATAATTACTCACTAGGGATGTACTTAACCTAGATAATTTAAATTTAGTCTTAGATAATTTTTCTTTAATTAAGAAAATTAGAAAAATTCTCAACTACCCCAGAGGTGTTGTAGGTACCAACATGTATCAATTAGGGTCATAAATCATAGAATCCCATAAATGTCACCCCCTCCACCTAGTCCTATAAGGGAATAGTATAAATAGGCCATCCCTTTTCGGGAACGCCAGTCTAAATTTTAATTATGTACGGTACGCATACAATTTAGCTCCAATAAATTGATTATTTCAAGGCGAGTGTTTTCTTTAATAGAGTAACTTCGTTAGTTGGTCATTTTATTGTATTTATCCAGTGTTAATTATTCGGTTTACGTGATTAGAGACAGTGATAGCATTGATATCTTTCACACGTATCAATCATTAAGAACCGATTCTTAAAAAACCTCCTATCATTAGTGAACTCGAGTAATCGGTTACGGAAGTTTTCCTTAAAACTTGCCCTGGTGTCAGAAACTTTCCTTAATTGTGTTGTGACCTCCGGGAATACAACAAAATATTCTGTAAACTGTAGAGGTTTACGCAAAAGCAATATTCTGAAAAAGTTCGGCAAGTTAATAATGTTCGTTAATAAAATAATAATCAAAGTTCGGCGTCTCCCAATATTCGGCAAAATGCTGAACTTGCCGAATACCGAACTTTTGTGAATATTCGGCACATCCCTAGCTATAGGTTTTACATAATATATTATGTATGTAAGTAGGTAGTACATATAAAAATATCAAGCATATATAGTACCTATACCTACATATACCTACATAGTACCTATACCTAAATACGAGGAATTAGAAGACTATTTTTCCATATAAGCTCAAAGAATCTCCCAAAAATGTATGTAGTGAAAATTTTATCCAGGACTTAGGTACTCTTAGAATAGACCGCTTAGAATACTTATGCTCACTGATTTAACAAGTAAAATAAAACTATGATATGAACTCTTGAACCCATCTCTGGATGGGTAGTGTAGGTGTCAGTACGAATTATACCTACTAGCCAAAATACCTATACATAGTTAAACTTGTGTTTCAGTTTTGATGATTTAATAATTATAAGATTTTCTGCTTTCACTGTTGTGGTTCCTTACTGCATTCAAATTAAGCAGCAACGTACTATAGGGTGTTCGAAAAGTAATCCGTTTTGGAGTAGGCCCTGACACAAAGAGGTTTGTCTTAGCTTAATTCAATCTTTACAACTGAGAGCTCTTGATTTTTTAGGTTAGGTCAGTTGTCAAAACATTCAAGGTCAAAACAACATAAAATAAGCACTCACTTTATCGACATTTTTATAAAACATAAATAAAATCAACAATTAATTCATTTAAGGATTCTCCTGGGCACATTTTAATAAACGGTTTCCCGCACTCCACTAAAGGCACTCTGTAATTGTTCGGATATCGGATAACTGCTAGGGTATCGGTATATATTACGACAGATAGTCGATCTTCTCATATCTCTTTCACTAAATCGGTTGCTTCGGAACTTTTTAAAATAGCAAATCCTTTTTCGGCAACTTTGGGAACTGATCTACATGATATTCTAAGCCATGCTAAGCCTGCAAAAGAGTCTTGGTTAAAACTTTAAGTTTTGGGACGTAAAACAAAATTTACCTGCCTAGTAGGTAGACTTCCAGTGCCGAGTCCACTGCTATATCACGGGATAAGGACAAAAGCGAGTACCTTTTCTAAGAAACTTGTAATAACAGGTTCCAACAGAAATCCAAGCACTTAGTTTTAGAAGCTTTTTTAGGGTTTGCAATCTTGATAATAATTATTCTAGACATCTAGAGAGAACATCCACATTCCATGAAGTTTAACCCCATTGCGAAAAAACTTTCAACTATTGCAGTTTTTCGCTTTTACGTGAGCGCTTTTAATTAATTTGAACAACTATAAACCATCGAATTAAAACAAAGTATGGAGATTACTGACATAAATAATAAATAAATAACAATAACCAAACTTCTGTTATAGTTGACATAGTAGACTTATTTTAGTAGACTAGTCTATTCGACTTTCTACTGTCAGTTTATATTTCTACCACGATTGTGATGCGCTGTCACGGTAACGTCCTGTAACTGTGATTTATTTGTCCGTTATTTCTAAATAACTTTAGTTTTACGGGTAGTTACATATAATGAATTGTCAATACTTCGTCCCCGAGTCTAAATATTTCATCAGATAAGCAACAAATACTCTGAAGTAGTGTTTTTTGCACACAAGTGTCTTTATTAAAAAAGAATCGACATATCATCGAGATTTCGATGCTCGATGGCGCATCTCTAGCGGCAAGTAAGTAACTGACAAACTGACTGACATTTTCGCAATTGTCATTTCAATGTAGTTAAAGATAGAAGGATAGGATAATAATAATTAATTTAATTTATTAAACAAGGAAAGCAATAATTACGTACCTATCCACGTTTGATAATTTAAATTTTAAATTGTTTAAATTAAATACCTAAAATCATAAAAATGCTGTTTACGTTAGAACAAAAAACGTTTCTAGTTGAAAGTTATTTTCGCAACGGCAGTAAAATCGATGGAATTTGGGTCTACTCCATAGAAAACTGTTTGATTGAGTTCCGAGAGGAATATCCTGGTGTTGCGATAGTTGTCCAGAATTTTAGGGAAGCTGTTTTGCGATACATTTCAAATTTTCGAGGAACAGGAAATGTTGTGACAACAAGAAGTGGCAGACCAAAGAGCCGTACTGAAGAGAAGGCGGAAATCGCTCGCAATATTATGCAAAACGATCCTCATACATCAGTTCGTCATCTAGCCCAGCAAATTGATGTTTCTGTGGGAACCTGTCATAAGCTACTAAGGAAAGATGCTCACTTGTATCCTTATCGAGTGACGGTGGTGCAGGAGTTGTTACCTCGAGACATTCCCGAGAGGCTAGAGTTTTGTCAATGGTTTTCGCAACATTTGCAAGACAATGAAGAAGTGTTCAGCAAGACTTTCTTCACAGATGAAGCATGGTTTCAAAGATCGGGATATGTGAATTCTCAAAATTACAGATCCTGGTTTGCTGAAAATCCGCATGTGTGCATTGAAAAGCCACTTCATCCTGAGAAAGTTGGTGTTTGGGCAACAATTAGTGGTAGACGATTAATTGGGCCAATCTTTTTTGAAAGAAACATTAGTGCTTTGCGGTACAGGGAAGAAATTCTTCAGCCTTTTTTGAACCAGCTGCATGACGATGAACTGGCTGAAGGAAATTTCCAGCAAGACGGTGCAAGACCCCATTGCACTATCGAAACACTCAATTTACTGAGGGAGCACTTTGACGATCGAATCATCAGTCGTAATACAGCCATAGCATGGCCAGCCAGATCCTGTGACCTCACACCATGTGAATTCTTTTTATGGCCATACATCAAAAACTCAATATTTGTGACACCAATTAATGATTTGGCAGAATTGAGACGCAGAATCGAGGAGAAGTTTGCCGAAATAAATGATACACCCGAACTGTTACAAAGTGCCCTTCGTGGAGTGAGAAACCGTATATTGAAATGTGTCCAGGAGGGTGGAGGGCACTTCGCTCACCTCCTAAATTAATTATAATTGATTTTAGTTTTTTTTTTTATGTGTCTTATGAAAAATGTCAATAAAGTGAGTGCCTATGTTATTAACGTTCTTGAATGTTTTGACAACTGACCTAACCTAAAAAAATCAAGAGCTGTCAGTTGGAAAGAGTGGATTAAGCTAAGACAAACCTCTTTGTGTCAGGGCCTACTCCATAACGGATTACTTTTCGAACAGCCTATACAATACGCTTTACAGGTACATAGTGATATTAATGATTAATAATTACATCGCTATGTTTCTGTTTCAAACATTTGAAAGAAACCTAGACTTTGAGATTACATAAATATTTTTCAATCATTCCAGGTGCAGTAAGAATGTCATTCCCAATCTCGGATGAGAGTTTTGAGAGACACAGCATGTGCTGGTTTCAGCATGCGAAGACCAGGCATTTAAGAGGGCATCAATAAATACTTTCGATGCCCTCTTTATGACGGTGATACTGTATAGTGCATAAGTTTATTTTGTTAAGATTTATCTTTTTATGTTTTTTAAGTTTATTTAAGTATGAGTGCCGATTGAAGGCTGAATTATTATTTTTTTTGTAGATTAAGTATTTGTTTTGATGAGTAATGATACTCTTTAAAGATAATGTGTATGTTTTAGCAAGTAAGTTTAAAGAATCTCAATATTAAGTATACCTCACGATACATCATTTTATTTTTTCTGGGAATCGTGTTGATTTGATTGGATATAATTTCCAATAAATTTGTTATTGTTACATTGTGGCTTTTATTTTAATTAGTGTTGTTGTTGTGCGACCTGTAACTAAAAAAAGAACACAGCGTAGGGCAGGTCAAAATTTAAGTAATTTCAGTATTTTGGTAGAATTTTTTAGACTAGACCATCATTAGAAATTTGTAATTTTAATCTCTCTCTTTTGTGGTGTGGTTAGTTCGCCGAAGAACTGACCGACACCCCATCTCCTCCGTTCCTTTCGGGTTCAAAGGAATCAGAAGGTACCCGGACGGAGCGAGAGGAGTAATACCCTCTGCTCGCCCATTTTTGGCCTTTTATTTCTAAATTTAAAATCAGGCGAGTAGAGAGGGTTGCAAAATTCATTATTAAATTTTTGAAATACTCTTTTCAGCCAAAGGTGCGTAAACGCACCCTTTTTTTTCTATTAAATTGAGTTTTTTTTTTAATTTTTGCTAAATTAGTCTTAGTTTATGTATTTTATAAAGACTTTAATAAAAATATCTTTAAATTTTTTTTTATTGCCTTGGCCGTTAATGGGTTAAGAAAAAACATAGGAAAGATTTTGTAATGAAAATCGGGTAAATTAATTTTTTATGGACATTTCATTCACCGCAGTTGCAGCCGCGCAGGCAAACGCTCTTCAGTGACTACCAGTGATGTGCCTTTAGGCGTAAAAAATTCATCCTCTACGTCTGACGTAAAGAATGTAAAGAATACGTAAACAATATACGTAAAGAATAGGTGTATAGGTAAAAAATGTAAAGAATAGATAAAGAAGGAAAACAATTAAAGAGCATGGTTATATGTTTGAAGTTTGTTTTGATTATTTAGCTTTGTTTGTTTACTTTATATTTGGAAAATAATGATTAATTGTTCTTGTTTGGTGTTGTAAATTGATATTATTAGCATTTATTACTGTTTATGGAATCCCACCCACCACCCCACACCACACAATAGATAACGATGGTAGGCAGAAGTCAAAATTCACGAATATATTCTGAGCTTCAGTTTACTTCAATAAAAATAAATAATACGAAATATGCCGCCCTGTGCCAAATATGTGAGAAATACCTTGCCAACACTGCAGTTTCCCGATTAAAGGCACATAGGTAAGTTAAAGTCAAGTCATTATTTGCTGAGTGAGATATATTATATTATTTATATTGTACTTTGAAGAGAACAAAGAATAATAAAACTGCATAGGTAGGGTAGTTAGGTACTCGGTACTAGATTACATAGTAAAACAAGAACTGAATTCAAGTTCTAATTCGCAGTACAATCATGATTTTTTTTTACATTTTAGGAATGTATGTCCTAAAACAGCAGATTTAAATTCCACTACTGCAAGTGATAATTATTTATCAGAAGAATCAAAAGGATGAGTTCAAAAACGCAAACATTTAAATATATCTTCGGCTTCGGATAGCGAAAATTAAAATTCTGATAATGAAGTTCCACTGCCAAGTTATGAATGTAATTCTTCAACTTCAGAACTACCCACAGAAGTATTATGGGAAGAAACTTTTTTCCATAAAGACACTGGTACAAATATCGAAGTAGAGTTGGAAACGGAAACAGAGGCTAATAAAGTATGTTTGAAAGTTTCAGTTATAAAAAAAATGTGTGAAGTACTGATTAATTATTTATTTCAGAATTTGAATGTTGAATTTTCAAAGTGTTTGCCGTCACCAGTACCATCCACATCATATGACGTTTCACTGTAGTCTCCATCTGCTAGTCGCACCAGACCACTTTCATCGGCAACCACCATTAGCAGCAGTGAATATTTGAGTTCTGAACATGGGTACTCCGATTCTTCATGCGGCTCAGTCTCACTTCCATCAAATTTTCATCCATTGACATCTGGCATATTATCATCGAAAATTATATCCGTTAAGCCGCCAATACTACCACGTACTTCCTCTGATAAAACTACCCCGAAAAAATTTATTACCCAAGGAAAAAACAAAAAAAATACTAATTTTGTTGACAAAATAACCTCTGAAGAAATAGATCAGCTTGGTGAATCGATAGCATACTTTTTTAAATACTTTAATACTTCAAATACTTTAATAAATACAAATTTTGTAATGGAGTTAAATAAATTAACAAAAAAAACTGCCTTTTTCGATCCTTACTCAACCTTAAAACTTATCATAATAATAACATCAGTTATTCCAATTCAATCCAGATAATCACAATAAAATTCCAAATAAATAACCTAAAATGTAGGATTGCCAATAGGCATGCCATAATAATAATAATAATAATACTCATTCAATCAATAAAAAATGAAGCATACATTATTTATTACTTTTATTAGTAATTATTAATTATATAGTCTGTACACTGAGTGTTGTCTGTTGTGATAACTAAGGATACATCATCTCGTTATGTTTCTTACTCCTTCTATTGCATTGCATAGTCAATCGAGTTAGAATGGGACGTATTGTCAGAAATACGTTTCAATCGTCAGCAATTCTAAAAATATGAGCGACAGTGAGACGGAAATACAACTCGCATCTTGATACGCTTAGATTGATATGATATTACGATAAGATTGTCGTCCAGCTGATCGGCTACTGTCAGTAGTGTCAGTGACAGCGCTAAATATACTAATGAGGTTTGTGTTGTGATTTGAAACGTTTTTAATACGAAATTAGCAGAATTACCTGTGATATTGTACGGTGTGATAAACTATTACTATTAGTAACTTGTTAATTACGCGAATGCCTAAAAATCTATTTCCTTGTTTTTATACGCTTAAAAAAACGGACTGGGTATATTCTCGCAACGAAATACCTACAAAAAATTACACAAAATGCCTGGGAAACGATTGAACTCCCTAGTACGTGGTCTTGTGGTTAAATTGCTGGAATATTTTACTTGCAGAGTAAGAAAACGGAGGTGTTTTGCTTCCTTTTAAACGGCAACCAGCAGGTAGGTGACATGATTCTAATCATGATGATAACAATAATTATTATCATTCTTATTTACTTCGTCAATAACTTGTCGAAATAATATATTTGTAGGATATTCATTATTCCTCAACACACGCCACTGATACGAACTGCGATACCACATCTGGTTCGACTTAGAAATAAGTGTATGAATGAAATCGAATTCAATGAAATTGTGTAGTCAGAATCAGTGTAGCATGACAACGGACAACACTCAGTGGACAAACGATACATAAACAACTGCAAGTCATTCATAACTTCATTTCCATTTCATAAGCAGAGCAGAGTAAAATGAGTAATGACATTGACTAATGACAGTAATGACAGTGACACTGAGCATTATTTACATTCTTTACGTCTCTGACTTTTTTACATTTTTTACCCCGAATTTTCCGAAAAAACTCCATGTATAGAATAAATTCTTTACCCGTAAAGAATCGCGTAAAGAATAGACGAAGATAATACGGCACATCACTGGTGACCACCCATGTCGCTCAACTGCTCTTATGTTTAGGTCTGCTAGCCATATGCACGGGTTGCTATAATTTCTTTATCTTAAGTTATTTGTTGTTTGTATAGTATACCGAGCATCTGGCTGTTAGTTTAGTTTAGAATCAAATCAGTTTATGTTATCTAATGTAAAAAAATCCTATAGTTATCTACAAAAAAATGTATATTGACAAGTTAGCATTATTCCCCTTTATTTTAAAATACCTAGAACAAATATTGCTAATACGGTGATTACGGACTCTTATACGGACTCTTATGCTCTGGCTCTTCCGACAAGAAAAACATTGTCAACAACATTATTGGATTCTCATTACGAAGAAGTCAAGAGTGATGTAGAAATGGCTATTGCTGAATCTGGTCACTTAGCATTGCAGTTAGATGACTGGTCAAATATAAGATCAGAAGGCATTATTAATTTCGTTGTTATAACGGCAGAGCAAAAACCTTTTTACATAAAAAGTTTAGAAACAAAAGAAAATCGCCACACTTCAGAATAATACTGCTACAGAAATTGTGAACGTAATCAATCAGTATAATACATCAGTATAATATAAGTGTATAGCAATTATTACCGATAAGGCAGCTAATATGAAAAAAGCCACCGCTTCTGTAAGCGAGAAGTTCCCACATATTTCAAGCATAGGCTGTTTGGCACATACATTGCACCTAATTATTATGGATTTATTAAAATTTCCAATGATGACTTCCTTCATAAATAAGGTCAAAGATATAATTATATTTCGTTTCATTCCATCAGTCTAGAACACATTGGCAACTCTGCCTAGAGTGTGATTCTGTCACTATTTTAAAGAGAGAAAGTAAGCGCTCGCACCCCCTACCCCCTGCCACGACATCCTCAAGTATCTCATTCTTGTATTTAGTGTCTTTCTGTTAAGAAGTAAGTGCAAAAATTGTGTGTGCCAGTGCCTTAAAAATTTCAAAATTCGAGATGTCGAATAAGAGAGTGCTTCACGGACTAAACAGAAAAATAAGAAAACTTAAGGCTACTCTCAATCGTTTGGCTGAAGATTCTTTTTCAAGTAAGTTCACAAATATTACAACTATCCTTGAGAAGATATATTTTTCTTTGTCCTTGTGGGTACCTACTCATAATCGTCGGTATAAATATACATATAAATATAGTGCCTTTATTGTAAATCAAATAACGGATAACAATAGTTTTTCATTCCGCAATCGTAGATCAGGGCTTTTCATTCATAGCCCAGGATCACATATTAACATGATACTTACGGAGTTGGTTGCGCCAAGGAGTTACCTTACCATAGGCCTTGAGTCGCTTTGTGTGATAACAAGGATTTACCTTTACCGCAAGGCCCTGGACTGATATCACATCACAAAGGTTTTTTGAATCGGGAGATTACCTTTACCATAAGGCCCTAGTTACAAAATAACCACTAAAATCCACTCCATTAGTTAGATACATAAAATCTCACTATTAGTATCATATAGTATCATAAGTATCATATGTAAGACCTCGAATTTATTATATTAATTTGTCTTTTATATTCGTTAAAAAAAAAGCAGGCAATTTTGCATATTACTGGCAACATGGTTTGAAATTCGTCAACCAGTTATCGGTCTCGATCTCAAATATCAAAGGCACTCTCTCCTATACCTGGACCTAACGGTACTGGGTAATACAAAGAGCCACAGAGAGGCCGGCATAGCGCTCCGTTCTTTCACGGTCATTTCGAGTTATTTCATCAGTATTCCCTTCCTTCTCTTTAAATATATCTCGACAGGTCTAGATGCATACATATAATATATCATAATATTAACGCAGACCTTGGGAAACCGTATATAATTGGCCTTTACCTAACCCAAGCAGCATTTTAGGTTAAATTTACGTCGATTCGACGTAATTTAGGTATACTAATCTAATTCACCTAACCTAAATTACGTAAAAATTACCTCGAATTTACGTAAGCAAGACCAAAGTGAGAGTAGATATTACGTAAATTCGTCGACATATTTGGGAATTATTACTATGAAGTTGAGTCAATATTACTAAAATAGGTAAATTCGACGTCCGTTTTACGTAAAATCGACCTACTTAATATTTACTTGAAATAGGTAATATAAACCAAATGCACTCGCGAGTGTGAGAGAGAGAGGCCGTTTACTGGTTAAAGCAAAAGCAACAAGAAGCGTGCATTTCAAATAGTTTATCTCTTTTCAAGTCTCTCACTTCTCGATGTTGGCGCGCAAGTCTTCTACCCCTGAAGGATGTCCAATCATTATAATGAAGGAATGAAAAACTATTATGGAATAGAATAATCTATGGGTTACTTCTGAAATCAAAAAACAACGAGCTGTTGTGACTTCCTCCGAGCCTGAATTTACTTGCCAATGAAATTTTCCGAGGAAACTTAATATTATATGTGGTAAAAAACATTCGCGCCCCGTCAATTTGGTTGTTTAAAGCTTTTTTTTTAAATAATGGCAACAAAAAAAAGAGTAGATTTGAAAGGTAAAGTTTGATGTTATTAATTTACAGTATTTTAATATATTCCACCTTCGACATCTTGGAATGTTAAATCTTACCTTGGCAGCAAAAATGTTTATTAAAATTATTAGATATAACAATGGAGTGCCATGGAGTCCTGAGATAATGACGGATTTTATTTGGTGTAACTTTAAAGGCCTATTTAACTAAATTACTTACTATGAAGAAAATATTTCTTTATAAGAAGACTACGAAATCAAAATTACTTATTTTTTCTTGAAAGTTGAATTAGGAAGAGCCTTATTAAGGAAAAAATTACCTACTTTTAGCATACATTTTCTACAAAGTTAGTAAAGTTATTCGAACGAACGAAGCCGCGGCCCGCCGAATCCGACCGAACCGAATGACGTGACGATTGCGTCCGACTCCGAACGACGATTACGGTGAGGTGCGCTATTGAATACAGTGTTGCCAACTTTGTAGATTTTTTACTAGATTTAGTAGAATTTGATAACTTTCTCAAATAGTGGAATTTCTTGGTAGAAGCTTTGTAGTTGTTATCACTACACTGCATGGCCGATATAAGTGCAGTAGTTTACTGGAAACTACCTGAAGCAAATTATGAAACAATGTTGTCATGTTTTTTTTTAAGTTATAGCAATATGCAATATGTAATTATAAAAAGTTGCATATCAATATTTGTGCCTATAAATCCTGTAATAAGATCTGTAATAGGTCGCAGCGCATCTGACACCCTCAATATCAATATCAATCAAAATCCTATAATATCTTACCGGATGGTTTTTATGTTTATTTACTGAGACTCTACTGAAATATAATTATTTTATCCTTATTAATTGTACTAAAAATAATAAAAATTATGTTATCATAAGTTATAGTTTTTGACTGTCTCTGTACAAATGCTTCAAGTTTTCTAATAATTATATTATTATCGTGTAAACTCTCTTAATAATCTTACAGTGCGAACACCGGCAACGTCTGCAATTAAATTCACGGGGAGAGAGTTAAAACCATCTTATTCTTGCTTAAAGAGAGTAAACCAATGGTCCCGCCTGATAATAGACAGAGACAGTCTGCTTCTCCTTCTCCAGTTCCAGTTGAGTGGAATCATGTTTTGTTTACGAATTACTGCTTCCTAGAACGACTCGTTGGACTGGGTAGATCTTAGACTATATTAATAAATATGGACCTCGCCTTCCCTATCTTAGCTTAAAGTCAGTTTTGGTTTGTTGATATTCTCTCTCGCACTCATATGCTGCTTGTGGTGGGGTAAGGGGAACGACGTAAAACGTAAACCAACAGACCGCAAGGGCAGGGGCGCGCTCGAGTTCAGTTATTAGGGCAATGTAAATGTAATAATTACATAAATTATAATAATGATCACAATATTCATAGTATTATTATTTTATTTGCAGTTTTTGTTACAAAAAACATAAATTATGAAAATACTTCTAGATATTAAATTAAGAAAATATACCGTGTGTCCCCGGATAGGTGAAACGACTCTTATAAAAGACAAAAATTTTTTGATTTCAATTTTAATTTTTTGGGGTTCAGCCCTGCTTGGCTTAAGAATAAATTCTAACAAAATTTTAGTTTTGAAAAATCAAGCATACCTGGGAAATTTCCAAGAAACCGGTTTTTCTGTTGAGTAAAGTGCCTTTTATGTGGCAAAAACAACAAAATGTTACTTGAAAAAGTTGTTCAGAATCAACATTTAGGTCCCTATACCAAATTTCAAAATCATAGGTCAACTTTAATTTTTTCATTAATTTTTACGTTTTATTTCACAAATCAAAGAATTTCATTTTGTAACAATGACTGCCATGGAAAAACCAAATTGTACCCATAGCAATAGCAATTTGTCAATATAAGTCTTTGTTACAAATGAAATTCTTTGATTTGTGAGATAAACATAAAAATAAATTAAAAGATCAAAGTTGGCCTATGATTTTGAAATTTGGTATACGGACCTAAATGTTGATTCTGAACAAATTTTTCAAATAACATTTTGTCGAATTTGCCACATAAAAGGCACTTTACTCAACAGAAAAGCCGGTTTCTTGTAAATTTCCAAGGCATGCTTGATTTCTCAAAACTAAAATTTTGTTAGAAATTATTCTTTAGCCAAGCAGGGCTGAACCCCAAAAAAATAAAATTAAAATCAAAAAATTTTCGTCTTTTATAAGAGTCGTTTCACCTATCCGGGGACACACGGTATACTTATACCTACCTATACAAAATAAAAGGTACAAAAAGGTAATAACAATTTAGCAAATAAAAAATCGATAGGAAAGTCGGAAAGCAATAATATACATCAGTACATAAAATATATTTTCAATTTCTTACATATTTAGTTTATTTTATTCTAAAAATAAATAAACGAACCTAATTAAAAATTTGTCAGATACCTAATCACTAATTTTAAAATGCCCGGTATTACTAAAGTTTTGTTCTGATATTGCTGGGAGTGAATTCTTCTCAATTTTAGAAGAATTAATTGCCGATAGTTATGATAGTTATGCGAATTTTAATACCGTTTCTAAACTAATCAAAAAGGTAATAATACGAATATTATTTAAAAATATATGCTTACCTGTCACTACAATTATTATTACACTCTACGCCCATGACCATGTATCCTTTGTTTTGATTGATGGCTTTGGGTTGCTTACGTAGGAAACTGATAGACTTACCTTCTTTCGAAGTTTTCTCACAAACAGAACACGTTTTCGCCACTTTTTTTTAACTTAATTGAAAAATTAATTATTAAAGCTTAAAACGAGTGAAAGCTAGAGCTGAAAATATAAATAGCAAGGAACTTACAACTGTTTGAAAAACTCCAACCCTTATTGTGGTGTTATGTAAACAAACGGTCTGACAGGATGTAAACATTCATGTTGCCAGATGTAGCAAAGTAAAACGGGTATAAGGGATCCAGCGATTTACAGCCCAACAATTATCACTGGAGAGGTTGCGCTCTTTTATTGTAAGTGCCAGTATTATTATTGATCTGGCATTCATTGTTTTGAACAGTCTTGTTTGGAGAGAGAGGGATGTCGGAACACTTTTACAGTGTTTATGTCTTGGTCCATCTTTTATTTAATAGTCAAAGGGGTAGATAGATACCTACTATTCATAGTAATATAATAACCTACTATTCCTTGTTTTTATTAAAATAGGTATTCAGTATTTTCGTTGTAGGACTAATAATACTATAATATAATAATTATACAGGGTGTCCCGTAAGTAATGGTCCGTGGTGAAATGGGAGATTCTTGGTTTAAAAATATTACGATCTGACACTACTTGCTCTAACAAAATCTTGATAATAAAAAAGGTACAGGGTGGCAAAGTTGAGATTAAAAAATTTTCTTTTCAAAATATCTCGAAAAATTGTAGAGGTACGAACGTGAAAACTTGGTGATAGATGTTTTGCGGTATGAGAAATCATAATTTGATATCCGTGTCGATGTATTTTATAGAGGGCGCCACTTAGGTCATGTTGACGACGTAAATGAACACATAACTTTTTTATCCTTCAGGCTATCGCGCATTTTATTGTGAAATATTAAAACTACATCAGTCTTGAGAAAAAAAGATATACTGATTATCAGTCTCAAAAGTTAGTGGTTTTCGAGATAATTGACAGTTAATAATTTTCTCTACTGATACTGTTCAGAATTTTTTGCTTACTGATAGTAGTTGGAAAATAAAAAAATGCCGAGACATAATAATTTTTTAAATTCAGATAAGAGAGATACGATTTCTCTTTATTGCAAACAAAACTTCAATGGGCAAGCTGCAAAACGAGAATACCTGTCACGATATCCAAACAGACTGAAACCTGATAATCGACTATTTCAGAATCTGTATAGGAATTTAGGTGAATATGGTTCATTTGTTTGCTTTTTAATATGTCAAAGTGAAAAATGTTTAATTGCCAAAATGCTGGTTATTATCTCAACCTACTGCATTAAGATTTCTGATAATAAAAAAAAAATAGAAATAATGCAGGAGATTATTAAAACGTGATTATCTCGAAAACCACTAACTTTTGAGACTGACAATCGGTATACCTTTTTTCTCATCAATGATGTAGTTTTAATATTTCACAATAAAATGCGCGATATCCTGAAGGATAAAAAAGTTATTTGTTCATTTACGTCGTCAACATGACCTAAGTGGCGCCCTCTATAAAATACATCGACACGGATATCAAATTATGATTTCTCATACCGTAAAACATTTATCCCAAGTTTTCACGTTCGTACCTTTACAATTTTTCGAGATATTTTGAAAAGAAAATTTTTAAATCTCAACTTTTGCCACCCTGTATCTTTTTTATTATCAAGATTTTGTTAGAGCAAGTAGTGTCAGATCGTAATATTTTTAAACCAAGAATCTCCCATTTCACCACGGACCATTACTTACGGGACACCTGTATAGGTGGAGTGCATCATCTTTATTGCAATTAAAACTTGATTGTTATTAAATTAAATACTAATACCTAAGTATTCTTTAGTATTTATTGCGTCATTTTATATTATTATTGACTTAAATCTTAAATAATTTAAGAACAGAATACTAAATTTAATTTATTGCGTAATTTTAGAATTAGCGAATTTCGTAATTGTTTAGTGTTATTTTATTATACTTATCGGATTTTGAGATGATCAAGGTCGGGTAAGCTCCCTGCCTCTAGCTGGTGGTGGCCCAGAACATTACTTCTTTTGAGTTCTAACGCATCGCCATCGCAGTTGAGCAGTAGGTGACGTAAGCTTAAGTAGGTAATGTAAGCTTTCAATCTCTGTTATTGCAATAATGAACCATGAAAATTGTTAATTATTACTTCACATTTCTTTACATTGGTCGGAAAGTAATATTTTGTGACAATGTTGACTTTTTGATGAGCAACAAAAAAGTTGACTTTTTTGATCCAATGCACTTTTAAGGAGAAACTTTTTTTTTACGAGAGCCCTTTTTTTTCTGGATAGCTACTTGAAGCTCCAAGCACCAGTGTTGATTAGTTTAATTTGAACAGAAACAAATTTGAAAAAAAACAGCTCGCATCTCCTTGGAAGTGAATTGCATCAAAAAAGTCAACTTTGCCACAAAATATCACTTTTCGAACAATGTAAAGAAATATGTGAAGTAATAATTAACAATTTTCACTGTTAATTAACAATCCATTAACATTATCATTGCAATTAACAAGTCCATTGCAATAAAAGATTGAAAGCTTGCATTTAAAAAATATTGTAATTTGAAATTAAGTCTAAAGTCAAATTTGTAAAATATTTTTTTTAATTTAATTTTTTTTTTAATATTCAAAAGTCGTATGTCTTTGCATCTTGCATCATAAGACTATCAATAGCGTTAGATGTTAAATTGAGTGGTGAGTGTTAGTTGGTGTTTGTGCAGTGCGTTTCTCGTTTTTTTCTGGTTTAAATTTTTCAGCTACTTTTTGAGCTGTTTTGTTTGATTTTTACGATTTTATTCAGAAAGAGAGTTCAGCAACAGGTTTGTTTCATTTTATTACAAATTTCATAAAATATTTTTGCTTACAGTTTTCTTATTTTTTATGTATTTCTTTCTCATAGAATGGCCAGCAGCTTCAGATTCGTAGGAGTCGAATTTAGAGAAGAAGAAGAAGGTGGGGTTGCCCTGGTATCTGAAAATTGGCTGACTCCTAGAAAAAGGAAGGTTCATTGGTCACCTTATAAATCACAAAATGGATTTAAGAAAGCTTTGAAGGGTCACGAAGAGCCAAAAGAAAATTGACAGTTGTATATGATTAAAAAATGTTTATTCACCACTGGTTTTAGCTATCCCAACATTTATTTCATATTTTTTATTGATTTTCTTTGTGCAGATGATTATGTGAAAGGGCTTCAAAAGCTAAAAAAATCAGAAGAAACCTCGGATGTGGATACCTCTGAAGCGGAAGGAGGCATCAGACAAAGGAATCCACCAAGAAGATTCTCCTTTGAAAATAATTCAAGGTTTGTGACAATTTTATTCATTATTTATAGTGATACAAAGCAACTTATGTCTTCAGGGGACTTGATTCAGACAGCAATTATAATGTAATGTTCACCAATAAGAATCATGAGTTAGTGACGGAACCAGCAATTATCAATCTTGTGGATGATTTCACAGGCTTTACTACGGATGTTAATGCAGTGTCATTAAATAAAGAGGATTTTGAAAAATGTAAGTTTCATGAGTCTGATGATTTGCAAAATCGATTATTTCATTAGTGGTCAGTGTGATTAAATAGATGTTTTCTAATTTCAGTGAAAAAGGATGTAATTACGGAAATAAGACGCGAGTTTGCATCAGGTAAGTAAATAATTTTTAATCATATTATTTTGTTTTATTTCCATTTACTATTATAGTTAAAGGAAAGAGAAGAAAAACTCCATGTGGAACTTGTTCAAATAAGAGTTCTGCTCTCAAATATTGAAAAGACATTGTTGATGACACAGAGAAAGAAAGTAATTTTGAGGAAAAATTTACTTTCCCATTGAGAAGTGTCGAAGACATTGAAAACCTCAATAGGGAGCTGGAAAAAAATAAAGAATATAAAAATTACTTTTTGAGAAGATTTTACCAGATAGGAGGCAAAGATGGTTGCAACAAGGGTGAAAAAGTAACAACAACACTTGCGGAAATTTTGTTTACGAAAGAGGTTTTGGTGAAAATGTCGTGGACCGGAATTTCAAGAACCACAGGTCTTGAAAAAAAAAACCGCTTTCCAGGTGAGATTTATACCCTCTTATATAAAACCATGTAACTGATTGAATGTTTCACAGGTGTTTACTTGGCTGATTGCTGCATTTTATAGCATCATTCACACTGCAGATTCCAGATGGACAAATAGGTAATGATAATATTTGTTTTTTCAAAGACAAAATTTTGAAACATTCGAAGCAAAGGGCAATTGCTCAAAAAAGGAAAGACATGAAGAAACAAAACCAAATAAACAGTGGGGATGTAGGAAATTCTGCACAAATGGAAGACCACATGAATGATGATGTAATAAGTTCTGTACAGGAAGTAAGTTCATGAAGTTTTGCATCTAAAATAAGTGCATCTATGTTGTGTTAACTTTAATTTCAAGTGTTTATTTGCAGGGTAACACTTCTCCAGATTTAGTAAGGAATGAAGCACCTAATCTATCGAACTGAAAATTGTATTAATTTGATTTTTTTTTTAGAAATAATTATTGAGATAGTGTTTTTGTTGGAAAATTTTAAGGGGTATTCACGAGATTCCTAAAATGCGTGGTTTTACCAAAATTTCTCTTCATAATTCAGAAAACCAATCAGAATTGTTATTTTTTTTATAAAACTACGAACTGTCACGATTTCATAAAACTACACGCGTTTTACGAACCTTATGAATACTCCTTGAATACTTCGTTTAAAGTTTTGTACATGCTTAATAAGTTTATAAAGAAGTTTTTTTTGTATAGTTTAATATTTCGTTTCCATTTTATGATTATTAGTTATTAGGGTAGTTCGATATTTTTTTTATGACTAGTTTCTAAAAAGTTGTTCTGTGTTTATAATAATTAGAATCATATTACTTACTTGTTTTAATTGAAAATTGTATTCATTTGACTTATGAAAGATAAGACTGACAAGATTTTCTTAGAAATAATTATTGAGATACCTAGTTCATGTTTTTTTTTGGAAAATTTTAAGGGGTATTCACGAGATTCCTAAAATGCGTGTAGCTTTACCAAAATTTCTCTTCATAATTCAGAAAACCAATCAGAATTGTTAATTTTTTTATAAAACTACGATTTTTTTTTATAACTACGTAATTTCAAAAAAGTTGTTCTGTTTTTATAATAATTAGAATCATGTTACTTACTTGTTGTAATTGAAAATTGTATTCATTTGACTTATGAAAGATAAAACTGACACAAGATTTTTTTAGAAATAATTATTGAGATACCTAGTTCATGTTTTTTTTTTGGAAAATTTTAAGGGGTATTCACGAGATTCCTAAAATGCGTGTAGTTTTACCAAAATTTCTCTTCATAATTCAGAAAACCAATCAGAATTGTTAATTTTTTTTATAAAACTACGATTTTTTTTTATAACTACGTAATTTCCAAAAAGTTGTTCTGTTTTTATGATAATTAGAATACTTACTTGTTGTAATTGAAAATTGTATTCATTTGACTTATGAAAGATAAGACTGAAAAGATTTTTTTAGAAATAATTATTGAGATACCTAGTTCATGTTTTTTTTTTTGAAAATTTTAAGGGGTATTCACGAGATTCCTAAAATGCGTGTAGTTTTACCAAAATTTCTCTTCATAATTCAGAAAACCAATCAGAATTGTTAATTTTTTTTATAAAACTACGATTTTTTTTTTATAACTACGTAATTTCAAAAAAGTTGTTCTGTTTTTATAATAATTAGAATCATGTTACTTACTTGTTGTAATTGAAAATTGTATTCATTTGACTTATGAAAGATAAGACTGAAAAGATTTTTTTAGAAATAATTATTGAGATACCTAGTTCATGTTTTTTTTTGAAAATTTTAAGGGGTATTCACGAGATTCCTAAAATGCGTGTAGTTTTACCAAAATTTCTCTTCATAATTCAGAAAACCAATCAGAATTGTTAATTTTTTTTTATAAAACTACGAACTGTCACGATTTCATAAAACTACATGCGTTTTACGAACCTCGTGAATACTCCTTTAATACTTCGTTTAAAGTTTTGTACGTACTTAATAAGTTTATAAAGAAGTTTTTTTTTGTATAGTTTAATATTTCGTTTCCATTTTATGATTATTAGTTATAAGGGTAGTTCGATATTTTTTTTAACTAGTTTCAAAAAAATTGTTTTGTTTTTATAATAATTAGAATCATATTACTTACCTACTTGTTTTTTAGAATCTAGAAGTTTATAAAATAAATATAAATAAAACGTCTAACGTTTTTTTTGTTGGCTTAAATCTGTTTCTTTTTTCGATAAGACTTTTACAGTAGGCACTTTTACAAAAGACTCGATAAAATTTTAAAATAATTTATTGATATACCTAGCTGTTTTTTTTTTTGTTAATGGTGGGTGTGTTTTATTTTGTGTGTGAGTTTGACCAAGTGAGTTTGACCACTTTTATCTAAACTGTTTTTAAAACAATACAATCTCCACTTTGCTACTTTTTAGAAAAGTTTGGATGTAAATTTTTATTTCTTACAAACATCAACTCTAGGTGCATTAATACATTTGACTCTAAGGTAGGTATAATGAAAACAATAATTGTCAAACATGAAATAAATAGTTTATTAATTTGTACGCCATGAAAATCATTTACCTAAAGCCGGTCGCTCATCTGACGAACGTCACATTGCCGAAGAAGTTTTGTCATGTGTGAGAGCGAAAACTCGCTACTGAGCTCTACTTTTACACAAGACGAAATTTCTTCGGCGATAAGAACAATTGCAAACATTCGTCAGATGAGTGACCGACTTCATGGTAAAATGTTTAAATGATATAATAAGTCAAAAAAAGTATCAGATAACGAACATAAGCAAGTATCATAAATTGCATGCATTTGTTACTAAATTTTTCAATAACGCTAGAGTTTCTTATTGAAAACTGTTTGAATACTTGGGGTTAATGGTATAATTATGTAAGAAGTTTGGAATATGGCATATTCCGCACGAGCGAAGAGGTGAAAGAGACAGATCTAAGAAGAGTGCAGTATATGCCATGCCAAACGTCTTTCAGACATTATTTTCTCTAGACTACAATAATTATGAACAACAATTATTCTTGTTTAAATTAAATTAATTTGACACTTCTATAGGCTGATCAGTAACTCAAGTACTCTGAGCATGGTGTGATAAACTTACTTAAAAAGAGTATCAACTTTTCTTACAGCAGTTCTGTAAGGTATTTCTTTTCCAAAGATATGGCCATTTAAAAAAAAAATTACAATGGCAACACTGCACTGAACATGTGAATAAGTTCGGATTAGATAATTATTTTTATTTCCATGGCAATAAGGGCATTTTAATATTTTACATTCAAAGTGGAGTTTGGGAGGTTGCCAGACGCCATATTTTTTTGAATTTAGGTATGGTATTAATTTTTAACATTTTCAATTTCTCTGTAAGGTTTTGTCGAAAAAAAGCATATACTGTTTGATCTAAATACGATAATATTAGACCTAATTATTATTATGATATTATTTATAAACAATATAAAAAATTATTATACAGGGTGTCCCGTATCGTTATGTTCAAATTTTTTGAGCATATAGTAGGCTTAATTTTGAGCCCAAAAAACCCAAAAGTGACAGGTCTATCTTTATTCGTTACGAAGTTACAGGCCTAAGAAAATTATGACTAGTAAATAACAAAGATTCAACTTTGAAAACCACACAACCACATGTGTTGTGGTTTAGGCTAATAATTTATTGTTATGGTAACGACATGAGTAAATGTCACCGAAATAAACATTAGAAGAGGTTCTCCTGCTCATACAAAATGGCATTTGCATTGAAATATATGGGGCACCAACATATTTCGGAATTGGCGTTTGTAACTAAATTCCAAAAAGCAATTATTATTGGATCGTATTCAGCATCCTGGTCAATAGATCGGTCGCGAAAAAAGAAGAAAAATTAGAACTGTTACTTCTGCAGTAGGCCTCCGAGCACAACTTTGTATTCAGCAAGGAATAGGACATTTTTAACACATGATAAACTAAAGATTTGGTCAATAAAATAAGCTTTATGTGGTTTTCAAAGTTAAATTTGGTATTTACTAGACATTATTTTCTTAGGCCTCTAACTTCGTAACGAATGCAGATAGACCTGCCACTTTTGGGTTTTTTAGGCTTAGAAATAAGCCTACTATATGCTCACAAGATTTGAACATAACGATACGGGACACCCTGTATATAAACAAAAGTAAACTAAATTTTGATACACTGTAGTTATTTCATAATAAAAAATTGTACACGATTTTATTGACATATTCATTCAGTTTTATTGAAATAAACGAAAATTTTTACTTTAGTGCAAAGTTGCTTGTTCCTTCGTTGTTAGGGAGACAAGTGTGAGATTTCTATTACAGTGCTAGTTACCATTTCCGAAATTGTATTCGCTCTAGGCACGCTGCCGAGTAGACAGAACAATGGGCGATTTTCCATTCGGGTATTGTTAAAAAAAATTTTTGACGGTTGTCTAAAAAAAGTATTTAGTTTCTTTGGTGAACTTTTCACTATTTTTACATCCAGATAATATTTTATTAATCGCAAATTATTCAAAATAGAGGGAGTAAAAATAATCGATATATCTATGAGTAAAAATAATTTATGACGTTATTATCAATTTTCCATTTATAGTGGAAACTAGGAAGAGATCAAGTGCTTCAATTTATTTAAGGTAGTTTCTAATCCAAAGTCTGTGGGTGTATTCGAATCCCCGCCAGGGATGCCAAATGCAGCGGTAGCGAAGAAAAATTTTTGCCTAATGCAGAGTCAGCGTAGGCTAAAATTTGCTGGGTCAGCAAAACGGTAAAGTTTCGAGAGAATGTTTCATGATGAACTTCTCAAGAAATAATAATTTTGAATAACTTGAAAAACCGAATCAGATGCTATCAGAGTGTCAGTTATTCTGCTGCTTTAATTTTAAACGTTTACACCCTTTATAGGTATCTAAGGTAGGTTAGGGATGCCAATTAATTCTTCTTAGTTGTTAACTCGTTTAAAACAAGTTCTTATCTATATTGTGCTACCTAAACTCTATGAAGAACTAATAAAAAATAGATTTAGGGTGATAGAGATGTTAAAATGTTTTTCAAAGAATTAAGTTATAATATACAGATTTAATGATCAAATTATGTTTTACATTTCCTGTTTAATTAAATCAATAATTATCCTGACTTATTCTAAAGATTTTAATTTGAAATATGTATTTTCAAACAATTAGTTTGTTTAAAATAAAGGATCCTTTACTTTGTACAGCTTAGGTACAATAATCAAATACTTTCGATATTATTTATATCGGGAAAAAGAAAGTCTGTGAGTGGTGGTTAATTAATTCACAAAATAGCACTGATCTTCCTGTAGTTCCATATCACATTTGATGAAGTAAAATAAAGGCAACTTACAGTTTCCGGAACGAAGTTGACTGATGAAAAACTGTCTTTATTTGGACAGTAAAAAGGATATTATGTGCTCCTAGACTTCCAAACTTAGGTTGTTTGTTCTGTTGGGTGGGATGTTCGATCGAGCATTGAAATCTCCAGAGAATCAGCAAGTGTGGAGTACGTGCCTTGACAAAGCTCCTGAGGTTGAAATACCAAACAGCCCTAGCACCGGGAAAATGTCCTGTTGCTATTTAAGATCTCCAAATCCGCTAAGTTATTTCACCGTGGATGAGTGAAAATGTGGTATGATGAACCAGATAGAAGTGGAAAAGAAAACAAGTGACGCTCCCTTTATTTCCTCAAAGTTCAAGATGGCTGCCTCGTTTACAATAGGCAATTAACTCAGATATTCGTAGGTACAGATGAAGATATGGTATAAACCAAAGATAAGGTAAGATAAGGGTCTAAGGTAAAGTTTAAGATAAAATCCCCAAAGCTAAAAATAAAATAATAATCGAATTAGAACCTATTTTCAGAATAATCGTAATGGCGACTTACCCTGTACAACAGGCTTTGTAGGGAGAACGGTCAAGGAATGAACTTCCTTGGTCGACAGATAAAGAGGAAAAAAATCTAGTTCCGATGGGACTGGATCTACATCCGCCCCGTTTAGTGAAAGCAGAAATGTCGCTGTCTGATACTGAAATTTGATTGACAGCTGACAGAGCCGATGCAAACTTATTTGGTTTGTTTGGCTTCTTTAGAAACCAAACTAGAAGGGACTTATGGAAATCAGACGAGAAGGGACTTAAAGCGCCATCTAGTAGTGAATTTTTAAATTGTACCAACCCTTGCGAGCTGAGATACAGTGCAGTAACCGGTTCGATGGTGCGGTCTATATTATTGTAGGGAATTGTGGGGGACTGTAATTTTACAGTTCTCAACAAAACAAAGGAATCTTCTAAAAGAGAAAGAAAGTAACGTACAGCACGTTACAAGCACAGAGCATTTTTTAGATATTTGTTAATAATAGCCCAGTAAATTAAATTTAGTCTTCAAATGTTATTTAAGAAAGAATATTTTACCACAAAAAAATGATCCTATAAGTGGGTACCTAATCGTTTACTGAAACAAAAAAAAGTTATCACATGGTTATTAAATTCGGCACATATGAATGATTCTGAAAAACTTTTTTTAATTAAATTTTTCGATATTTCTTGTAGAAGAGGTACATTACCTACGCAGTAAACAAAAAAAATGCTTCTGTTGAGGCTTGATTTATGAAAAATTAAATTATGGTAAAATTTATTATCAAGCAAGCCTGGACCCCAAATGGTCAAATTTCAAGTCTAAAATTATTTGTTTTTGTCTAATTATTATTTTTCTAAAATACCTATAAGTTCGCTTATCCTGGGACACACTCTATATTATTTAAAATAATTTCCATTGATAACTTGCCAATTCAAATCTATAAAAGGTTGATTTTATTCTAACTGCTAATCTGCAAGAGAGGCTGACCAAATGACAAATTATCATGTTATGTTTCAAGTGCTGTTTTCTCACAGTAAATGGTAGCGGTTTTAGTTTCAGATTACGAAGAGACGCCCTTTAAATCCGAGTGTTTTCCATGGAGTCAAAAAAAGAGGGTTAAAAACTTACTTTAACTATCTAACTAAAACAAATGTTTGACATTTTCTGAAAGATTTGTTATTTTGTGTCAAAATTGGTTAGCAAATTATCGTGATCTTTCATGTGACTATGTAGACCGAATGCTACTATAATCACTTTATGATTGAGTTAAGTGTCACTTATGATAACAGTTGTAAAAAAAATATTTACATTAATAAACATAATTTATATTCCTCTATTATTATGGGTAGTTCTCTTAAAATTTAAGGAGTTGCAATATTTAAAATACCAATTGTATGAAGAAGAGGATAAAGCACAAATTGACCATGATATTTTATTAAAAAACATTTTACATTTAATATCATTTTGTGAATAAAAGGTTCTTTCTACCTCTTCTCTACTTGATAAATATATGTCGAGATTTGACGAGTTAAATGGTTCCGTAAAAAAATCTTTTTTGTTAGATAATGCTGAACCACATATTAATAAGTTTCCATCATTATAAGTTTCCATCATTATAGGTTGCATATTTCATGCCAACTATATCTTTATTTTTAGTCAAAAACCATTTATTTTTCAAATCTTTCGCCAAAAGAAAATCTTCAGCGAGATATACTTTTCTGTACATTTTATGTGATTCCTTCATTGCACTTTATCTCCTCTTTGACGTATGGCATGAATTTAATTGGCAGTTTTGAGCTGTTAAGTTTGGATAGTTCCATAATTCGTTTACTTATTTGTTTTAGTGGTGTGTTACCAGAACGCAATAAAAATTTTATCGAACCAAGAAAACTTTCAAACGGATATGAACTTATGCCAGGTAAATAACCGAATTTTCGCACATCATCAGTAACATGGCATAAATTGTGCACATTACTACTAATGGAATCGATTCCATATAATTCAATGTATTTTTCAATATAGTCTTTCAGCAACGATTCTGCAATGTGCAGGTATTTTAAATATTCTTTGCAAGATAAAATTGAAACTGCACAATGTAAAATTAAAAAATGATTATACACTTCTTCATTCAAGACATCTTTGAAAACGACAGGACCAACATATAGTAACAGTGTTCGATATTCTGTACCTTTCCAAAACTTCAAATATTTGAGTCCTCGAATAGAACGGTTGATTTCGTTGGGTTTTGTTTGTGAACAAGCCTCTAACATGGTTGATAATTCGGTTATCTGTGTTGCTGAAAGTTTGGACTGAAAATTGTAATTTCCTTGGCACCAACCATACATACATTTTCTCATAATGCCTAAAAAAAATTCGTTGAAATATTAGTTACAAAAATAATAATAATAATCTTTATTTTTCTAGAATATTACATTCTTTATAACTATAATACCATAATATCGTCGCTGTCATTACGTAAAGGCCTATCTTCTTAATAGTTTATTTACAGAAAAAGTTCAATCTTTTCTTTCAAAAAAGATTATGTCTCAATGTTCTAAGTGTACTTTTGTGCTATAAGTATATGAAAAACAGGTTCTGATAATGAATTATATCTCGTGCTACAGACAAAATGAACAGTAGAGTTTTCTTCAAAACGTTCTCCTGAAAAGTTGTTAAATCAGAGATAGGCCTTTACGTAATGACAGCGACGATATATGTATGTAATTGTGTATGTATGTAATGTTCTGTAATTTTTGTAACCTGTCAATTTGATTCTTACTAAACGATAACATAATAGACGGAACGTATTCATAATAACAACAAATCATTGACCTAGCTTCCAATGATTTTCTGCGAGTAATCAAGTTTGTTTTTTAGTCTACTCAATACACCTATTCTTTGTGCTATTTTCCTACAAATATAATCTGTGTGTTCTTTAAACTTCAACTGATCATCTATGATTACACCTAAGTATTTCATATTTTCTGCAATATCAATCTTTTTACCGTCTATTACAATATGAACTGTTTTATTCACTTTTTTATTTCTTGTTAAAATCATCGATTTTGTTTTCTCCAAATTCAGTTTTAATTTATTATAATACAAGTATTCCACTATTCTATCTAAATCACTGTTCATTTTGTTCACTAAATCATTTATGTCGTTACCACTTACATACAATAATGTATCATCCGCAAACATTTTAATGCTGCAGTATTCCAAAGCTCTTTTAATGTCATTGATATACAATATAAACAATAATGGCCCTAACACTGTTCCCTGGGGAACTCCTAGATTTATATGTTTTTTACTGGATAGTATCCCGTTTACAAGTACTTGTTGTGTTCTATCCTCCAGGAAGCTTCTTATCACTGATAGCCCTTCATTTTTGAAACCGTATTTCTCTAATTTATTTAATAAAATGGTCCTATCTATTGTCTCAAATGCACGTTTAAAGTCCAGAAACACTGCAATTGTAATCGTGCCCATGCTCATTCGCTCTTTCCACTCATTGATTACTGCACATAGTGCCGTTTCACAAGAGTGATTTTCTCTGAAACCAGACTGTTCCTCAATCAATACACCTGTATTGTCAATAAATTCTACCATTTGATGTTTTATTATCATTTCGATTAGTTTTTAGAGCGTCAGCATCATGTTTATTGGCCTGTAATCACTACATTTTTTTGCTGTTTTGATTTTTGGAACTGGAATAACAACTGAATTTTTTAAACATGCGGGATACTCACCTCGAGAGATAGTCTCATTTATGATATTTGTCAAATACACCGCCATAATTGGTAGTGCATCAATTATTATAGTCTTATTAATCTTTTCTAAATCATTTTTATTCTTCATGACCTTCAATTTTTCTTTGACTTCTGAAATTGTAACAGACCTAAATTTAAAAGTATCCTTGGAAATAACAATATCTTCTCTATATTTCGAGCGTGGAATATTCCTATTTAAATCTGTTATACTATCTATGAAATAGTCATTCATTTTATGCGATATATCATTTTTATTTGTAATTAATTCACCATCAATTTCAATATATTCAATGTCATTTGTTTGCTCATTTCTTAACAATTCTTTTAGGACTCTCCATGTAGCCTTAAAGTCGTCTAAGTAACTTAAAAAAGTAATAATAAAAAAATTATGTACCTAAATCAAACAGATGTAGTGAATCTGCAATTATTATATCTTCAACCATGTCGATGGGCAGATCTATTAGAGGAGTTATACTTTTGTGACGGTCCTCATCAAGCATATTTCGGAAGCTTTGGTTAGTTCTTCTTGGAGCGTCAATTCTGGGATAACTCATATGATGTCCACGTTTATCCCATTCTCCAAGGACTGTGCATTTTACACAGCGGTGTTCAGCATTGAAACTAACAACACCTTCCAATTATCAGTTATCTATTTACACTCAACTAATCTATCGCTCAACTTTGACAATGCCCAATTTCTCAGTCCTTCCATTAATTGAAATTTATTTTCCAATTTATTTTCCAGACTTATTTCTTCATCATCTAGATCTATTATATCTTCATTTAATGAACCAATAATGTCATTAGGAACCACGTCACACTGGATGGAAAAGCAGCTACTCGGGAAACATTTCCACCACTACTACTTTTGCCTGCTAAATCTAGAGCCTGTTTTACTTTTCTGAAGAAGGTACTTTTCGACTGGTATGATTTAAAACTGTTGCTTCTTTTATTTCCAGAATTCATACTGAATAATACTGGTGAAAAATAACACACCTTGCTTAATAGTTGATAATTTAGATAAAACGAGCACAGCACCGTGCAATAATTCGGCAATCTGTTTAAATTTAAAAAAACTTAATAAACACAACGCAGAACACAATGAAAACTCCTTTAAAAAGAATTGAATTGAGAAAATTCACCCACGAGCGAGGTACGAAGTACGAATACGAAGTCACGAAGTATAAGGTTAGGTTAGGGTACGATGTACGAATGCAATGCAATGCAGGTGAACATAATAATAATAATAATAGCGAAAGGCGTGGTGTAATGTAATGAAGTCGTGTTACCCCGAGTCCATCTATTTTATTTTATTTCTATTTTTCCATTATTTTCAATAAATACAGATTGTTCCGACGGCGTAGGTAGATAGGTAGGACCACCCCGTTTATGTTATTATTAGTCCAGTTAAGTTTTTGCGAATAGTACATAAATAGGGTTTGGTAGGTAGATACCTTAAATCGGCGAGGTACTAATAATTTTCATAATTTCATTTAATATTATTAATTTTTTATGAACAGGCTAATTTTTAAGGTAACTAAATCGAGGCAGTTGGCTTCAAATTCAAGCAAGTTATCGACCACTATCGCATTATAAAAACGCCAAAATGCACCGGCCCGCAGATAGCAGTTTAAATTAACCTTTTTTACGGAGAAAATGTTCTCAAAAATTTCTATCTCACCAGGAACCGATAGTGGTCGTTTATAAACCGGGGCCGTGATTTGTGTTAGGGGAGTTTAGAAAAGCCAAATAGACTCAAATTAAATCAAACAATGAATTTTAATAAGCAATAATGTAATAATAAGTAATGACAATTATTAGTATTGAAATATATCAATGCTTCACGGTGAGCGTGTCGCGGCAGAGTGATTCGACCCGGTCTTATCTACCAGTCAGTTAGTTTTTGCAGACCAGTCGAATTTATGAGCTGTTTCTAACATTCGGCCATCCTGTAGATCCAATTCTGTCCCAGGATTGGCGTTAATCTGTATCTGAAATAATTCATCAAAATTAACAACACGGACAAGAATCATAATAATATGAATTTCGGCACTTCCTTTTGTATAAGTTCAGCTTGAAATATCCATGTAAAAGTGAATCAACCCAGTCTACCTCATCTTCATTTCATAGATTCATTACTATTCGCTTTCACCATATTGTTATTATTCCAGTTTTTCCAGTAACATAAAATGCAACATCAACTACTATTAATCGATTTATTATTGGTCGTATACCAAACAATAAACATATCCAGTTGTTAGTCGTTACTAACCAAATAAAATTGTCAAGTTGTTAGTCGTGTACTAACCAATAAGCTCGTCAAATTGTTAGTCGTATACTAACCAATAAGCTCGTCAAATTGTTAGTCGTATACTAACCGTTCATCCATCACTAAAGGTGTTAGTCGTATACTAACCGTAAGTTAATCGATCAATCTGTTAGTCGTATACTAACCGTATTTGAATTGATCAAGGTGTTAGCCGTATGCCAATCGTAAGTTAAGCGATCAATCTGCTAGTCGTATACTAACCGTATTTGGACTGATCAAGGTGTTAGCCGTATGCTAACCGTAAGTTGAGCGATCAATCTGTTAGTCGTATACTAACCGTATTTGGATTGATCAAGGTGTTAGCCGTATGCTAACCGTAAAGTTAAGCGATCAATCTGTTAGTCGTATACTAACCGTATTTGGATTGATCAAGGTGTTAGTCGTTTCATATTTATGATCGTTTTGTCAAGTCAACTACATTTATAAGCTGAGGTAGACCGTTGTCCACAACTAAAACTTATTCTCACCTCTTAAAACGACCCATAGCTTAATCTTGTCAACCGCCATCACGGTTTTAGATTTCGAACGTCCTTCTCGTAGGTCTTCAGCCTCATAGCGATCATTCGGTAAAACATTTGTAACTCTGAAAGGTCCCTTAAATTTTGACAAAAGCTTTCTACTAGAGTCAGTACTAGGTGCTGCGCTCGAAACCATGACTAGTTCACCTTGCTTATAAATCTTTGCGGCAGCTCGAGCCTTGTCAAACCTCTCCTTTTGCATCTTCTGGTCTTCGGTAATTCGCTGCTTAATAGAACCTCTCAGTTCAGCTAAATCGACTCTATCCAAGCTCACTTGAATTGCGCTCAAAATGTTTGACTCAGCAACATGACATGGTTTGTATCCGGCCAATGCTTCAAGTGGCGAGACACCAATACTTTTATTGTAAGTGCAGTTCATAGCGCTCTGTATAGATTTAATGGACTTATCCCATTCGTCTTCAGGGTTATCTGCAGATGTAGCTGCTAAAGCATGTAAGATAGTACCGTTGTACCTCTCGCATTGCCCATTGGCACGGGGAGTTGCTACAGCATTCAACGTATGCTTTATACCGTAAGTCTTACAGAAGGTCTCAAAAGTTTGTGACGTAAATGCTGTACCTCTATCAGTCACTACCCTTTTTGCTACTCCAAATAAATAAAACATGTCGAGCAACGTTTTTGTTACATATCGCGTTTTCGTACTTTTTACTGCTTCGATTATCACATATTTTGTGAACGCATCAACAATGACCAGTAAATATTTATTGCACCGGTACTATCTTGGATTTCATTTACACGTTTCGTTTTGTAACCAAATTTATTAGTACAAAATTCTTGAGTATGCCCTAATCGGTTGCATCCCTTACATTCAACCCTTGGCTTCTGACAATCCCGTACTCGATGATCTCCACCACAATTGAAACAGGATATTTTCTTGGACACATTCGTAAGACGAGAGTCTCCAGGTTTGAAACTTCGTTTTAAAAATTTACTTTGTGATCGAGCATTATTTAGATAGCCAGGAACACTGAAATTTGATTTCGGATTTGAAGTGGAAGGTAGGTATTTCGTTGACGACACATTACTGAGATAATTTGCTAGATTGCCAATTGTTTGAAAATTTGCCGCCCTTGCTGGTAAAGCAATTTTGTTATCATTAATCCCTTCAATTACACTATCAATAATACATTCTTCGGGAATTGCCAAATTTAAACGATTTAATTTTGCTGCCTTTTCATAACAATAGTCGCCCAAGTTTTGACCAGGAACAGGGTTATAGTTTGCAACCTCAACCAGTAATTTACCAAATCGAATCGGCGTAGGAAAGTTCTGAATAAGTTGTTGTTTCATATCCAGGCAATTTAAGCCAAGATTTGGTAGTGAGTCATACCATTTACGTGCATTACCTCGTAGTCGATTTGTGGCTAACTTAAATACAGTTTCGTCTGACCATCTATGCAAAATGGCTAGTTCGTCTATTTTGCGAACCCAGTCGGTTGCACTTTGGGAACTTTCCATGCCAGGTTCGAATGCGGGTATTACCGTTTCATCTAAATGCGTATTAGTACTCGAATGGGTACTTACAATTTGCTGCAACGCCGCCAATTCCCTTTTTAACTCACTTATCGTACTACTTGTATCATCATCCCTTACTGTTCTCGGGCTACGGGAGTGCCTGCTCCTTGATCGATGGGAGTGCTGAGATTGCGAGCGGTGGCCCCTTTTGCCTGATCGCCCCATTATTTGTCACTGCACTTTAGTTTAAAAACGAATAAACTGTTACCTTTATTATTATTAATGAACAAAAGAACTCAAAATTAGGGTGAAGCGTACGTCTTGGGGTGTATCCCACTTCTGATTTGTTAGGGGAGTTTAGAAAAGCCAAATAGACTCAAATTAAATCAAACAATGAATTTTAATAAGCAATAATGTAATAATAAGTAATGACAATTATTAGTATTGAAATATATCAATGCTTCACGGTGAGCGTGTCGCGGCAGAGTGATTCGACCCGGTCTTATCTACCAGTCAGTTAGTTTTTGCAGACCAGTCGAATTTATGAGCTGTTTCTAACATTTGAAAAATGAATTCCGAATTCTGATCTCCGATCGTTAAGAAGTGCGTCGAATAATAGTCAACCGCCTCAGTTCAAATACCTACCGGGAAGTCCGAGTGTTTAGTTTAGTTTCTTTTCATTTAATTTGTATTTTTACCGGGAAGTAGTAGTTAGAGTAATAGTTTAAGAATAATAGTTAGTAGTGCGACCGAATAGACACGAGTGAGCCTAGACCAGCTGCCGAGTAGTCAAAGGTAGGTGCTGTTGCAATTTATATTTCTGCTGCGGTCGATATTTTTCTCCTCTCACTTCTATCGCTCCGGTCCTCATCGGAACTGCCTCCTCCTTCCGTTGTTGGTAACAAAGGCTCCGCTCCTAGTTAGCAAGGGTGGATCAGTGCGCCGGGGGTGGTGTCTGGTACCAGCGGAACAACGGGTTCCTCCGATAACCCCTACCATCTCCGTTGTGGGTAACAAAGGCCTCGCTCTTAGTTCACGGTCCATCGCCTGGCATAGCAAGGGTGGATCAGTGCGCCGGGAGTGGTGTCTGGTACCCGCGGAACAACGGGCTCCTTCAATACCCCTTCATCTCTCCATTGTGGGCAACAAAGGCTTCGCTCCTAGTTCACGGTCCATCGCCTGGCATAGCAAGGGTGGATCAGTGCATCGGGAGTGGTATCTGGTACCCGCGGAACAACGGGCTCCCTCAATAACCTCTTCATTTCCACGTTGTGAGCAACAAGGATTTCGCTCCTAGTTCACGGTCCATCGCCTGGCATAGCAAGGGTGGATCAGTGTGCTGGGGGTGGCGTCTGGTGCTCGCGGAGCAGCGTATCCCGCCAAAATCGTGCCGGTTCCCCTCCGAATGCGTTTTTGAGATCATTGTGGCCGCACTCCTCACATAACCACCGAGAACAGCCCGCCTAGTCATTTTTTTTGTCTAAACCGATCCAGGCCGTTTTTAACCGCCCGTTCGTCGTTCCGACGTGTGTACCTACTTATTAGTCGCAAGTCGCAACTACCCCTCCCGTACCGCTGTGCCCCGTGACCGACTTGTTATTATTTATTTATTTATACCGATTTATTATTATTGCTCATTGTGTATCTACTCCGATAAATTAATAATAAAAATTGTTAAGTTGAATTCTGTCGTGTTAATGTTCATCCGTTCTTCATAAATTAATTGATCGACAATCACTCGCTACAGCTTGGCTCCTCGGAGGTGTCAATGCTTTCGGAAAGCGATTAAAGCCCGCTTTGCCGAACACAATTATTTTAGGGTGGTAACCTCTACCGACCTCTGGCACTTTCCGTTTCTCCACAGAGCTACCCCTGGGACAAGGGTACTACAGCAGTACCATTGTAATTACGACTCAGGTAAGTAGGAAGATTTGGCGAGAATATCTTCCCAAGGGAGTAAATCGTCAGTAAAAATCTGGCGCCCGAGGAACCCGTCCGATCTCCAGGCGATTCCGGACCAGCGAAACGCCACGGACGACTCTCAGGCGGAGTCGTAGTTACAGTAAATTATGCAAATTGTGAATAAAAAAAGCCAAAATGCACTGCAAAATCTTCTTCTTCTTTAGGATTTGAGAATTTCTATGGCCTTTGGTTTACTCGAAATTTTTGAAATAACAAAATTAACTTTACTTTTGCCAGCTTCACACTTGAAATCGCATTTGTTGTTGTCCTTGTCTTTAGTTAAAAAGCTTGAAAAAAAATTACGTGACCAGATTACCTAAAATGATGTTTATTTTTCCCAGAATTATTCGACTTATATGATAAATTTACTTTGGAGTCAAATTTTAGGGAATAAAGACTTTATAGACGTCCGAAATAAAATTTACGCGATTCAAGGATAAACTGTTGCTAGATAGTCACCGATTATGTAAATCACACACTGGCACTAAGTATTTTGCTGTAAAATTTTATAATATGATAGATGATGAGTGTAAAGTTCTTTCTATCAACGCCTTCTGCAAACGACTTAAATTATTTCTCATTGATAGGGCGTATTATTGCATAGATGATTTTTTGAATGAAGGAACTATAGTTTTTTAATGTATACTTCTAGTTATTAGCCGGGTAATACGCTCGGTGAAATCTTTGGGTGTTTTTTGTTGTTGATTTTAGACTATTTTTAAATTGCATTGACGTTGTGTAAGACTCTTATAAAGTTAAAACACTGAAATATATATTACTGATTACTGATTACTTCAAAGTTGAAAATTAAGTAAAATATAAGTAGTTTTGACTAAAATAGGACAGAATTTCCTAATCTTCACAGAAACGACCAATTTTGCTGCTTGGGAAAGCTCCTACTACAGCGTGTTGATTAATTTTTATAGAAATATACTTACCGCTGTAACAATAATTGAAGAATAATTTTCGATATTAACATCATTATGCAAAATCAATATAAAACAGTAATATACGCAGGATGGTTAATAAATTAATACGTAATCATTAGGTCTACATTTTTATACATTCCTATATTTTACAATAATTATTACTATTATTATTATTTTTTTTATATATATTTATATAAAATGGGTAAATACCAAAGAAAATCTGAATTTTCAGGTTCTGACTAAGAATCGGATGATTCAATCGAGTCCTATAAGAGTCGTGATAGATCCTATAAGAGAATCAGAAAAAATCCAATTTCCTCTTCTGAATCAGAGTCAGATCAAGAAGAAGAGCGTAGTATGACGTTAACTGAAGTCGAGGATCCGCGTATTGAGGCAGCTCTTGGGGCAGATCCTAATGCACCGACTGCAACGGTAACCCTTATCAATAAAAAATTGGAGTCTCGCTGGTCCCACTATCTTTCCTCGGGTCTAGAGAAGGAGACAGTCAATCAACTGCTTGATAAATGGATTTTTCCAGAAAATGTAAAGGGCCTACACCCTCCTAAGTTAAACGAGGAAATAAAAATTATTAGCTCTCCTAAGGATTTACGGAGAGATTCCTACATTGAACACATACAAACCTGTCTAGGGAAAGGCTTAAGTGCTTTTGGCGCTGCATTGAATGAAATTTTACTCACACCCTCCTTATCAGAATCCCTAGTAACTTTAGCAGAAGCCGGAAAATTATTTACTCATGCACATCATCTTATTTCCCGCCATCGAAGACATGAACTGGAGCAGAAATTAAACCCAGAAACGAAGAAGGTTGCAAGGCAAAATAGAGTCGGAACTCTTTGGTCCCGATCTAACAAATAGATGCAAGGCGGCAAGCCTTCTCAACAAATCAAGCATTAACCTAGGGTTAAATATCAGAGAATTTGTGAAGGAACCCAAATCAACGAACCATTTAAACTGGAAGCGTCAACCTCCAAGGGGAAAAAACAAGTTTACACCAAACACATACAAAAGAAGAGACGGGCAGAAATCAGACAACAAGGAATCGAGTCCCCAAATTCAAACAGAGGTCTCCCTCTTGGAACCATCCGTACAAGAGAAACCAACAGTATTCAAAAACTCAACACAATTAGAGGTAAAATACGCTGGTAGACTTAGGAACTTTGAAGAAAACTGGAGTAAGATAACTAAGAATCGCATTATCTTAGATGCAATCAAGGGGTACAAAATCCCATTCGAAAGAGAACCATTCCAATTTATTAATGTTGAGATTTCTAAATCTAGAAATTATACCAAGGACACTATAGAAGCTATTAATCATTTAGTTACTATTGGTGCCGTGTCAGCTTGTGAAAACAATCATTCTAAGAAAGAGTTTCTGTCTCTCTTCTTTTTGGTTCAAAATCTATCTATATCTGATGGCGGATATAGATTTGTATTGAATCTCAAAAGATTAAACTCCTTTATCTCTCCACCACATTTCAAATTAGATGACTATAGATCCGAAAAACATTTAATTACTCCAGGTTGCTACATGGTTTCTTTAGATTTAAAAGACGCATATTATGGTATACCAATTAATAGAAAATATCGTAAATATCTAAGATTTGTATTTCAGGAAAGGAAATATGAATTTACTGTACTACCTTTTGGACTCTCTGTTGCCCCTTACTTGTTTACAAAAATTCTTAAACCTGTCACACAGTTTTTAAAATCAAAAGGCATAATCATAATTAATTATTTAGATGATTTTTTACTGATCGGAGATACAGAGTCTGAATGCCTCACTAACCTCAAAACAACTATCGAGACTCTACAAAAATTAGGATTTGTAATAAATTTTGAGAAGAGTAATCTTATTCCATGTAAAAGTATTGTTTATTTAGGGTTTAAGTTTAATAGTAGGGAATAAACATTGTCACTCCCCCAAAAGAAAATATTACAAGTCTTCTAAGTCGTAAAAATTGTAAGATACGTAGATTGGCCAACCTAATCGGGTCCCTAGTTTCTTTCTGTCCAGCTATTAAATATGGTTACACATACATTAAAACCCTGGAAAGAAAGAAATACCTCGCCTTAAAAAAGGGAGGGGGGGATAACTATAATGGTTACCTACAGGTAGATAATGAGGTCAGAACAGAGTTAGAATGGTGGCTTCGCTCCATCCCTAAGGCAAAAAATTCCATACTACAGCATAGATACAAGTTGGAGATTTATTCCGACGCATCTATGTCTGGATGGGGAGTTTATTGTAAAGGTGAAAAGACTCACGGTTTTTGGACAAAGGAAACAGCAACTTATCATATCAATTATTTGGAGTTATTGTCTGCCTTTTTCGGTCTAAAGAGCTTTGCAAGACACGAAACATCATGTTCCATTCTTTTAAGAATTGACAATACCACCGCAATTTCTTATATCAATAGAATGGGTGGTATAAAATATCCAAAACTAGCTAAATTAGCGCGCGATATATGGCAATGGTGTGAGGCAAGGGACATATTTATTTTTGCGGCCTATATCGAATCTAAAAGCAATAAGGAAGCGGATCGTAAATCCCGCTCAGTCTTAATTGACACAGAATATTCCTTATGTAATCATGCATTTCAGGAAATTTTAGACAGATTTGGTATGCCTAAAATAGATTTATTCGCTGCTATTTCTAATACTAAATGCAAAAAATACGTGTCCTGGAAAAGAGATCCAGAATCTTTTGCCACAGATGCATTCACTCTGGAATGGAGTAACCTTAAGTTTTACGCATTTCCACCATTTTCCTTAATAACGAGAATACTTAATAAGATTATTAGTGACAGGGCAGAAGGAATTGTTGTTGTTCCAGACTGGAGGTCACAATGTTGGTTCCCTCTATTTACGAAACTGTTAATTAACGAACCGCTGATTTTTCCCGCTAGCGAAAGTCTAATGTTATCTCCTTTTCTTTCCAGCCACCCTATGTGGCCGAAGATTACCCTGGTGGCAGGAATATTATCAGGAAAGCATATTTAAACCAGGGTTTCACTACTGAGGTTGCAGACGTGATGATTTCATCTCTAGCTGAATCTTCTATAAAACAATATAGCACTGCTTATAAGAAATGGTGGACTTATAACCAGGGAAATTTTAATGAATGTTTGAAGGCCACAGATAAGGATGTCATCGAATTTTTATACAAGGAGTTTAAGAACGGAGCTAGTTATTCCACATTAAATACATTTCGGTCTGCCATTTCATTGTTAATTCCACACCTGAAAGAATCTGTTATTCTTAACAGTCTCAAGGGTGTTTTCAAGTTAAGATCATCTTTTCCGAAATATATGAAGTCCTGGAATCCGGAAAAAGTACTCGAATATTTATCAAAACTGTTTCCATTGGAGTCATTAACAGTTGAACTCCTGTCGATGAAACTTGTTACTTTAATCTCACTCGTTACTGCACATAGATTGCAAACAATTAGTAGTATAGAGATTAGAAATATATCTAAATTTGAAGATAGGATCGAGATTATAATTACAGAACTTTTCAAAACTTCAGCACCTAATAAGGAGCAACCAAAATTGTACTTGCCATTCATTCAAGACAAACCAGAACTTTGTGTGGCTACTACACTACTTCATTATCTTGAGGTAACTCAACCTTTGAGAGGTAATATAGAAAAATTATTTTTAACACATAAAAAACCATTCCGTTCATCTACAACTCAGTCCTTATCCAGGTGGGTTAAGAATATTTTAACCAAGAGTGGAATTGACATGAAATTATTTACTCCCTATAGTACCAGGCATGCATCTTCTTCAGCGGCTTACAGGGCCGGAGTATCAATTGATACAATTAGGGCAACAGCAGGATGGTCCACGAACTCATCCACTTTCCTGAATTATTACAATAGACCATTGGAAGATCAAACCGAATTCGCTAGAAGTATAATAAATTAGCGCAGTACATGTTTCATAGTTTGTTGTACAGCGGTGATATCTTAGATTTTTAATTATGATTATTTTATAACTATATTAATCTATTTTAATCTTCTATGGTATTTTATTGTTATTATCATTATGATTATTATTACTTTCGCACTCACGATATCGCTTACTTAAGTTGATTTTACTGTTCATAATATCTAAGATAGAAATTAGGGTAGGAACTTTGACATATTATTATTAGGTTAATTTTAATATGTATTTTTTATTATCATCTTTTATTATTATAATTATAATTTTCTGATATCCTACAATAATAATTATTATTAATGGCAAATTTCCATAGTAATAAACTTTGTTACAAGGTGATAGCTAGTCTTATATCATTCAAACAGAATATCAGAACCTTAATGATTAACCTAAAATCACAAGTAAAACTAATTAACTGAGTATGGATGTTTTAAGTCGATCGTTACTTTTATCTCTGAACATCTGCCAATGTGTTCTAGATTGATGGAATGAAACGAAATATAATTTATGATTAAACGACTTACCTGTAAGGAAGTTCAATCTTAATTATATGTGTCTTCATTCCATCAGTCTAGAACAACCCACCCCCAACCAGTACTTTGGATCCAGCCCTGAAGAACGATCGACTTCACCAAATACAGAATGAGATACTTGAGGATGTCGTGGCAGGGGGTAGGGGGTGCGAGCGCTTACTTTCTCTCTTTAAAATAGTGACAGAATCACACTCTATGCAGAGTTGCCTTTTAGAGAACACATTGTGTTCTAGACTGATGGAATGAAGACTCATATAATTAAGATTGAACTTCCTTACAGGTAAGTCGTTTAATCTTAAATTAAATGTATAAAACACTCCCAAGTGTTAAATGCTATTTTTTATGGAATAAGAAAAGCCAAAAATTGCACAAAGACTTTGGTTCTGCCAGTTACTACCCGCTGGGGTTCCCATTTGTTTTGTTTACAATCGATGTCTATTTGGAAATGTCTAAAGGAAAGTTTGCAAACTTTGGCTGTGAATGAAGAGGCTGGTAATATATTAGGCCGCGATAAAAAACAAACACTCTTGGATGACGAAGTTTTCTGGATGCGGATAAAAAGTACCAAAGACCTTTTGGAACCAGTAGTCAACTCGATTTTGAAATTAGAGAGCAACGAAGATACCATACATCTATGTTTTAGGGCATTCACTGAAATTCAGGAAAGCTTAGCAAGAAACTTGCCGCCCTCAGTGATACAGAAAAGCGAACAGAAAAAATTTATGGATAAATGTTTGGAAAGAAAATCTTATGCACTTAAATCTATCCACAAAGCAGCTTGTCTTTTGGATCCAAAGGCGCAAGGTTGTTACTTGAGTGCCAAAGATTTCATTTGGACTGCTGCGCAAAATGTAACACCCGTCGTTGTGGAAGGGTGTCATTGGAGAGAACAATCATCTGTCAAAAGTAGCAGTAAAAATTCTTTCTGTTCCTGCAACTTCAGCTTCGACAGAGCGAACTTTTTCCACATTCTCAACAGTTCACACACAAAAAAGAAACAAACTAACAACTACTCGTGCAATAAAATTAACATACATCGCCCATTACTGGCGAACTACATTGACGAAAAAGCCCTTCCCTCCGGTTCTGAATTGAGTGGAGTGAATTGACTGAACTAACTGAAAGGGGACATTCTAAGATGATAGTAATGGAAACAGGAGTACCTGGGCCTTCGGGCCTTTCCAAATATCCAGATTTCAAACGGGATAGGTGACGGAAACTTCTTCAGATGATGAAGAAATCTCCTCTCAGGACTATGACTTTGATGGGGATGGGGATGAGGATGCAGTTGATAGCCCAGAATCGAAAGATTAGTGTTTATAGTCTATTATTACGTGTCCGTGTTACATGTTATGTTAGTATGTTACCAAAGAAAATATGTTATTTTTTCATGTGAGAATTTGGATTAGGTATTTCTCATTATTATGTTTTGATAGGTACTGGGCATCCTAAATTATTAGTTTGATAATCTGAAAAACTCTTTTATTTGTGATGTTTTCGTTTCATATTTTATTTTATTGTTCCTTACGTGAGTCTGAACGGCAGTTATTTTTATTTCTGTTACTCTTTTCGAATAAAGATATTGATATTTTTATTTAATTTTTTATTGATTTCATCTTGCTTATCATGAATAAATGAAATGAAATAATAAGCTGAAATTGACAAGAAAAATATTGAATCCGGTCGGGATCGGGAATTCTTGGGGAAATTCACAGAGAAATTCCCGGGAAAAATTTCCGGGAATTTCCCAAGGATTTCGTTCCCGGAAATTTACCCATCACTAGGTGATGCTCTTGTTAATGATTTCAAAAGATGTAATAGACCAGCTCAAAGTGGTCTCAAATGTATTAATATTGGTACAACTACTCATCATGGTTGTGCTAAGCTAATGAGAAATGTGAAGTTTGTTGATGAAAAGCAGATAAATTGCTGCATAGGCTCTATGGACGTTGAAATGTCTAGATCTCCATGCGTACAGCTCGATGCAATATTAATTGAAATTATGTATTTGAAGGAGATCGTCAAGCAAAAGGATTTAATAATTGAAGAACAAGCTTAAACTGTAAGTAACCAATCTGATCTCATTTTAGCCCTTAAGGATCAAATTAGTGGTTTAAAAGGGAATATTCATTCTGGAAGGCCGATTTTCCCGCAAAAACTGTCAGACATTACCCGTGGTAGTTCTGGTCTGGCCAGTGTTGCACCTGAAACTGGTGAATCCTTCAAGATTTCGAGAAAAAGCAGGCCCCCGGAACTTGCGATTGATCCACAGCCTGTTAGTGCGAATGTGCCGGGAAAAAGTTATTCAGAAATTCTTCAGCGGAAGATTCGAGAAAAGTTTGATGAGATAATTAGCTTGGAAAATGATGGCTTTGCTGCAACTACCAGCAGGAAAGAACATGCAAAAAACAAGTCGTACAAAAAGCGGATCGTATACCTACAATATTATTGGTGATTTATCTGGCAATGCTAGCTGCAGCTTAAAGGCAACAATGACATTTAAATACTGGCATGTGTATAAACTGGATCCGAAGACTACAGTCGAAGACCTAGTCAATTACCTGAAGCCTAAATTTCCCGAAGTTCAGATTGAGATGCTTAAATCACGCAACCCTGCATCCTAAGCAGCGTTCAAAGTGGCCGTCTTTGAAACCAACACTGATAAGATAGTCGATCTAAATTTGTGGCCGACTGGTGTGCGCATTAACAAGTTTTTTTTTTCTCGGAAGTAATCAGCTGATGAAAATGAAAACAAATTATAGTGAATTTGTAGTTAATAAGTTGGGAAGTAATAATTCTTTAAGGTTATTTTATTATAACATTTTAAGTTGTCTAAAATGTGTGATGCATTATTGTTATACTTGGGTTCTTCTGTAATTTCTATGTATTGCTGAACACTGGCTGCAGAATGACAATATTCACTCAATAAATTGTAACGGTCCAAATTTTTATTTTACTTAATTCCGAGTTTTATTATTAAAATATTATATTTCTCATAAATTCAGTCAGTCATATCGACGGGATTCAACGTTCGTCGATAAGGTTTTTTTTATCAGCGCTCGAACGGTCGGAACTGCGAGGCGAGGCCGGCAGATTGGATAGAAGAGAATAAGTCGAGAAAAGAGGCGTTCGATTGCAATTTTCCAATAGTCCAGTTTACGATAACTTCCGGATTGTGTGTGATTTAACCGGGATAATTGTTGGAAAATTATTGTGTTGAAGTCGTTTATTTGATGGTTGGATGTCATCGGCGACTAAAACATCACCGCTAGAAGTGGGATTCTTGTCGGCGTCTCCAAGAGACTACTATTTTCTATTTACTGCCTATTACCATCATTATTCTACTGGGTGCCCCTAAACTGTCTTACTTAGGGTAAGTCTCCAAACTTATTATTGTCATCATATTATGATCATTCCTCCAATTTAATAATGAAGTAATTCGAATGTTTTCTGGTTCTCCAGTTATTGTTTTTTTTTTTGGTGGCTTATCAGCTCGTATTATCAATTAGGTACATACTTTGGAATCAATTCTTTTTTTTTTTTGACTTAGGGTTTGTTCGGAGGGCGAAAAAGTGCAGGAAGGCAATAGAAGTGCTGTAGGAAGCGATTGGGCTCCATTGGTCTAGGACTAGGGAACGTGAGCGTCCGTGTGACTTCCTGTGATAGAGCGAGCTTCGCCTACTGGTCGAAAGGGCTGGTTCGAGGTTCTTCTTCAAGTGGATGTTCCTGCTCCAGGATAGTGATGAGTACCTTTCCTAATTTACTCTTTCGATAGTCTGCATAAGACCATTTTCACGTCCAGAGAGATATCGCGGAACAACCGTTATCTGAACTACCTAGTGATTATTTCTTGCCGCCTGTCGGTTATTATTGTTTTTTTTATTATTTATTCTTATTGTATTATATTTTGTTGTCAAATTTAGTGTCAGAAGCGGTCAAGGAAATTGTAGGAGCTGACCTAGTCAGGGAATAAATAATCAAGACCGTCCTAATACAATTCTCTTGAATGAATTAATGAATAATCATCCGCATAGGTATAATAGATGTACTTTTGTTTTACGAATGTATTTTACCATTGTGCAGGTTGCGCGAAGTGCACTTAGCGAATCTATCGTAGGTACCAGTAAATAATTGCATTAAAATAAATTGAATAACAACGAGTACATACAGAAAAAAAAAATTAAATAATAGTAAATTAGTAAATAGTAACTTAAATAGTAAATAAGTAAATGAAATTATAACTTTATATTGCTTGAGCTAGGACAGGTATTGTTTATTTTATGGCTGCTTCCTGACTTCTTATCATTACCGATTTTTTTCTTGTTATTATCACCTTATATTATTTTTGTACTATTAAATGTAATTATACCGTTCTACTAGGAGTATTATTGGTGTTGTGTCTATGTCTGGTTTGGTTTTGTGTTGTGTAGCCTGTGTGTTGCTGACATCCGACCCCATGATCCAGAGGGAGCTGGTTGGAGATCTTGATTTATTATAGGTTATGGTATTTCATTGTTTGACCAAAACCACGAACCAAAAACACTTATATTAGTTGCCGTGTGATGTAAAACAATGTGGCGCCTCAATCGGATTCATTTGTAAACTTTTGGGTTTGGTAAACCCCCCACACCCTTCTCCACTAAGTTGGTGGGCCATCATACGGTAAACTCTGAGGTCTCTAGGAAGGTATAGGTGCGTCGGGTGTAACACATATAAGTAATTTGTATAATTGTAAAGAAGGCGTCGCAAAATATTCCTCCATTTATCCTGGGAGCTCACTATAGTCGGACTAGTCGTGAACATGGTGGTGCGGCGATATATTTGCGTCTTTGAACTACTTGTTGTACTTAAGACTAGAATCGATCAATTCGGCTTTCGTTTGGGTCGCTCTACTTATGATGCCCTAAAGGATGCTGTTGATGAGGTTGCCGGGAACTTTGAAAGGGGTATTCCCTTCTGTTCAGTTGTTTTTGATTTGAGAAAGGCGATTGCATCTCACATGTATTACTTATTGAGAAAATGGAACGCTATGGAATACGTGGGCTACCACTTGAAGTTATACGAAGCTATTTAACGAACCGATTTCAGTATGTCCATATTAACACCAGTGTTTCAAAGATGCGTTGTATTAGGCTTGGAGTCCCACAAGGTTCTATCCTAGGTCCAATTCTTTTTTCGATATTCATTAATGATCTACCTGATTACATTCGGGCTGGTAAAGTGATTCTCTTCGCCGATGACACCACTCTCTTGGTATCGGCAACCAATGCCAACCAATGCCAGTATTCATCGTGGCCGTGCAATTAAGCTTCTTGGCATCTGGTTGGATGATTCGCTCAGGTGGGGTGAGCATATTCATCATCTGTGTAATACTCTTTCAAGTCAGATATTTGCCTCAAGACGTCTGCGTGAGTTGGTTGGTCAGGGGGTACTGCTGATAGCTTATCACTCATTGGTTCACTCTCACATAAAGTACTGCATTGGACTTTGGGGAGGCTCGACTTCAGCCGTGCATATTTTTAAGTTACAAAAACGAGCTGTTCGAATAATCAGTAGGGTGACACAAAGACACTCCTGTCGGTGTTTATTTAAAAAATTAGGTATACTCACGGTTGCCTCCGAGTATATAAACTGCTCAACAAATGAAACGTTACATGACCAAATTTGCCCTAACTTTGGCACTGATAAAATTTGGATTGTTTCGAGCAATTCAATTTTTGTTTCGAGGGTTCACTAGTTCAATCCCTTGTTTATCAGTCCGTATGTTTGCAAGAACTTGGTACTTCACACAAAGTTTATATAGGGTGGTAAATAAAACAGTTCAAAATCTCAGAAAGTTCAGCTTGCTCCCATTTGATCAAAGATTTTTCTTTTTAAATTTCAACACAAAGATCATGAAGACGGACCTCATATCTCGAAACGGTTTTCGAATTTTCCGATTATTTCTTTTATTTACAGGGTGATCTCAAAATAACTACTTTTTGGTGTGGCAATGATAACTTTGTTACCCGTGACTCGATTTTCAAAATGTAGGGCTCATTTTAAAGCTAAAGCTTCAAGCAAGAACACGCAAGTTTGATAATCGACTGAGGACAAAAATTGAAAATACAGGGTTGTATTAAAACTAACCCAAATCTGAATGGCTTCCGAAATCTGGTATTAAGGAAAATTTTAAATAAAGTCAAGTTGCTTTCAAACAAACCATTCATTCTGAATACTTCAAGATGTTCTTCGCTTGCATGAGTTAAGAATTGTTGACATAAGAACAAAATTACAACTTCGTGTTTTCGAAGTGAAAATCGTGAAAATTGAATTTTTCAAGTTCAAGGCCCTGTACAACGAAAACGGCTGAAGATAGAGAAAAACGGCTTACATGTCCCTATTTTAACTTTTCATGTACTATCCCATGATGTAGATAAAATGTTTATACAGGGTGATAAAAAATTTGAAAAATTCTGAGATTTCTCCACGCGTCGCCAAGTAAAAAAATCAAAGAAAGTACAAATGTTTCTATACCATAGAATAGTACATGAAAAAGTAAAATATGGACATGTAAGCCGTTTTTCTCTATCTTCAGCCGTTTTCGTTGTACAGGGCCTTGAACTTGAAAAATGACGATTTTCACTTCGAAAACACGAAGTTGTAATTTTGTTCTTATGTCAACAATTCTTAACTCATGCAAGCGAAGAACATCTTGAAGTATTCAGAATGAATGGTTTGTTTGAAAGCAACTTGACTTTATTTAAAATTTTCCTTAATATCAGATTTCGGAAGCCATTCAGGTTTGGGTTAGTTTTAATACAACCCTGTATTTTCAATTTTTGTCTTTAGGCGATTATAAATCTTGCGTGTTCTTGCTTGAAGCTTAAGCTTTAAAATGAGCCCTACATTTTGAAAATCGAGTCACGGGCAACAAAGTTATCATTGCCACACCAAAAAGTAGTTATTTTGAGATCACCCTGTAAATAAAAGAAATAATCGGAAAATTCGAAAACCATTTCGAGATATGAGATCCATCTTCATGATCTTTGTGTTGAAATTCAAAAAGAAAAATCTTTGATCAAATGGGAGCAAGCTGAACTTTCTGAGATTTTGAACTGTTTTATTTACCACCCTATATAAACTTTGTGTGAAGTACCAAGTTCTTGCAAACATACGGACTGATAAACAAGGGATTGAACTAGTGAACCCTCGAAACAAAAATTGAATTGCTCGAAACAATCCAAATTTAATCAGTGCCAAAGTTAGGGCAAATTTGATCATGTAACGTTTCATTTGTTGAGCAGTTTATTTTCATGTCTGGTATAAATACACAAGAGTAGGCAACTATATAGGGTTCACTCGGATTTTCATACATATCTGACGCGTAACAGATCTGATCTCGTCATCCCAGCCATGAGATTGGTAACATCAAAGCGCAATATTCCAAATGTCAATCTTTACAAAAAACTACCTGACAACATTAAAGTGATGCAGTTAACAAATTTTAAAAAGAAAGTCAAAGCTTACCTTTCGACCAATTCGTTTTATTCATGTCATGAGTATTTGACTGCGCCTCCATGGTCCGGCTATTGACCACCTTGACCTTATCAAGACATACCACATGCATACATGTAATGTATCTAATGTTATCATCTATAGCTTAGGCTGTGTCATAAGAGTTTTGTTATCCTCACTCTTGTCTTATTATATGGTCATTATTATGAAATGTTATAACTAATATTTTGACGTTTCATAAATGTATTTTTTATTGATATGACAATAAATATCTATCTATTAAATAATAATAACTTTTTCCAGGTAGGGCTTTGTTTAGGAAATGCTCAGGCAAAAAAAAAACGCCTGATCTGAAAATTCTTTTTTATGCTTCTAATGCGGTTTTGTAAATTTAATTTTAGATGTCCGATCACCAAACACCCTGTATTGTAATTCACAGTGCTTTTTATTGCACATTTGCTTGTTGATTCTACATGCGAGCGAAACGGTCGCTAGCGATCACTGGTGTTACAATTCACCTAGCGACCAATGCCGGGTTAAAATAAACAAGGTCACATCATACCAAACATGTGAAGATTTAAAAAAATTAACAATATTACTGGTAAAAACATTGGGATTGACAAAATTATTCCTCCAGATCGCCTCGAGTTCGCTTATCGCAAGGGGTGTTTGGGTCAAGGTCACCGCTTCAGCTGGCTGCTCATGGCTCTCTGATCACTGTAAAGAAAGACAGTTGATGTTCCTACCGACCGCACGACCAGTGCGTCGCAGCGAGAGAGGATGACACTTCAGTTGGTGTTGATTTTTTGATATAAGGGCTTGCAAAATCATAGAACTATTTCTCGACGGCGGAATTCAAAACAAAATTTAATTTTACTTTATTAATGCAATAACCTCGAAAACAAAACAAAAAGGGGGATTCGATTCTTATTTACTTTAAAGTAAATATAACTCTTGCTTGAGATAGTGATGGCTCTATGGCGTTTTAATAAGTTAACTCGAGAATTTTATTTACACGGAGAGAATTCCCGACTCGCGGGAGAGTGACAATCGGGTCATATGATCGAACGATACGGGGGGAATAAAATTTCCGTGATCGTGCGATCGACAACTTTCAATTCGATGGCCGACGAAGGATTCTATTTCAGTCTAGCCGATTAGATCTTTCAGAAACAGAGAAATGTCGCCGCATAACAATTAAACCAGGACAGGGCAACGTGCTACCACTGATTTGCGTTCAATATCCCGGAGGGCGTACTCCGAGTAAATCAGCTAGAGGGAGGGAAACTTCCTAGCTCCACTGTTGAGTCAGCATGAATTTCGCGCAACATGTAAGACTCCGGATATGTTTAAGAGACATCAGTGGGGGTGGGGAAGCGTGTTCCTTTGGGATAATTCGGGGAGCTACCAACAGAGCGTCAAAGGTCAACTTCCTAAGAACGTCTGCATTAGTTCTCCTCGATTAGTCCTTCGTTCGTTGCTTTTATAGACGTTCTTTCTATAAACAACGCCGTGTTATCGATGCGATTTCTTTTTGCGGCCCGTTTCTTCATCATCAAAATAACATTTCATTAATTCCAACCTATTATAAATTTTACCAGTGACGCCTGTTTCCGACCGTAAACAACGTCGTCTTATCTCTTCAGTTGGCTCTTATCGGTCACTGCTGTCTTTTTAAACAACTATAAATCAAATATTCTGTAAAATACAAATAAATCGAATTTTTGTATTTTTAATAAAAATAAATTTCGCTTTTTATTTTTCTTGAATACTTTATTCGACGTTGCGGCGTCGTGATGTTCGGCGCACTGTCCCCTTGACCGCGCGAAAACAATTGACTGCAAGGGAGATTTTTTTGTACCAAACGCACAGGCATCCGTTTGAATATGATGAGTGGTAAACTTACGGACAGGAGTTTTACTTCTTTACCGAATTCCGTGCATCGCCAGTGGGGGTTACTCCGTCCATCTCCAGTTTCGGGATCTTCGTCCCGCCGTCCTTGCATTTCTCTGACACCGCTTACCATAACGCGTGTTGCTCTGCTGCCTTCTCCTGGCGTTCTGGGGTAGCTGCGTTCCGGGCCGGATCGTCTGTGAGTGTGCGGTTCTGTTGCTTTGCTGGTGGTGTCCGGGCGGTCGGTGCTTCGGGTGTTCCAAACAGCGGGTTCATTTTGTTCCTCGGAGATATGGGTAGCGGTATTCTTACCTGGAGAGATGCAGGCTCGTCCGCCGCGCCTGAAGTGATGGGTTGTCCGTCGCTGTGGATTCGTATCGGACTCATTTTGATCGGAATAAATAGAACGTCTTCCATTGCTGCTGGACTTACTCCAATTCCCTCACCTAATGGGCTTGTATAAATCTTCCACCTTATCTTCCTCGGAGACGTTTTTTGTTCTCTGATATAACTGGTGTGAGATTATTTTTTCACTCTACGTGGCTGCCAATTTCGTCTGCTTAGGTCATAATAGTATTTTTCGTCTCTGGAAAGCTCGTTCCATATAACGTGACAAGTATCTGTAAGTTTTAATTTAATTAGTTTTTTATTAATTCTTGATTAATTGTTAATTTTTTGTAGCTCGGCACGTCCGATTGAAGCAGTACTATCCTGAAACGTTGCAAGAGCAGCAAAAACCAGCATCATCGCTTAAAGAAACCGACAGCAAACATAAAAGAAATTTGTCAGTCAAGGGAAAGTTGTCTAATAGAAATGAACTTGAAAAAATAAAAAAAAAGGTTGGACTTTGATCTATTCCAACCAGATGTTAGACATACTCACAAGGATAAACACGAGCATCGTTTGAAGAAGGACAAAAATGAATCCGACAGCAGATCTCAGCACAGCAAACATCACAGAGAGCAAGCTTCTGAAACGACTAGCAAAACGCCCTCAGATAAGTTAATGAGGAACTCGAACGGCAACGGTAGCCATCACAAACATAGAAGTCGGCATGACAGTAGCAGCAACACTGACAGAAAACATGATTCTTCTCACAAAACAGGTCAGAAGTTACCATCTTCATCTGATCGAAAGAAGCCTAACCACCATCACAGTGACAAAGGGAAATGCAGTCGCTCAGCTGTAAATGTGAAACAAAATGATGACGAAAAATCTTCAGCTACGGGGGTTGAAACAGACGAAAAATTGCCTTCAATAATATCTACAAGTTCTATTGCATCTTCTACTTCGGGTGTTTCTTCCAGCTCGCTTATACCTTCTAACTCTGGTATATCTCCTAACTGTGGATTGTCTCCTGCTTCTGATGTATCTTTAGTCTCAGGTGTATCTTCTAGCAATAACACTAACACAAGTGCAAGCACCAGCAGTACCAGTTTGGTTGGCAATATATAGAGCCCTTTGGAATTCATACGCCATTAAAATCGTCCGTTACTTTAATACTAGTATGAAAAGCAGATAGTGACGATTTAGGCGAATAAAGCGGTAGTAAATTAACTCCGTCCCTGACTGATTCAGAAAAGCATAAACTTAAAAATAAAATAAAAATAAACAAAAATATTGTTATTAATTCAATGTAAATTATTTTTTGACGTACTGAGTAGTGTCTAATGGAAGAATAAATCTTGGTGTAAAATAATTTCACTTATTAGAAATAAAAATAGATACAAATTAAACTTGCATGGACTTATTTTGAAGAAATTGTCTAAAATATTATTTTATCAGACTGTGATAATGTAGGCTTCTTCACCAGTTTACTTGGTTTTCTGAATCAGTCAGGGAAGAAGTTAATTAACTTCCGCTTTGTTTCCCCAAGTCTGCACTAACTGCCTTTCATACTATTACTAGTAACGAACGATTTTAATGGCGTATGAAATCCAAAGGGCTCTTTATTACCAACGAAACTGGTACTGCTGGTGCTTGCACTTGTGTTAGTGTTATTGCTAGAAAATACATCTGAGATTAAAAATACATCAGAAGTAGGAGACACTTAGGAGATAAACCAGAGTTAGAAGGTAAAAGAGAGCTGGAAGAAACACCCGGGGTAGAAAATGCAATAGAACTTGTAGATATTATTAAACGCAACTTTTCGTCTGTTTGAACCCCCGGAGCCAAAGATTCGCCGTCATCATTTTGTTTCACATTTACAGCTGAGCGACTGCATTTCCCTTTGTCACTGTGATAGTGGTTAGGCTTCTTTCGATCAGATGAAGATGGTAACTTCTGACCTGTTTTGTGAGAAGAATTATGTTTTCTGTCGGTGTTGCTGCTACTGTCATGCCGACTTCTATGTTTGTGATGGCTACCGTTGCCGTTCGAGCTACTCTTTAACTTATCTGAGGGCGTTTTACTAGTCTCTCCAGAAGCTTGCTCTCTGTGAAGCTTGCTGTGATGAGACCTGCTGACGAGTTCATTTTTATCCTTTAAACTGTGCTCGTGGTTATCCTTGTGAGAATGTCTAACATCCGGTTGGAATAGATCAAAGTCCAATTTTTTTTTTTTGTTTTTTCAACATCATCATCTATTGGAAAAATTTTCCTTGGCTGAGAATTTACTTTTATGTGTGGTGTCGGTTTCTTTAACCGATGATGTTGGTTTTGACTGTTCTTACTGCGTTTCAGGATAGTACTGCTTCAATCGGACGTGCCAAGCTACGAAAAATAAAAAAAAAAACCTATGAAAAAAATTAATTAAATTAAAACTTACACAGAATACACAGAAGTCACCGTACGAAACTGATGAATAATGTTTCTAGGCAAAAAATATATGTCATTATCGTACAGTTGTACTCTGGCATATTTGATACAATCTCTTCTTAATTTATTCAGGTTAGCATCCTCTATTCATGCCACACACTGAAAAAGTAACTGGTTAATTTTTTTTAATCTTTACCAACACGAAATACAATACCTGTGAGAAGGGTGGCTTATGCAAATCTAGCTGCAGCTTTTCTGACTGCAAATCAAAATACTTGGCGTCAAATGCAACGACATCTTTGGTTATTCGATTAACAGCTAGTTCCTTTCGGCCGCCGTGAATATGTTACTTTGAAAAGTGATATACGTAGGTAGGTTGATAAACAAACGTAGGTATAACATGCCTATAAATGATGAAGAATTGATATGGGCACCATAAAGCACATTTCTAACTATTTATATCTTTTACTTACCAGATTGAATTACTGCTGCCTTTTAATTATATTTTATGAACCTTTTTAAGCACTGCAAATCACCCAAATAACATGCAAATTGTAAAATAAATAGTGAACACGACGCAAATTTATATATGTTTGTATTTATTTTATTAGTTTTGTTAAATAGTTTCCAAGGAAAGGTGACTTGCGTGGCCTAGTGGTTCTCCGCTGGCTCACGAAGCCATAGATCGCGGGTTCGAAACTCACCTCGGCCCGCTTTACTTTTCAGATTCATTTTCGAATGTCTGTGAAAAGTAAAACAAGCGATCGAACGTTTATAAGGAAAATATATAATATATATTTTATATATACAGGGTGTTGATTTTCAAAGCGGGCCATAGGGGATTAGCATTGTGAAAGTGGTTTTTGAGGATTCCTGCTCGCCGTTTAAACTGACAGAAATGATTTTGGTATCAAAATGAAGCTAAAATTATTGCGCATAACGCTTGACATCAGAAATTGATTTAATTTCACGTTGTTTTCTAAAATTCTTCAGTAAAAATTCAAGTAATTGTTAATTTTCAATCACAAAATAGCATGCCTTAATTGCCTAAACAATAATGACGTTTCTACGTTTTGACAATCCAATAATAAAACTTTATAAGTCAGTAGGTAATAATAAAGTCTGGTTCTATTTAAAAATGGATTATACAAACCAAGAAAGAGTCTTTATGGTGAAAACCTACTACAGTGTAGCCAGTTACAGGAGGGTTAAATAGAAGCAGACTATTATTATTACCTACTGACTTATAAAGTTTCATTATTGGATTGTCGAAACGTAGAAACGTCATTATTGTTTAGGCAAGGCATGCTATTTTGTGATAAAACATTAACAATTACTTGAATTTTTACTGAAGAATTTTAGAAAACAACGTGAAATTAAATCAATTTCTGATGTGAAGCGTTATGCACAATAATTTTAGCTTCATTTTGATACCAAAATCATCTCTGTCAGTTTAAACGGCGAGCAGGAATCCTCAAAAACCACTTTCACAATGCTAATCCCCTATGGCCCGCTTTGAAAATCAACACCCTGTATACGTTTGTCCCGTAAGTAATGGTCCGTGGTGAAATGGGAGATTCTTGGTTTAAAAATATTACGATCTGACACTACTTGCTCTAACAAAATCTTGATAATAAAAAAGATACAGGGTGGCAAAGTTGAGATTTAAAAATTTTCTTTTCAAAATATCTCGAAAAATTGTAAAGGTACGAACGTGAAAACTTGTGGATAGATGTTTTACGGCATGAGAAATCATAATTTGATATTCGTGTCAATGTATTTTATAGAGGGCGCCACTTAGGTCATGTTGACGACGTAAATGAACAAATAACTTTTTTATCCTTCAGGCTATCGCGCATTTTATTGTGAAATATTAAAACTACATCATTGATGAGAAAAAAAGATATACCGGTTGTCAGTCTCAAAAGTTAGTGGTTTTCGAGATAATTGACAGTTAATAATTTTCTCTACTGATACTGTTCAGAATTTTTTGCTTACTGCTAGTAGCTAGAAAATTAATAAATGCCGAGACATAATAATTTTTCAAATTCAGATAAGAGAGATATTATGATTTCTATTTATTGCAAACAAAACTTCAATGGGCAAGCTGCGAAACGAGAATACCTGCCACGATATCCAAACAGACTGAAACCTGGTAATCGACTATTTCAGAATCTGTATGGGAATTTAGGTGAATATGGTTTATTTGTTTGCTTTTAGTGTATTTTTTAACAAAAAATACACTATTGAGGACGACATCACTTTTCGAAAATCACCCAAACTCATCAAATGTCCACCGATCATGACCCCCAGATCACGAAAAAGTGGTTTTCCAAAATTCACCTGCCCACGATATATATATATATATTTATATATATATTTATATATTTATATATATATATATATATATTTCTCCAAAATCGCGAAATTTCGATTTTAAAAACGCTCCTGTGGCTTTATCTTTCAAGATTAGTGAACGAAATTTTGGGTCCTTGTAACACTTTGGAATGACGTTGGATTTTCGTTGAAAAACTTTCCAAAAGTCCCATCACTTCTACAGGGTGTCCCTTCAAAATTCCATGAACCCGGTTTTTGTCATCTCATTTCAGGTCGCAGTTTTGAATCTAGGGGGCTGAAATTTTTGTGGGAGTAAGATATCTATAAAAACTGGTCTGGTATTGTACTTGAGCAAAATCGGTCGAGCGGTTTCAAAATGGCGGTCATTTTAATTTTTGAAAAATTTGCTAATATTTGAACCCCTGTATGAGCAAGATGGAAAAAAACTTTGAAACCAAATCAACAGGGTTTGAAGAAAATTGTTTCAAATTTAATTTAATGTAACAAAATTTACATTACTTTTATTAATAAGCCAGTGGCGTGGATAGGAAAGTGGTAAAAATGGCTAAATTTCCCTAACAATTTATGAGCACATTTTTGAAGCAATTGAACTGAAATTTTTACAGTAGATAATTATACTAATAGCCTTTAACACTTAAAAATTTCAAGAAGTGAGTAAGAAAAATGGCCGAGATATTCGATTTTTTTTTACATGATGTTTATTTCTCTAAAATTTTAAGAACGTTCCAGTAGCTTCATTTTTCAAGATTAATGAACGTAATTTTTTACTTTTGTGAAACTTAGGGATGACGTTTGATTTTCACAAAAAACATTTACCTAAAATTGCGCTACTTTTACAACGTGTCTCTCCAAATTTCAAAAAAAAAAACGGGATCGAGGCACGGTTTCTGGTCGCTGTTTTCAATCTAGGGGGCTGAAATTTTTTTGATAGTAAGATAACTGCAAGTAGTCGTATGGTATACTGCATTTGAGTTAAATCAGAAGAGCCGTTCCAAAATGGCGGCCTTTTCAATTTTCGGAAAAATTGATAGATTATGAATCCCTAAATAAGCCAGTTAGAAACAAAAACGTTTAAACGAAATTAACATTACTGGAAGAAAATTATTTGAAATTTGAGTTATAAAATATTGAGTTAAAATATTGCAATAAAATTTGCAATATTTTTATTATTAAGCCAGTGGCGTGGGTAGGAGAAGGGAAAAAGGGCTGAATTTCTATAACTGTTTATGAACATATTTTTGAAGGAATTGAACGAAAATTTTTCCAGTAGACAACTATACTAATAAACTTTAAAATTCAAAGATTTCAAGAAAGAAATAATAAAAATGGCGGAGATATTAGAATATTTTTACATATTATGTTTATTCCTCTAAAATTTAAAATTTTAGGTTTTCAAAGCTCCCCTTTCACTTTTTCCGTTCTATAAAAGGTAGTCTAAAAAATAGTGTTTTTTAAGTAAAGTTAGCCAGTGGCGGGCATAGAAAATGGGCCAAAATTGTTAAATTTTGCCAATGTTTGTTGTGTTTTGTTAAATTAAAAAAAAATCATTTTAAGGCATGCACGGTAAAACGAAATGAAATGCAATTGTCAGTAAGCCACTACGCGAATATCACCTGACTATGTAAAATTTCAGAAAGCCAATTTAAAAAGCGGTGAAAATATTCAGAATTGAATCGCATAAAAATACACTATTTCTGCGATTGATGCGCAAGAAGGTTTTTTTAATATGTCAAAGTGAAAAATGTTTAATTGCCAAAATTATGGCTGGTTATTATCTCGACCTACTGCATTAAGATTTCTGATAATAAAAAAAAAAATAGAAATAATGCAGGAGATTATTAAATCGTGATTATCTCGAAAACCACTAATTTCTGAGACTGACAATCGGTATACCTTTTTTTCTCATCAATGATGTAGTTTTAATATTTCACAATAAAATGCGCGATATCCTGAAGGATAAAAAAGTTATGTGTTCATTTACGTCGTCAACATGACCTAAGTGGCGCCCTCTATAAAATACATCGACACGGATATCAAATTATGATTTCTCATACCGTAAAACATTTATCCCCAAGTTTTCACGTTCGTACCTTTACAATTTTTCGAGATATTTTGAAAAGAAAATTTTTAAATCTCAACTTTGCCACCCTGTATCTTTTTTATTATCAAGATTTTGTTAGAGCAAGTAGTGTCAGATCGTAATATTTTTAAACCAAGAATCTCCCATTTCACCACGGACCATTACTTACGGGACACCCTGTAGAAGTGTCTGTGGCTAATGAGTTCGTCTCGAAGCCAAATTACCAGAGTGGAGCGACTATGTCTTACCTACACAGTTAAGACCGATGCTCCCTCTTAAAAAAAAAAAAAAAAGTTTCCAAGGAAAAAAAGCGAAGTCCGATTGATCACGATGTCTCACGGGTAAGAACAAAATTCAAATTATCTTGACTCTAATTTTATCCTAGTTGTTCTCAACGGGTAAAGAAAATTAAGTTTGTTAATGAAGAGTTAATCGACTGTTGTCTATCTGACAGTGAGGCGATTGGTAGTGACTAATTGTCTCCAAACCCTGAAGATGACAATAGTAAGCGACTTATCGAAGAAATTAAATATTTAAAACAGATTATTAATCTTAAAGATTCTATTATTTATGAAATGAAAGAGGAATTAATCCTATTTCGCGAAAACCAACAACTAAATCATTTTATTATGAACTTATCTAAGGAAGATAACGATAAGCTGAATTTACTCTTCCTTCTAAAACTAAACCATCGGATATGAATAATAAATTAAAATTTATTGAAAATGTAAATATAGCAAGTAAAAATAATGAAGTTATCGATGAAACAGCTGTTTCCGAAATCGCTAGTTCTGGCAATATCAGTACTATACTTACTCCCAATCCAGAACGTGGAAGTGTTGGATCTACTCCTGTAGTAACTAGAGCAGGTAGAATGATTGTAAAACCCAACAGGTTTACATATTCTGGTGTATAATGTGTAATTTTCATTATTATTTCTATTGTAAAATATTTGCATTGTATAGAGTCCTTTTTGGGGGGAGAGTGATGTTATGTTGGTTGCCTGAAGTGTCATAGTTTTATCAAAAAGATAAAACACCATTTTTATAGTCAGTCGAGTTGAATGGTCAGTCGAAATGACATGCTTAGATGTACCTTATAATAAAGTCCTTTAAAAAATTAAAACGAGTCTCAATAATAATTATAGTGAGTCTAAAGTCAGTCTAATTAAGTAAGAAATACAACACTGAGTTGAACATTAATCGGCTGCACAAAGCATTTTTGAAAAAATTTCCCAACAGTAGCGTAACGTACAAATTTTACAGAAGAGTGTTTTTAAGAGAGTTTCCTAACCTTTCTTTTAAACGGCCTCGAAGTGACACATGTAGAGTGTGTGATAAGTTACATTGTGAGGTACAAGCATGTAATAAAAACAGTCGAAAATCTAAAACAGATTTAGAGATTCATCACCGTAAAGCAGAGAAGGCAAGGGTAATGATGAACACAGACATAAATGAGGTTCAACTTCCAGGATGTGAATTTAGTGTGTTTTCCATGAATCTCGAACAAGTTATTTTTGTGCCTACTTTGACCCACTCTGATATGTTTTATATGAGCCAACTTTCTTGCTATAACTTGTGCATTAATTTAGCTGACAACAGAAACACATACATGTGTTTGTAGCACGAGGGCATAGCTGGGAGAGGTGGAAATGAGGTCGCATCTTGTTTGCTGAGTATTTTAAATAATATAAATTCAACCAATAAAAAAAATCATTATTTGGAGCGACAACTGCGCATCCCAAAATAAAAATCGTATGATGATTTTTCTCTACGTTTTTTTAGTAACCATTGGTTTGTATGACACGCTAGAGCACAAGTTTTTTATCAGTGGGCACAGTTTCCTACAATGTGATCGCGACTTTGCCTTGATTGAAAAGAGGAAAAAGAAGTGTAAGCCTATGGTACCCGATGATTGGCACCACGTTTTTGAGTCCAGTTCACATACAGGAAGGTTTCGAGTAGTTGACTTACATTACATACGGCAATACATTAAACAACTACCTCACTGACAATAACTTACAACTCCATTATTCTGAAGAACACACCCATTTACTAGAAATTGGAACGACCCCAACAACAATAGACATAGTACTAACAAAAAACAATAACAACATTACTCGACCCAAAAAAAAAAAACAACTGGGCCTCGTTTAGAAGAGACCTAGACAAAAACATAAAAATAACAGGCCTCATTGACGACAAAGACAGACTAGACCTAGAAGTAGAGAAATTTGTCAACGTAATTACCACCACAAAAACGCGACATACCGAACAAACAAAAATCACCACAGACAGAGAACTATTACCCGACACAATAATCGACATGATCATGGAAAAAAACAAAGCCAGGAAACAATGGCAAAGAACAGGTAATCCCGACTTTAGCGACCACGCAAACACTCTCTCGAGAAGAATCGGTGATTAAATTAAAAAATTAACAAATAATAAATGGAATCACAAGCTCCAATCTGTTAGGCCACAAGACAACTCCCTCTGGAAAATAACAAAGAAATTAAAAAACATAGCCCGAACAATCCCATCCCTCGAACAAGGCAACAAAACTTTCATGACTGATTCCGAGGAAGCAGAGCATCTAGTCTCTGAATTCGAAAAAATACATGACCTAGATCTAACTGGCAACACTGCTGAACAAGAGTCTATCGTAAGAGAGGTAGGAGCTCAGCAAAATGCACGTTTGTAAGTAGACATGTTTAGGACCACTGTACTACTTTAGGCGGAGCTTCAAAACTGATGACATTTATAACTTTTGCACAAGTTTCGCTGAAACAGACTTTAGCAACAACAATGCTTGTAAATACTATGTAAATACTTCCGAATTGAATAAAATCTTACTTAAACTATCTAACAACAAAAAGCCGGGCCTAGATGATAGAAAATATTCTATTAATAAAATTTATCAAAAAAAGCAAAAGTTCAATTACTAGACATAATTAATAGCATAATTAAACTCGAACACTTTCCCAGTATATGGAAAACTGCATTAGTAATACCAATACACAAAGATAGAAAGGATCCAAAAACAGCTTCCAGTTATCGTCCCATTAGTCTATTGAATACACTCGCTAAAATGGTTGAAAAAGCAATACTAACTAGACTAAAAAAACGCAATTAGGAAACAAAACATATTAGAATTTATATTTGGATTCAGAGACAGTTACAGTACAGTCCATCAAATTGTTAGAGTCGTAAAGAATGTTGGGCGTTTTACCGTGAACAACTAAATAATGGTTTACATACATGTATACGCGTAAACAATGTAAAGAACGTCAATACGTAAACAACGTAGAGAACTCCTGTCAACTGTCACAACTGTCGACAGTTTCTGCAGTGTCAGTCTCAGCCTATTCATTGTATGGGCTAAATAGCCTGGCAACAGGCCCCATAAATCAAATTGTCATAATTAAAAAGAAGAATACTTTGACTTTATACTGTGACTTTGCAGTGCAGAAGTGCAGTGTAATTTATTACTTAAAAAAAATCGAGCGAAACGACTTTTCTATAAATATCAATTAATTAATAACAAAGATTTGGGAATCAATAATAATAATTGACTTGTCCTGATCCCGTTCTTGTTTGGTGTTGTTGGCAAGCTTATAGAAAATTGGTAAGTATTTTAATTTGCACAAAAGCTCATATAATGATCATATATCGTGTGAGCAAATGAAAACATAATTTAGATAGGCCTTGGTAAAAAATTTCATGTCTTAGATTGGATCTGTAAAACTGTAAAATGAAAATTTTGGTTTGTAAAATCGTAAACTCATTCTGATATTGCCTTCTTCTTGTTTTCCAATTTTACTGTCAAATAATAATTATTTTGACATTTGCTGAAATAAGGTGCATCAGGTTGTTAAAATTAGTTTTGTATTTCTTGAATAACGCGGACATAAATTATTGGGAGATTGTTCCAGTTAACGTGAAATTTATTGGATTATTGACACTGCAAACCCCGTAAAAATGTCATTTCAAGCCAAAGCAAAACATCTAATAATAGTTTTCCTTAGTCTGCAGTTTGCCCTTTGTAAAATGGTAGGTATTTATGTTTAAGGCCCTATTACTAAGTCATTTATTAAGTATTTGCACCTGAGGGTTTAACATAAGCACACACCAGAAATAATCCACCACAAGATATAAAAATAAAATCAAACAAGAATAAAGTAACATAACCAATGAAAATGGGAATAAATCCAGAGATTACACCATATATTAGGAACTTTCTTCCTACTATGCACTCATGCTCATGATAAAAGTAAGGTCTGTAATCTGTGGCTCTAGTGGTGAAAGGTGGAATGCGTTCATAAACAGAAATTGACGTTTATGTGTAACAACCAGAGTGATGCCTTACCTTTTCTGGAATATCGTCAGATTGTTCCATTTCATAAACGTATTTCGAACGAGAAAGCAAAGGAAATAATAATTCAAAAGTATTAGAATCAGATTATGTGTAACTGTCAGATTCACACTTTTTTTAAATTGTAACGAATTCCGAGGCATTCGCAGTTAATTATTATTTATTTTAATTAATCGAGGGGTTTTATCAGAAGGATTCAGTTTTTACAGCGGTGATTAGCAGGTTATCTCGCCGGCACCGGCTATATAAGCAGACCCGGCAGAGACACAGGTCAGATGATTCCGAGGAACTGACTCGAGAACCACTCTCCCTTCTAGTGTACTGAGCTAGGAGGCCCCCAACTCCCCCCAGCAGGAGGCATGTATTGAGTGCACTCCGTCACATCCATCCAGCCGGTAGCGGTAGGTCAATGAATTGAGTTGAACCTGACTGTAATACGGCAACGGGAGATCGATGAGAGTGAATTGAGCTCCAGTCGACTGCCAGCCACATCAGGGTGACAACCGGGACTGTAGTGAGGTCCCGGGCGGGCCCTTTCAGACGGCGCCTGGCCTGCATTGAGGGCCAGACGTCATAAGCGTCGGGATTGCAACGTACTGAGTTGTCGATCCCGCATCGTTACTAATACCCACCTCGGCATTCCGAGAGTGGGCTTCTGTTTTCAGATTGATGCGTCATTGAATGGTGATTTCCAAAACTCGCCCCGGCGCGTATTCTAGAGGCCACGGCCGCTACAAATACGACACGCAGCGGGCGATGGCAGTGGAGTGACTGCCGTTGCGATTGCAAAGCCCGGAGGCAAACCGTCCGGGCGACCAATTAACGGAGAGGCGCGCTCTGATGCCGATATCTCCAACCAATCAAGTGGACCGCCGAGGGAAGAGGCCGGCCCATATTGTTCAGGACGCAGCGATAATAATTAATACATGCCGTTATGTTTAAATATGTGTAATTGTAAATAAATGCTTTTAAAACTTTGACTGGCTTGTCACGGGTAAAAGGGGGCAAATATCCATCCCTGTGTGATCATCTCTACCCAACCGAAAATCCCGTTACAAAATTTAATACTAATTTTTGTAATTTACTAATATTATGCACAGAATTGATTCACCCATGTGTTTCTTCAAAACTCTGCGAGTGCACTTCAAGCGTCGTCATCGACAATAATTTATGAACGATGCTAGATTTTTATCCAATCAAGCGAACCGGTTATTTTATGAACGCATCCAGAGTTTTTCATGTATGATGCAAACTGTAATTCATGAACGCACCCCAGACCACTCAAAATCACAAAATAAGAAAAATAAGATTTTTAAAATTAATGACAGTGATTTTATCGTAGGATTCAATCTAAGACATGAAATTTTTTTCCAGGGCCCACCTAAATTATGTTTTCATTTGCTCACACGATAGATACTTTTTTAGTTTCATAATGTCACAAAAAGGTGGCCGACCAACTAGCAGCTATTATATAGAACTTAAATTTAAATTGATTAAAGGCATAAATAAATATTACACAGCCATGTGCCTGCTATGTGATGCAGTTTCAAAAAACACTGCGAAAGGCCGTTTGCAGATGCACAGGTAAGAAAGAATAATTGTTTGTATAAAAACACTTTATAAAAAATATATTATAGGTACCTTCAAGCATCGCATAATGTAAGAATATACGGTAAGCCTTTACAGTCTGTCGCTAGTCTATAGTTCAGTTCCGAATCGGAAGATACCTTATCAGATTTGCAATCAAATTTCTTGTTTATATAGGCGATTCAAAGAAGTCGTATTTAAAAGTGTACGGAACAAACTAAATTTTATAGTTTTACACGGATCACCCGGAACATCCGTCTTCTTATCTGATCGCGCTCATCTTTTATGCATTTCTGTCTCGAAATTTATTGTTTTATTAAATATTCGAGGCAAAAATTGTGAAGTGTGATTTACCTGCCATAGGCGGGCACAGTCTTTTGCTTTGGAAATTTATAAACATAAATTGCCTCACTTGCTTCTTTTCATGTTCCAAGTTTTAAGTGACTCGATGATATAATACCTAATTATATGCATAATTATTATTGTGAGTAAATAGCTGAATATACCTATAGGATAATAGTTTCATCCGGTAGCTTATCCCGTAAAATATCCAAGTGTCCTATTCTCGATTTTTACAAAATGGAATTTGCAGAAAATTCTAGTGCGTTACAATCGAAAAAACGCCACGTTCTAACGCAAGAAGAGCGTGTAATGGTGAATAATGTGTATAAGGGTCTTAAGGATAGGTACCCGGATATGCTAGTGAAAGAGGTAGTTACTTTGTGTGCTAGTTTAACTAATGTTTCTGTTGGTACGGTCTTCAGGGTTATCAAGAATCCCAATATTGAGAAACCAAATAAAGATGGAACTTCTGGTCGGAAGAGAATCATACTCGATGATGACGTGAAGTATGCTATTCGTCGAAAATTTCATGCCGCATTTTTTTATAAATGAAATTCCTACTTTAAGTAAAATTCTAGCAGAGCTGCACAACGATGAAAGTCTGCCAAAGATATCTCGTCGAGTACTAATTCGAACTTTACGCGAAATGAACATCCGCTACCAGAAAAGAAAGCGAAAGAGCATCTTAATTGAAAGAAATGAAATTGTTTGCTGGCGCAGAAAATTTTTGAATGAAATTCGAGAGCATCGACGATCGCAAAGAAAAATATATTACACTGACGAAACGTGGCTGAATGAAGGCCACGCAGTGTCGAAAGTCTGAAAAGACTTCAACATAGAAAGTTGACGTCAAGCGTTTTTTGAGGGATTTTCTCAGGGATTAAAATCTCCATCGGGCAAAGGCCGAAGACTGATCCTTACCCACATTGGGAGTGATTCTGGTTTTTTAAAAGGTGGCCTTAATGTATTTGAATCGCGAAAGACGGGAGACTATCATGAGGACATGAACGCAGAAGTTTTTGAACGATGGTTTTCCTCCATATTGTTGCTTGTTGAGCCTGGTTCTGTGATTGTCCTCGACAATGGCCCTTATCACAGTAGTCGAATGGAAAAAATACCAACTTCAGCGTGGCGGAAAGCAGATATAATAGAATGGCTGAATTCAAAGAAACTGCCTCATGATGAAAATATGCTTACAATACAATTATTGGAAGTAGTGCGTCAGCACAGACCCATGTATATTAAGTATGTGGTTGACGAAATGGTACGAGAGCACGGTGTGACAGTGTTGAGAATTCCGCCGTATCACTGCGAATTAAAATTCTGGTTTTAAGCTGTGCGATGTGAAGAAGCTTTTAGAAGAAGCGGTTTCGCATATAGCCCCGGACATATGGCGTAGTTGTATAGGACATGTAGAAAAAGAAGAAATAAAAATGTGGGATTTGGACACCCGCGTTGAATGCCTAGTACAACCACTTATAGTTCAAATTAACCCTGATATGGACAGTAATAGTGACAGTGACATTTCGGCATCAAGTTCAGAAGAAGAGCCCCTTTAAAATTGGTAAGTCGTGCGCCACTGACATCTGCTTTCCCCTTACGTTTATTCCTCTTAGCTCTCTAGCTGGATAAACTGATAAGGTATCTTCCGATTCGGAACTAAACTATAGTAGTAATAACGCGCAGGTCTTGACCTTGTGCAATTTCATTGGCTGCTTATTTTAAATTGCAGCGTGAATGTAATCGCTGTTGTCAGACTTATAATCCTATTATTCGCTGACAATTTCGCGGTTTTTATCAGTTCTGGTACTTCATGATCGGTGTACGGCGGTGTTCTTTACTATAAAAAGCAAAAATATTTTAAAATGCCAGCACCAGCCGTAATAGTTAATGTTGACCAAGTCCTTAATGAACAAGTGATCAGAAATGAGCAAATAAGAATGGCTGATCTAATTAAAGGGGACACTTTAGAATTAATTAAGTGGTTTGCGAAAAGACGACTGTTGCGAAATTCATTGACGTGTCTCGCGTGTCAGGTAAGACTTTCGTAATTTCAAATTTCATGGAAGACTTTTTGAATGAAAAATAAAATTTCAGCAATCAATGTCGTTTATACGGAGAGGGCAGTGCTCAGATGGATTTACATGGAAATGTAAAATTTGTAACTCGTCGGTCTCAATAAGAAGAGATTCTTTTTTTGCGCACAGCAACTTAACTCTCCAACAAATAATAATTAAAATGTATGGTTGGGCTAGAGATTTTCAGCAGAAAGACATCGCTTATGAAGCAGGCATCCCTGAGACATCCTACAAGACAATGGTCGATTGGTGTAATTTTTGTAGGGATGTCTGCGAGCAATATTTAATTGATCATCCCATGGTGACGGGCGGGCTGACTGACGATAGTACTTCTAAAATCGTCGAAATTGACGAAACAAAGTTTTTTCACACAAAGTACTATCGTGGACAACGGCGAGATGGTCACTGGGTTTTTGGGGGGATAGATAGACAATTTAAAAAATATGTTTCTCTTCAAAAATATTTATTTTAATAACATTCTAGTTGAAATAGAATTCGACGAACTTTTCAAAATACGAAATAGATCGGAACATTTTGTGATGCTCCTAAGCCGCGAAAATATGTTGGGTTTCCACGAAGTGGATAATATTAAAATTAATATCAATTTTCGATTCTGCTTGGACGAGAGGTCAGCAGTCCTGACCTGCCCCAGCCAGGACGTCCGGAATCAAATAATCAACCTGATGAGGCGTCTCGCAGAGGACGAGAGCAGTGACTCGGCTACGGAATCAGTGGATTCTGAATAAGAAGAAGTAAAATGAAATTTTAAATAAATTGGGCAAGAGACACGGTGTATGTGACGAACTTTTCAAAATACAAAATAGATCGGAACATTTTGTGATGCTCCTAAGCCGTGAAAATATGATGGGTTTCCACGAAGTGAATAATAATAAAATTAACATCAATTTTCGATTCTGCTTGGAAGAGAGGTCAGCAGTCCTGACCTGCCCCAGCCAGGACGTCCGGAATCAAATAATCAACCTGATGAGGCGTCTCGCTGAGGACGAGAGCAGTGACTCGGCTACGGAATCAGTGGATTCTGAATAAGAAGTAAAATGAAATTTTAAATAAATTTGGCAAGAGACACGGTGTATGTGACAAACTTTTCAAAATACAAAATAGATCGGAACATTTTGTGATGCTCCTAAGCCGTGAAAATATTATGGGTTTCCACGAAGTGGATAATATTAAAATTAATATCAATTTTCGATTCTGCTTGGAAGAGAGGTCAGCAGTCCTGACCTGCCCCAGCCAGGACGTCCGGAATCAAATAATCAACCTGATAAGGCGTCTCGCTGAGGACGAGAGCAGTGACTCGGCTACGGAATCAGTGGATTCTGAATAAGAAGAAGTAAAATGAAATTTTAAATAAATTGAACGAGAGACACGGTGTATGTGACGAACTTTTCAAAATGCAAAATAGATCGGAACATTTTGTGATGCTCCTAAGCCGTGAAAATATGATGGGTTTCCACGAAGTGGATAATAATAAAATTAATATCAATTTTCGATTCTGCTTGGAAGAGAGGTCAGCAGTCCTGACCTGCCCCAGCCAGGACGTCCGGAATCAAATAATCAACCTGATGAGGCGTCTCGCAGAGGACGAGAGCAGTGACTTGGCTACGGAATCAGTGGATTCTGAATAAGAAGTAAAATGAAATTTTAAATAAATTTGGCAAGAGACACGGTGTATGTGACGAACTTTTCAAAATACAAAATAGATCGGAACATTTTGTGATGCTCCTAAGCCGTGAAAATATGATGGGTTTCCACGAAGTGGATAATAATAAAATTAATATCAATTTTCGATTCTGCTTGGAAGAGAGGTCAGCAGTCCTGACCTGCCCCAGCCAGGACGTCCGGAATCAAATAATCAACCTGATGAGGCGTCTCGCAGAGGACGAGAGCAGTGACTCGGCTACGGAATCAGTGGATTCTGAATAAGAAGTAAAATGAAATTTTAAATAAATTTGGCAAGAGACACGGTGTATGTGACGAACTTTTCAAAATACAAAATAGATCGGAACATTTTGTGATGCTCCTAAGCCGTGAAAATATGATGGGTTTCCACAAAGTGGATAATAATAAAATTAATATCAATTTTCGATTCTGCTTGGAAGAGAGGTCAGCAGTCCTGACCTGCCCCAGCCAGGACGTCCGGAATCAAATAATCAACCTGATGAGGCGTCTCGCTGAGGACGAGAGCAGTAACTCGGCTACGGAATCAGTGGATTCTGAATAAGAAGAAGTAAAATGAAATTTTAAATAAATTGAACGAGAGACACGGTGTATGTGACGAACTTTTCAAAATACAAAATAGATCGGAACATTTTGTGATGCTCCTAAGCCGTGAAAATATGATGGGTTTCCACGAAGTGGATAATAATAAAATTAATATCAATTTTCGATTCTGCTTGGAAGAGAGGTCAGCAGTTCTGACCTGCCCCAGCCAGGACGTCCGGAATCAAATAATCAACCTGATAAGGCGTCTCGCTGAGGACGAGAGCAGTGACTCGGCTACGGAATCAGTGGACTCTGAATAAGAAGTAAAATGAAATTTTAAATAAATTTGGAAAGAGACACGGTGTATGTGACGAACTTTTCACAATACAAAATAGATCGGAACATTTTGTGATGCTCCTAAGCCGTGAAAATATGATGGGTTTCCACGAAGTGGATAATAATAAAATTAATATCAATTTTCGATTCTGCTTGGAAGAGAGGTCAGCAGTCCTGACCTGCCCCAGCCAGGACGTCCGGAATCAAATAATCAACCTGATAAGGCGTCTCGCTGAGGACGAGAGCAGTGACTCGGCTACGGAATCAGTGGATTCTGAATAAGAAGAAGTAAAATGAAATTTTAAATAAATTGAACGAGAGACACGGTGTATGTGACGAACTTTTCAAAATGTCGGAACATTTTGTGATGCTCCTAAGCCGTGAAAATATGATGGGTTTCCACGAAGTGGATAATAATAAAATTAATATCAATTTTCGATTCTGTTTGGAAGAGAGGTCGGCAGTTCCTGACCTGCCCCAGCCAGGACGTCCGGAATCAAATAATCAACCTGATGAGGCGTCTCGCTGAGGACGAGAGCAGTGACTCGGCTACGGAATCAGTGGATTCTGAATAAGAAGTAAAATGAAATTTTAAATAAATTTCAGCCAAGGACGTCCTCGCCGAACTGCGAGCCGCCAGAAATAGGCCCCGGCCCGAACCGAGGCCCGACAGGTACCGCACAGAATCCGGTTACGCACCGCACACCGACAACCCCGTGGCTGCAACTCCTCCTCCCGCCGTCGTACCGTAGCCCGTCTCCGCCGTCTCACCGCAGCCCGTCGCCGCCCAGACCCGTTGTGGCTCCCGGGGACACCGCCGCGGGTTCCGCGGCCCGCAAGACAGTCAGGTTCACCGCCCCTGAACAGCGACGTGCCCCTCCCATATGCTGGAGATGCGGGGAGGAGGGGCATTTTCGTGGACAGTGCAGAGGTCAGCCCAAAATCTTCTGCTCACGTTGCCATCGAACCGGCGTCTTATCAAGAGATTGCGACTGCGGAGAACAGGGAAACGCCCACAGGGGCGAGTAACGACGCCGACCGACCGTGAACTCGCCTTGAGCGTCCGTATGCCGCTTACACGACCGTCTCCAGACCCTGATACGAGGTCCTTCCTGAGCGTGACGATCAAAGGAGAAAGTTTCAGCGCCCTCATCGACACCGGTGCGACGAGGTCGTTCGTCGGCCAGAGGGCGGCCGCACATTGTCGTAACCAAGGCGCAAGTATCCGCCGCTACCAAGGCGCGTCGGCGCGGGTCGCCGACGGCTCGTCCATACCGGTCCAAGAAGCGTATCTCGTCGACCTCCTGATAAAACGCGACCGATTGGAAGCGACCTTGTTGGCCATACCGTCTCTCCCCGTCGACCTGGTGCTAGGGATGGACATCCTAGGAGACCAGGATTTCCTGCTCGACGTCCGTGCAGGAGTGGTGCGGATTCGAGGGAGAAGATACCGGCTCCAGCGGCCACCCAGCGAGGATGGGTCTGTGGCCGACCCGCGCCGTACGCCTTTGCGCCCGCGCAAGAGGAAAACCCGCCGATACCGCGGGCCAGGGATTTCCCCGGGGGCAGGCCCGTCCGTCTGTCGTTCCGCACCAGAGGGAGAGGCACCGGCTGACGCGGCAGATAAAGGCACGAGCGCGCCCACCGAGAAAGACCACCTGTCTCCGACGCAACGTCGCCGCCTCGATGCATTCCTGAGCGCGGAAATGGCAGCGTTCTCAGGCGTGAAGGGCACCACCGACGTCGCCGTGCACCGTATAAAGGTGAAGGAGGTAGAACCGATTAAGCAGAGACACCGACCGATGAATCCAAAGCTGCTGGAAATAGTGAACGCCGAGGTAGACAGGATGCTAGAAGAAGAGGTGATCGAACCGTCCAGTAGCCCCTGGAACTCCCCGGTTGTCATCGTGCGCAAGAAAGATGGCACCCCGAGATTCTGCGTCGACTTTCGCAAGGTGAATGAGCTGTCAGAAAAAGACGCGTATCCCCTGCCGTTTATATCAGCTATCCTCGATAAACTCAGGGAGGCACTGTTCATATCCAGCCTAGATCTCAGACAAGGGTACTTGCAGATACCCCTGACACCGGAGAGCCGACCGATAACCGCATTCACCGTGCCAGGGAGGGGCCTGTTTCAATTCCGGGTAATGGCGTTCGGCCTACATTCCGCCGGCGCCACCTTTCAACGATGCCTGGACCGAGTTTTAGGGCCCGAGACCGAACCCTTCGCTTTCGCCTACCTCGACGATATTGTCGTGCTGGGGAGGACGTTCGAGGAGCACCTGGACAACCTCCGAGAGGTGTTCCGCCGACTCAAGGACGCAAACCTCCAATTAAACCCAGAGAAATGCAACATCTGCCAACACACTCTGAAATATCTAGGGCACGTCGTCACCGCCGATGGCATCTCCACCGACCCGGACAAGGTAGCCTGCATCCGGGAGGTGCCACCCCCGCGAACCATCAGACAGCTTCGGAGGTTTCTCGGCATGGCGGGCTGGTACCGACGTTTCATTCCCGACTATGCGCGGATAACGACGCCGGTCACGAAGCTCCTGAAGAAGTCCCAACGTTGGCATTGGGGGCCTGACCAGGAAGACGCCTTTACGTCTTTGAAGACGAGCTTGACCGAGGCGCCGGTGCTGACCTGTCCCGACTTTAGTCAGCCGTTCACGCTGCAAACCGATGCGTCCGACGCCGGGATCGGCGCCGCCCTTACTAAGAGGTTCGAAGACCACGAACGTGTGATTGCCTATGCCAGCCGCACGCTCAACCAGGCCGAGAGAAACTACACCGTGTCCGAGAGGGAGTGTTTAGCCATAGTCTAGGGGGTGCAGAAGATGCGACCGTACCTGGAGGGATACCGTTTTACCGTAGTAACCGACCACCAGGCCCTCCGCTACCTGCACTCGATGAAATCGCCCGCCGGGCGAGGCGCCAGATGGACCCTGAGCCTGCAATCGTTCGACTTCGACGTGGTCTACCGGAAAGGGTCGGCCAATAAAGTAGCGGACTTCTTGTCCCGCAGTCCGGTCGAACCGGCGCCCCCGGATGGAGAGGCTTGCGCGACCGATACCGCGGAGCACACCGAACTCGACGACTGGTGCCGTAGAAAAATCCAGGCAGTGGCGAGAGACCCGAAATCCGTCCCCGACTTTAGAGTTGTAGATGGCCGTTTGCAACGGCGAATTGCGGACGTCAACCGAGCTCACGAGTCGACAGACGTGGACCAGTGGAAAGTGTGTGTGCCGGCCGGACTCCGACGCGTCATTCTGGCAGAGAACCACGACGCGGCGACGGCAGGCCACCTGGGGGTAGCGAAAACCTGCGCGCGGCTCGCCGAACGTTATTACTGGCCAGGTATGTTCCGGGAGGCGGCGAAATACGTTCGAGGATGTCACCACTGCCAGAGCTACGAATCATCGCAGCAGAAGACACCGGGGTTAATGCAACCGTCTGTGGTGCGAGATCCCTGGGAGACCGTCTCCGTCGACCTGATCGGCCCGTTGCCAAGATCAACCAAGGGAAACGCCTACGCCGTCGTAGTCCAAGACCGGTTCACGAAGTGGATGGAATGCCGCCCCATCCGAACCGCGACCGCTGCGCCGATCGTTAGAATGCTCCTCGAATCAGTCATCACCAAGTTTGGGTGCCCGAAGACCCTGATTTCCGATAATGGACAGCAGTTCATCGGGTCTAGCTTCACGGATTTCCTCAAGGGCTGGGGCATACAACACCGTTTAACACCCGTCTATGCTCCGCAATGTAACCCCATCGAACGGCAGAACCGCACCCTCAAGACAATGATCGCGCAGTTTTGCGGTTCCGATCACCGCAAATGGGACCTGCGCCTCCCGGAGTTGGCAATGGCATACAACACCTCCCGACACGAATCCACCGGTTTCACCCCGGCCTATTTGAACATGGGGCGAGAGTTGCACGTGCCGAGTCGCACGTTCTCGACCGAGGGCCACGCCGCCGAGGAGCCGTCCGCAGCCGAACTTGCACCCCGTGTTCGCCGTCTCGACGACCTCCGGGAATTATACCAGCTGGTCCGCTTACACCTCGGTCGAGCAACGGAAAGCCAGAAACACTACTACGACCTGCGGCGTCGGGATTGGAGATGTCGGTTAGGCGATAAGGTGATGAGGGTCGAGCACCACCTGTCCTCCGGCGGTAAACACTTCGCCGCCAAGCTGGCTCCGAAATATTCGGGACCGTATACCGTCGTCAAAGTTCTCTCTCCGGTGGTCTATGACCTTAAGGACGAGTCCGGGCGCCGAATCCGTAGGATCCACGTAAAAGATCTAAAGCCGTATTCGGCCGAGCCGTGTGCGCACTCCAAGTAACACCAAACGCCCCATCCCCGATCCGTCCGAATTTTAGTGTAACGAATCTGACGACGCCGTTTCCGTAGGTCCACCAGCCCTGATGGAAGGGGACGAGACGCGGGGGGAGGAACAGCTGTGGGAGGAGGCCCAGGTGACGTGCCATTACCTAGTGGGGGATGAACTGGGTAGGGGTACGTACGGGGCAGTACGATGCTGCCACCACGTGCCCAGCGGCACCGACCGAGCCGTGAAACTGAAGACGTCAGACCCGGACGCCGAGGGCACGGCCATGATGGAGTTCCGTTGCGGGCTGGAGTTGAACAGCCCGAACGTGGTCGCGATGTTGGACTCCATTCGCCACCCCCGAGCCATGTTCCTGGCCTTCGAACTAGCAGAGACGGACTTGGGTGGTCACTTAGACAACGGGGAGGCCATGCTGGGCCCGACGCTATTCAACCTGGGGGCGCAGCTTTTCCGGGCGGTTGGCCACTGCCGATCCAGCAGTCTCATCCACCGAGATATAAAACCAAGGAACATCCTGACCTGGGGACGAGGCCCGGACATGGTGGCCAAATTGGGGGATTTCGGCCTGGCCATCCAGGTGCCAGACGCAACGCCGAGACCGTATGGGTACGCAGGGACCCCCGGCTTCATGGCCCCAGAAGTGGAAAGCGACCGGGACTACGGCTTCAGCGCGGACATCTGGTCGTGCGGCGCCACGCTGATGTGCGCCGCGACTGGTGGGCGGGTGGTCGTCGGGGACCGGGTACCCGCCGCTCAGCGGAACAGGCGTCGAGGCGGCGCCAAGGCGAGGACGAGTGGACTCGATGACCGTACCGAGGCATGGCTGCGCGCCATGCTCGCAACGTCACCAGCCGACCGACCGACGCCCATGGAACTGGAGCAGATGGCCAATCCGACGACCCGGAGTGAGACGCCCTCCGAGCCGACAGCCCCGATGCCGGGAATAGTCCCCGCGCCGAAGCACGCACGGGTCATCCACCTGACTCGGAGCCTACAGGAGTTGATGAAAGCATGGCCGCGCCCCCCGCAAATCAACGACCGCCTGCGGCGCCTGCGCCCGCCCGGTGTTAGGTGCGACCGGGAGGTCAAGGTGCGGGCCGTGACCGAGTCCGCGAGGGTGGTGCGCATCCGCATACCGGCCGACTCCCGTGTGCCGTGAACCCGTATTTGCCGGTGGTAGGAATCCGCCCGAAGTCGGACGGCCTTGCCTAATCCCGATGTTGTTTATTTCAGATGAACGATGTGCTGGAGCTACAATGGGATTGGAGCGACCCCCCGTCTCCGGCCCACCAGGAGTCCGTGCCGACAGCGATTCCCGAGCGGCCGCCCCGCGCTGGACCCCCTCCGGTTTTCTTGCCGGTGCACGACCGGACGCTCTGCTGGAGGTGCGGCAAACCGGGCCACCGCCGGTCGGAGTGTGACGGACCGTTGGCAACCAGTTGACGTATTTATCGGTAAATGCTGTGAGAACTTGTCCCTTTTGTAAAAGGAACGGCCATTTGGGTTTTCAGTGTTTTGCATTTAAAGGTTTATCTGTGGATCAACGCTTCCAAGAAGTAAATAAACTTGGTGTTTGTGCCAATTGTTTACGGTCCGGGCACCACGTTGAATCTTGTAGATTTTCAAATTGTCAAAGATGTTCCGAAAAGCATAACACGTTATTACATAGAAGCGAAGGTCGGTCGGCAACTTCTTCGACAATAGACCCTAATAAAAATTCCAACGAGAATAACAATGGCAATACTACACTTTCATTGCCACATGTTTCAGGTAAACGTACCGAATGTCTTCTTGCAAATTCCAATCCCTCAAATGTGTTATCGTCTGAGTCATCTTTCTCAGAAAATATCTTATTGTCGACAGCTATTATTAGGTTTATTGATGCGAAAGGGAATGAAGTATTGGCACGTGGGTTGCTAGACTCTGGCAGTCAAGGTAGCTTTATGACTCGGGATTTATCTGAAAGGCTGGGATTAAAAATTAACAAAGTGAAATATCCAGTCTCAGGTATAAACGGAATTTCCATAAATTTGTCTGAAAGGGTTAATACGTCAATTTACTCATGCTACAATTCTTTTAAGGCGAATTTATCATTTTTAATTCCTAATGAGATAACTGGAAACATACCCAACATGAGTATAAACCCTAACAATATTATCATACCAGAGGGCATCGAATTGGCTGATAAGGAATTTTTCGCGTCCCAGAAAATCGATGTGCTTTTAGGGTAAAAACATAGTAGAACGACGAGGCTAGAGGCACAGCGACGAGGTAAGCGACGCGGCTTTTATTTAATCTTGTATGGTAATGAAGCCAAACATAGTGAAGCGGTTGACGCAGTACTAAGCGACGAGACAAGCGAGGCGATGCGCGTCGAGATAAAAATTACATTTATTGTCGCGTTGACAAATTTGATTTTTTTGACAAAATTTGTAAAAAAAAATAATTATTTAATAACCTGATGACTTGTAGAGTGTACGTACTACATACTCAATGGCTGAGCAAGTGAATATAATAATAATCTCCGTGTTCAACAGGCGTGCATTATGGAATAATTATAGTTAAACGTGGCAATTTCCATTCTCAAATATTCAAAAAATCGGTCTGGGTGTTGCTTGAGCTCAGAAAATAATGTATGGTACTGTCCAAACCGTTTGCGTACTTTATTAATAGGATGTACAGAAGTAACAGAAGTTCTGTCCAAACTTCCCATTGCAATAAGCCCGCGAAGCGCGGCATTATCGAATAAAATTTCATCTTCACTCTCGGAGAACATTGTTAATACTGAATTGAGTTTGAAAAGTCAAAATAGTAAATCGCAACTTCTGTCTCCTCACTATGTGCATGTCTCATGTCTCGTCGCTTATATCGTCGCTTACCTCGTCGCTGTGCCTCTAGTCTCGTCGTTCTACAATGTTTTTACCCTTAGGGGCTGAAATATTTTTCGACCTTATTAGTACAGGGCAAATTAAGCTTGGTAATGGTCAACCAATCTTTCAAAACTCAAAATTAGGTTGGATTGTCTCTGGTCCTTTAATCTGCAGCGATAATAAGCAATTATTATGTCATCTGTCCGTGAATAAATCAGACGAGGATATTCGTGATCAAATGGAAAAATTTTGGTTAATCGAGGAAAAATACGATGATTTGAAATTAACAGATCAAGATAGAGAATGCGAAAAATTTAATTCAGATACGACTAAGCGTGATTCAAACGGCAGATTAATTGTAAAATTACCTATGAAGGCGGAGCCGAAATTAATTGGAAATTCGTTGACAAATGCTATTAAACGTTTTTATAATATAGAGAGCAGGTTAAATAAAAATCCTGAATTGAAAATACAGTACGATGAATTTATGACTGAACGACAACAAAGGTACGTGTTGTATTTGACGGCAGCGCGAAAAGTTCAAGTGGCATTTCTTTAAATGATATTTTAAAGGTCGCTCCTGTATTGCAAGATGATCTTTTTTCAATTTTAATTCGATTTCGGAAATACAAATTTGTGATAACAGCAGACATAGCGAAGATGTACCGACAGGCACTAATCGATGACTCACAGCGCGATTTACAACGAATTCTTTATAGGTGGCACCCCGATAGTGAAATTATTCATTTTCAACTTAACACGGTCACTTACGGGACAGCGCCGGCATCTTTCTTGGCAATTAGGAGTTTACGGCAGACGGCTTTTGATAATCATTCGCGATATCCAGAAGCTTCCAAAGTTATCCTGCAAGACTTCTATGTTGATGACCTCTTAACTGGAGTCAATAGTATTGCCGAAGGTTTTTCCTTAATTAATCAGTTAAATCAAATATTACCTTCTTATGGTTTTGAATTACAAAAGTGGTTTTCCAATAATCCAGACTTGTTGAAAGGACAATCTGTATCAAGCATACCTTTCTATCATATTACGGATGATAAATGTATTAAAACGTTAGGTTTATTATGGGATGCTGATCTAGATGTTCTTTTGTTTTCATGCAATCTAGCGAATACGAACGAGAAGGTAACAAAGCGTCACATTTCATCTGCAATTTCGCAAATTTTTGATCCGTTAGGTTTAATCGGTCCGGTGATCTGCATTGCTAAATTAATAATGCAGAAATTATGGCAATTAAAATCTGGATGGGACGAATCAGTTCCAGCAGAATTACAATCCGAATGGCTTGAATTTCGAAATAAATTACGAAACATTCAAAATTTGCAGATCCCAAGACATATCATTCCTGACAGTCAAAATGAAATTCAACTCCACGGATTCAGCGATGCCTCCGAGCGAGCCTATGGCGCCTGCATTTATGTCCGATGCACGATTTCATTGGGTGAAATTCGAGTTAATTTACTTTGCGCAAAGTCGAGAATCGCTCCCCTAAAGGTCGTATCTTTACCGAGACTAGAGTTGTGCGCAGCTTTACTTTTGGCTCAGCTTATGTCGAAGGTTAGGGCCAAGTTCCAAGAAGATATCACTGATGTATTTTATTGGTGCGATTCCACCATCGTATTGTCATGGATATCTAGCGAGCCAAAGGAGTGGAAAACCTTTGTTTCTAACCGCGTTTCGGAAATCAACCGATTAACTCAGGCGTCACAATGGGCTCACGTACGATCTACTGACAACCCCGCTGACGTTATTTCAAGGGGAAAAACTCCAGACGAATTATCGGAGTGCCAATTGTGGTGGTCTGGGCCAGAATGGTTATCCGCTGATCGAAATTCCTGGCCTTCTTCTAATCACGTTTCGAATAATTGCGATTTTCAAACTACAGACATTGAGCGCAAGGTGGTTCTCATTTCTATTAATAACACCGACGATAATTTGATATTTACTCGTTATCCTACATTATTTCGTTTACAAAAAATCACTGCCTTATGTCTTCGGTTTATTCATAATTTAAAAAATCCAAATAAAAAATTAACTGGTCCAATTTCAATTTCAGAAATTAATAGTGCGAATATCACTCTTATTAAATTAGTTCAGCGTGTACACTTCAAGAATGAGATTGATTCATTATTGTCTTCTAGGCCCATAAATAATCATAGTAAAATTTTATCCTTGAATCCTTTTTTAGACGACAAAATATTTTACGCGTGGGTGGCCGTATTCAAAAATCTAATCTTCGATTTGAATCAAAACATCCTATCTTACTACCAAGATCTCATGAATTGACCCGATTAATAATAATCGATGCTCATTGCAAATTAATGCATGCCGGAACACAGGCAACTTTATCAAAAATACGAGAAAAATATTGGCCATTTGGTTGTAGGCAGGCCACAAAAAAGATAATACGTAATTGCGTAACTTGCTTCAGGGCGAAGCCGGTGTCCTCGATCCCTATTATGGGTAATCTGCCCGATTGTCGTTTAAATCTCGTTCGTCCTTTTTTCAATGTAGGAGTGGACTTCGCTGGTCCTTATAATATTAAGGATGGCAAGTTACGTAATCGCAAATTAGTCAAATGTTATGTAGCAATATTTATATGCATGGCAACGCGAGCTGTGCATATCGAAATTGTTAGCGACTTGTCCTCTGAAGGGTTCTTAAATGCATTCAAAAGATTTATTTCTAGTAGGGGCATATGTAAACATATTTATAGCGACAATGCCACTAATTTTAAAGGCGCAAATAACGAATTAAAGAATTCTATTCACTTTTTAATTGAAACGAGTCAAGATTGTCAGGTCAAGAATTACTTATTAAATAATAACATAACGTGGCACTTTATACCTGCCAGATCACCTCATTTCGGAGGGCTCTGGGAGGCCGCTGTTAAATCTTTCAAACATCATTTTCGAAGAGTCGCCAAAAACGTTATTTTCACCTTCGAAGAGATGTCCACACTTACGACTCAAAGAGAGGCAATCTTAAATTCAAGACCCCTACTTCCATTATCCGACGATCCAAATGATTTCTCCATCCTAACTCCCGGTCATTTCCTTATTGGAGACTCTCTGACCTGTTTAACAGAAGAAGACGTCACCAGTGTCAAGGTTAATACGCTGGGAAATTATCGAAAAATCCGACAACTTTTCCAGCATTTTTGGAAAAGATGGAACAAAGAGGTTCTAACATCGATGGAAGAGAGGAACAAATGGAAACAACGGGATCCCGGTTCACGGTATCCAATCGGCGGTCTTGTTATTCTTAAGGACAACAACGCTCTGCCCATGCACTGGCCATTGGGTCGAATCAGCGCTGCAATTCCTGGTAGTGATGGAATTATCCGAGTCCTCGAGATACAAACGAAGAACGGTGTCCTGCGACGTGCTGTTCATCAAGTTTGCCTGTTACCAACACCATTTGAGTTGGAAGACGCTTCTTCCAACGGGGGAATGTTGCGAATACCTACGCAAGAGCAGTCTGACAACCATGGCAATGTCGCAATCACCGCGTGAAGACCCATGACGTCACTGACCAAGCAAGGGCGGTCGGCGTATCCCTTCTAAAAAAAGAAGTACAACATTCCAAGATTCGACATTCATCATTCGTTATTATTACATTACTATACGATGCGATATTCTACGAGCTACGAATATTATACGATTTTTAACATTATACGTCTTTATTACTTTTATACGTTAAAATTTTCGATTATTTCATTCGTTTTTAAATACTGTTGTGTTAATTTTTCAATAAAGTAAACAGTTTGTTATTTGTTTAAAACTTCGTTAAATAATTAATAATAATTGGTCCTTCGAGCTTCGAGTTTACGATTTACGAAAGCGGAACATACGAGTTTCCGCTACAGTTTTAAAGAAAAAACATTTGTTTTTAAAGAATTATTAGAGAAAAGAATATCGAAGCCGTTGGTTTTTTGGCGCACTGTGCAAATGGAGCACCAAGTGCTTGCTGGCTTAGCTCTAAAATTGCTAAGAATTCCTGCTTCGAGTGCTCAGTTGAAAAGAGTATTCTAATCTTTGGGACATGTTCACACTTTGACACGAAATCGACTAAGTTTCGAACGATCAAAAAAATTGGCTCATATACAGGGTGTCCCATAATATGTGGGACTTATATAGTCTTTGACACTATTTGACGTGTATTTAATTAAGTTATTGTTTTGTTTCCTGCTCAATTTACTGTCAAAGGTCAGCCATCTTGTTAAAATTTACTTGAAATTTAGAAAGTTCCTGCGACGCATCACCTATAGTAAGGACGTTTATCTCGATAACGGTTCGCTCTATCGAAATAAATAAGGATACATTTTTTATGTAAAAAATGTAAAATAAAAAGAAAATTAACCTTAAAACTTTAAAATTATTATTTTTATTGTTTTCTTCCAAGTGAATGAGGGGGTTATGCCATCCCGAGGTCTATGTATGTGCTACCAAAGATTATGAAATACTACTCTAAACAGTCCAAAATAATACAAAATAAAACCAAAAATTATCAAAATCGGTCAAGAAATAAAAAAGTTTTTGCAAAAAATTAATTTTCAACCCTCAACTTCAACAGCTAATATCTTTGTAGGGGTGTCTCTGAGGAATTAATTTTATAGCTATTTTTTCATTTATTTTTACGAAATTTACCCAAATCCGGGAGATTGCCCACATATTATGGGACAAAAATGTATATTACCATTTTAGAGTGATGGATATTCCAATATTTTCAGATTCAGAAAATGTTGAATGTGACTGTACGGAATTTGAAATTTTTACTCCAACCATGTAATATTCAGTAATACCTATGTAGTAGTACGTATGGAGCAAATTCACAAATCACGAGTATATGCAGGGTTTTTAAAGTTCAAATTTAGTTGAAACTTTCGAAAAATTTCAATTCATTTTCATTGCACCTGCTGTATTTTCTGTTATGAAAATTTCATTGTTAATTTACATTTTTGATTTGCCATGTTAATTATTGAACTTACTTTAACGCTTTCTTCAAAACTTGACAGCAAGCAAATCTACCAATCGTGAATTTATTTGTATGTTAAAATCTTCGAAAGAAACTAAAATATGTTAATTTATTTTATTTTTGAGAGCCTTTGTTGTTTTACCAATTACTATTATTGTTTATTATATTGTATTAATTTTTTCAGAGCCTTGTTATTTTGTATTTATTTGAATTACATATTTATTTTTACAGACACAATGACTCTCAGTTACCTACCCTCCCAGCTCCCTTCTATAAATGAATTATTGTATATGTTTCAAAGTTCAAAAACTGGAGTAGCGGGCAAGGTAGGTAATTTGGTGTTTTTGTTTACTCACTATTCTGCTCTGCTAACAAGAAAGGTCTTGTCTGCAAAATTTGGTAAATTGACGTTTTTGGCTCGTTGTAATCGTAAACAATTTCCCTACATCTTTACAAAGTTAAAATGACCTATCTGCGTCTGAAATGCTTTAGTTTATACCTAAATATTTTGTCCTATGTGAATAAAAATTCATCTTCGCTAATATAAATTGTCCATTCAAACATTTGTTAAGATAAATAGTCCGTTCTGCCTTGAAAAATGCAGTTGGGACAATCTAAACTAGCATTTTGTGCTGAGCGACATCAGTTAGGACAATTTTAGCGTAGCATGACAGTCACGTTGTGTTAGATAACTTCAAATAAGTGACATAAAACGTGTTTGTCATCGTTTGATAATATTCGGTGTTTTTGCATTTCCAAGTCAATAAATATTGTGAAAAATGGATCCACGGTAAGTTTAACGATATTTCCTTATTTTTAAATGATATCTGATGGTAATTTTCGTTGTAGTGCATCAGTCAGCCAACACAATGGTAGCCGATGCAAGCGTATGGTAGCTCTTGGTTTAAATAATCTAAAAAATAAATAAATAAACTAAAAGAAAAACTAATAAGTGTTATTAGAAGCTCTAAGCAAGTTAAGAAGGCCAAATGTAATAAAGATCCAGATTGTGTACCAGGGCTGTCCCATGAATTAGGCAATACAAGTGGAAGTAAATCGGGTCCCAGCTACGAATTTAGCCACGTTATTGCACCTAGTAAAAAAATACACATCTTGTCCAATGTAATAGTAGCCCCTAAAAGTGTTAAGACTCAAATACTTCAATTTATTCAAATGTCGAAGAGAATCCTCAGGAGAATTTAACTGATATAGAAACAAAAGAAATCGAGTTTAACCGGCCTGTTGAGGTCTTTATTCGAGAAAATATTTACAGGAGATTATAGATAAAGCAGTGGAAAAAGCAATAAGTAAACTTTATACAAAAAACTGGTGGAATAAGAAAAAGGAAAAGATTCGAGGAACCACTAGTTGAAAGGAAGAAACAGAAGATAGAGAGTTACGGAAGAGTTCGTGAAGTTAAAAAATCATGTAAATGCAAACTCAATTGCAGCCACGAAATTTCGTATGCTAGACAAAGAGATATCAATAAACATTTCTGGCTATTACCAAAAGAACAACAAAAACAGTTTGTTTTGGACAGGGTAAAACAGATTAAAAAAAAGTAGAAGTATAACAAAAATCAAACATCACCCAGAGTGTATTCCTACAAATTCTGTTTGACATCTGAAAAAGCCGAAGAAGTGAACGTTTGTAAGGTATTTTTTTTGGAAACATTGGGGTATGAAAAAGAAAATGACAGAATGGTGAAAAATATACGTAAACCGGATCCGAAATTTATAGTACCGAAAAAAGGTGGAAGAAGACGTTCATGCCCACGCAAAGTAGGAAAGAAAGTAGGAAATTTATTGAACAAACTTGAGGTTGGTTTGTGGATCTAGGAACTTCTACAGGGTGTTACAAAAAAGAAGGTCAAGCTCTTGGCCACAGATTGCTGGGCCAAAAATAATGACACTTTCCTTATGCCATTTTTCACATAGGCGTCTCATTTTCAAGATACAAGGTGTCAAACTTTAAATAAAAAAAGTTTTTTATCAATAACTCCGTTATTTTTTAAGATACTCACTTGAAAATTTGCATAGCCTTCTTTCTTATGCAGACACACATTTTTAGGAAAAAAAATCAAAGAAAATCCAAGCGCGAGCGCACGAAAGGGGGTTTATGGCAGACCTTGGCCCCCCAACATTTTTCTGCGTACGCCTATGGCTCTGATGTATGGTTTTTTTGATTGAGCGTTTATTTGTTTTACTATCCTCACTCTTATAACATTTTGATTTAGGCCTTCGTTTACGAGATATATCAACATGTTTGGGTGTGTGTCATTGATCAACTTACTGATATTTAAATTTCCCAATTTCTTTTTAGAGCGGTGATTCGGTGGTGGCTGATTCGGATATGTTTCTGCATAACGTGTTCGTCTAATAGTCAAAGTATAATAGGTAAATTCGGATTAAAATGCTGACTGTAATTTATTTAAGACTTACTTAGACGGGACAACAGAATTTTCTAAGCAGACCTTGAAAATAAAAACAAATGAGGCGTTTAGTTGTCAAAACAATTATTAATAAATAAGCTGTCACAGTAAAAAATATTATTACTCTTTATCATAAGTATTGTAGTACATCTACAAAGTACCTATTGTAGCAAATTTAAAAAATACAGAATGGCAAATAGAGAAGAATTATTGTCATTTTCACATATGACAGATATGCTGTTGATGATGGGTAATAAATTTATTATCATTATAATTTTCTTAAATAAATTATTTACCATACGTTGTAGGAAAATGTAATTCCAATGCTAATTTAGCTGCTCGGCGTTATGCGGAGACATATCGGAATCGGTATCATCCAGAGATAAGATTTTTCCTAAGTATAATTCGTCGTCTAAGAGAATCTGGGAAATTAAACGAACTGAGGGTAGGTCAATGTGGACGGCCAAATAAGCTTCGACCAAATCAGGAGGAGCAAATTTTACAAACAGTGGAAGCCAATCCAGGTACAAGTACTAGGATAATAGACCGAGAGATGGTAAATAACGGAGGCGTCAACATTAACTCTTCTAATGTGCACAGAGTCTTGAAGCAGCAATTGTTAAATCCGTACCATGTTCAGAGAGTGCAAGCGCTATTACCAACAGACTTTGAAGCAAGATCAACATTTTGTCGTTGGCTTTTGCAAGAAAATATTCGTGATCTTCATTTTACGAGATCCATTTTGTTCTCAGATGAAGCCACATTTACTCGTAATGGATTAACAAATATTCACAACACTCACGTATGGGCGGATGCAAATCCAAAAGCTACTGTAGCGGCACATCACCAAGTAAATTTTAAAGTAAACGTATGGGCGGGAATAGTTGATAATTTTCTTTTAGGTCCGACTTTTCTGCCACCCCGTTTAAATGCTGCTGAGTTTTATTTATTCTTACAAGGTACTTTCATAGAGTTACTTGATGATGTGCCTCTAGCGGTTCGACAGAATATGTGGTTTCAGCTGGACGGTGCTCTAAATGTTCGGGACTATTTACATTTAATCTTTCCTAACCACTGGATTGGCAGGGGACAGGATGCACCTGTTCATTGGCCAGCTCGTTCCCCCGACTTCAATCCGTTAGATTTTTGTTTTTGGGGGTTTATTAAAGATTTCGTGTACAAGGTTCCAATATTAAGTGAACAACATTTGCGTCAACGAATTGTAGAAGGCGGGCAGCTATTTAGGCTAAAACCACAAATTTTTCAGCATATTCGGTTCTCTCTCCTCAAAAGAGCCCGAATGTGCATTCACGAAGATGGCAGACATGTTGAACATTTAATTTAAATTAATTATCTTCAATATTCAATTATAATGTGTTTAGTTTAAATTTTATTATTTTTATTTCGTTGTTTTTAGTTGTAGGCTTTTTAACATAAGATATTGTAGAAATAGCTATTTGCGTTCCAAGATGGGTAAGTGAACTTTTTTATGTGAGGTGATCGTTTGAGGACCGAAGCGAAGCTCAGGTCCTTAAAAGACCAACGAAAATAAAAAAGAGACTTGCAAACGCGGAACGCATTACGTTTTTCTCACTACCACAACTACAAAAATAAAGTAAAAAAATTACGAAAAATAACTTGTAAAAATTGTGACGTTTATCGATGACGTTTCAAACTATATGAATTTATATTCTGGCGTTGCTAGGTTTGCCACCAATTTGTTAATTTTGATTGTTAGAGACGCACTTCCCCATTGTCGCTATCCCCTACGGCAAGTGACCTTAAGCGGTAAGTTGTCTTTTCTGCCCTTAGTTACAGTTTTTATTGTATTATCCTACATTTGTTTCACTTACCATTACAGTCGACTTTTTAACAATAAAACGTCAACTTACCGAGGTGGTAGTGAGAAAAGGTAATTTAATACACCGCCATGTTTAATTATTGAAAATAAAAAAGAAATTGGGAAATTTAAATATCAGTAAGTTGATCAATGACACACACCCAAACATGTTGATATATCTCGTAAACGAAGGCCTAAATCAAAATGATATAAGAGTGAGGATAGTAAAACAAATAAACGCTCAATCAAAAAAACCATACATCAGAGCCATAGGCGTACGCAGAAAAATGTTGGGGGGCCAAGGTCTGCCATAAACCCCCTTTCGTGCGCTCGAGCTTGGATTTTCTTTGATCTTTTTCCTAAAAATGTGTGTCTGCATAAGAAAGAAGGCTATGCAAACTTTCAAGTGAGTATCTTAAAAAATAACGGAGTTATTGATAAAAAACTTTTTTTATTTAAAGTTTGACACCCTGTATCTTGAAAATGGGACGCCTATGTGAAAAATGGCATAAGGAAAGTGTCATTATTTTTGGCCCAACAATCTGTGGCCAAGAGCTTGACCTCCTTTTTTGTAACACCCTGTATATGGAGTTATTGGATTCTAAGTGAAATTTAGAATCTGTAAATACGTAATTGGAGTGATGTTAAATGGACTACACTTGTACCAAACTCTTGGTTACGGGTGGAAACTCCTCGCGTGCATTTGGTATTCGCTCACGGTAATGTTGGTGCAAAAATATTTGTGGAACCAAACGCGCAACAATGCAGACGAGAAAGAACTTGAAACAATAAACGTGGCCGAATCGCACCTGACAGAAGCGGGTACCGAACGGGAAACTGAAGGATGAATGGTACACGTGTTATATCCTACGTTGCCCAGTAATGCAAACACAACTTACTGGACAGTTAGGGTCAGTTCCGTGACCTAGAAAGTCATTAGCGAGTGCGGTTGATTACTAAGATGTAGTTGACGAATGCACTTAGGAATTAAGTCACGTACGAACGTGACTTAATTCCTAAGTGCATTCGTCAACTATATCTTAGATTATGTGTACCGGGTGGGCAACTAAGAATGGACGCCAACCATAAAGGAACGGCTTGTCACACAGCTTTAGAGTAAATTTTTTAGGAGGAAAATGACCCCAAAAAATCGCTGGAAAATATTTTTGAGCTTCTTAAACTACCGCTACGGGGCGTAATAGTCATGGCAGAATGAAAAATGGATAGTTTCTCCGCATTTTTTCAATTAAGGGTGTATTCAAAACACATGTACTCAGTCTAATCCTCAAATAATTTAGATTGTTTTATTTAAAAATTTTGGTCAAAACCTCAAAAGTAAAGTGGTGAGAGTACGTCACAATTTTGTTTATTCGAAAGTCGATTATTCCAGTTAACCTCAATGGAATTTAACAAGACTAATCTTGTTACAAATCGTTTTCCTTCCTCTGTCAACTACATTTTTCGAATATCTCATTTTTTACCACCGCAACCGCTAGAGGGCATTATTTGACATGTAAGGAAATATATCGATTTTTGTTGAAAATATTAAATAGAATGGTACATTTATTTTTACATAGTGGAAAAGAGAATTATATTCTTAACATGTTTTAAAAATCGCAGCTGAATATCTTTCGCCTAACTGTAGATATCTGCCAGCAAAGTTGATTTTATGAATTTTTAGAGTTTGGCCTTCGCACGGATCAAATGGAAATCAACCCATGGCTAAAATTGCTGAAATTCAAGCATGTTTATAGCGATCAGAAGTCTCCATGAGCGTGAAATGAATATGTTACAGGGTGATGAAAAATCGCACATTACTCTAAGTCTCAGCAGATTTTGTACTGAAAAACAAATTATTCTAATTTGTTTACCACCCAATACCACTCACAATCTTGTGAAAACAGACCTAAAAAAGTAAAGCTTAAGCAACAAAATGCAAGTGAAAATAAAGAAGTGTTGCCTGCTAATGCTAGCGAGAATGATGAAGTGTGCAACGAGAAGGAAAAGAGAAATTTCAAAACTGGCGACTTTGTGATCGTGAACTATGAAAATAATTAATTTCCGGGAGAAGTGACTGAAATTAGGAAAGAAAAAATATTGATTAATACCATGACTAGAAGTGGATTTAATTGGAAGTGGCCAGATCAAAAAGGCGAAATTTGGTATGACTCCATAGAAATTATGGAGGTGATACAGACACCAAAAAAAATTAACACAAGAGGTTGCTTTCAAGTTGAAGAAATAAATAAATATGATTTATTTGTCTAGAATTCCTGTTTAAAGTGAATTTAAAAGTTTTGTTCTCATTTAAATTTGTTATTAAACAAGTTTTGTAAACTGAAAATATTGTTTGATTTATGTACTAAATGTGTCTGATTTAAAAACACTGACGAATTTATGCTCAACTCACTGTCGGAATTTTGGACAGAAAAAAATTTCAGGTGTCAGAATTATGTCCATTAGCAGGTTAATAAAAAACTTTTTTTTTATTGATGCAATGGTTAGAATTATTTTTTTTTTCTAGAAACAATTACAGAAATGAACAGACTTAACTATTATGTAAAGTATTGTAAATTATTTAAACGATGTTTATTTTAGCATAGCGTTTTCTTTAGTTTGCGTTCTTAGAGTGTCGGAATAATGTACACTTACCCTACGTGCCCAAAGCAGACATTGCTTATTACACTTTTCTAGAGTTGGATCAGATGATACTAGTGATGATGAACTTCTGGTGCCGATTAAATTTTGATGTATTTGAAGGATTTTTTTTTAATTTTGGCAATTGTTTGGTTTTGATAAAAATATATTTTTTTAAATGTCATGCTGTGTTATTTTAATTAATTGGGAGCAAAAAAGAGGTATCTGCAATTTGTTTATAAGAATATAACCTTTTCTGCACACTTTTTTTACTACCATGCTACTTAAAAGTAATTTACTGCGATTATTTAACATTTTCAGAAAATTCCATTAAGTTATCTTTTATAATACTTTTTTTAAGGTCTTCAATTATTGGATGCTCACCATTGTGATCTCGGAAACGGTAAAAGATATAGTTAAATTAAAGAAAATATGCACAATTTTATGCTTATTAAGAATCTGAAAGAAAATTTATGAAAACTTCAGGCGTTATCCTGAAAAACTTAAAATTTATCATAAGGTAAGTGACCCAAATTCAGACTGCTCTAAATTCAGACATATTTTTGTTTATTCAGTTAAAATAAGAAATGGACAATATCTAGATATATGTGACAATATCTAGATATATGTTGAGACATCTGTTGGTACAATTTTATATTGACTATTTCAATCAATATTAGTTTCCTATCTTACCGACACTCTAGCAGTCAGTACAGAAGCTAGCAGCTGGACATTGATTGAAATTTGTGTGTTGTGTTCATCTGCAAAGGATTTATAATATTAATAAAGTAAGCAGATTTTAACTCTTGTTTTCTGTATCATAAGAAATCGCTAATTGATACTATTAGAATAAACTTTGTTGCAGTTGAATATAAAGGCTTTCAATTTTCATTTTAACAGAGTGTTCTGTCAGTATAATTACAGAATTAAAAAAAAATTATGGTGTCGGGAGTAGGTACAAGAAAATTGGTGTGTTTCGTAAATCAGATACTGGGTGTCGGAATTGTGTACATGAGATATGGAGTAAATATGGTACTATTTCTTTCCTTTCCTTTAGATTAATATAATTCTATACCGTTTTAAATAGTAGACGTACTTTTAGAGCTTGTATCCAAATTCGGACACAGGTGTCAGAGTTGGGGACTTCAACTGTCTGAATTATGTTCAATTTATGTAAAGAGGTAGTTTCTGTAATGTTTACATTTAGATATCATTAGCATTAATTATTATGATTTATCATGGTCATCTTTGATTTAGTTACAGAATGTCGACAAAAAAAAGCAAATATAGCAAAGATGGCTTCTTAAGACATGCTTTGGATGTCACAAAAAATGGCACACCTTGTTTAGCTGCAGCAAAACAATGTAAAGTCCCGAGAACTACACTTATTGGAAAGATTCAGGGTATTTACCCAGAAGAATGTCGCAGTGGAGCCCCTTCAGTAGGTACTAACTGCAAATAAAGAAAACCTATTTAGTTCAATGGATCATTAAAATGGAACGCATGGGCTTTCCTGTGACCAAAGAATAATTGCTAAGTGTTTGTCTTCTGGTAAAAAATTTAAAGCATTCTAATAATTTTACCGATGGAAGGCCAGGTCGTCACTGGTATGAATTATTTACTAAAAGGCACCCTGAAATAAGTGAACGAATAACACAAAACGTATGCGCATCAAAGCAGCCGTAACTGAAAACAAAATCAGAAACTGGCATAAGGAAATTGAAGAATACTTTATTTCATCTAAGCATTAATATTACTGATCCAAAAAGAATATTCAACACGGATGAATCTGTTTTTTTCCTATCGCCAAAAGGTCCTAAGATACTTGCTAAGAAATGAAGTAAGCCACTTCATGATAGATCCGGTGATGACAAAGAATGCCTGACTGTTCTCGTTACTGGTAATGCTGTTGGTCAACTAGCTCCACCCATGGTCATGTACGCGTATGAAAGGATACCAAAGCACATAGTGTCACAGGTACCCAAAGATTGGGGGATTGGCAAGTCAACTAGCGGATGACCTCTGAATCTTTTTTCGAATTTATAACAAACATTTTTTATCCATGGCTTTTATCTGAAAAGATTGAGTTTCCAGTAATATTATACTTGGATCTTGGATGTGCATAAATCTCACGGGACTTTACCTCTGACAGACTTTTGCAGGGAAAAACAAATAATCGTGATCAGCTTGTTATCAAATACCACACACATTCTACAACCTCTGGATGTGGGATTGCTTAAATCTTTAAAAATGAAATGGAAAAGTGAAGTACAAAATTTTAAAACCCAAAATAATTATAAACATTTGAGCAAAGACACCTTTGCACCTGTTCTTCAAAATGCTTTAAAATCAATATCAAATTTGGAAAATATTTTCAAAAATTCTTTTAAAGCATGTGTTCTTTCTCCTTTTAATGCTGATAAACTATCAAAAACTTCTTACTGAAGACAACAACGACAACAAAACTGAAGAAGCAGTAGATCCTGAAATAATAAGTCATTTGCGATATCTTGAATACTTTGTTCAGCCAGATTTTTTGAATATATGTTATGGACTGATGGGTGCAGACTGGACAGGTGAAATGGAAGATAAGAGTTTATATGGGATTTGGTACCAGATGTACCAAAAATCGGGATTACCTCAGGATTAAAAAAAACTCCGAACATTATAATAGATATAGCAGAAGATCTAATTCTAGAAGATGGATGGGAAAATTTAGTTATAATATAATATATACAGGGTGAGTCAATAGTGAGAGATCGGAACATTGCTATTCAACCGTACAAGATAAAACAAAATTTCAAACGCCATCCCAAATCATTTGTTACTCTGCATATTTCAAAAATATTTTCAATTATACAGGGTGGACCATATTTTGCCTACATGTATCAATTTTTTTTTCAAATGGAACCCCCTATATTTTATGACATATTTATATTCGACTGTGAAATAGCTTTATGTCAATATATATTGTTTGACATTTAGGTGCGGCGTTGACATTTAAAAAAATATTTTCAAAAAAATTCATCGCATGCATGTATTTACTGAAAAGGAGCATCAGAACTTAGTTTTGGAGTTTTAAGGTTGAAATTTGGTATCCACATGGAGAAAGGCCAGGTCTATCATCGCGATATAATAAGACTGAGATCTACTATACAGGTGAGTCAAAAATAGCTGTCAAATTTTGCTTACTTCAGAAGGTCATAACTTCACTTTTTCAAATGGCACACTCGGTATTTTTTTCCACAATTAGATCCACCTCTGATCCGACTACATTTTTCATTTGGTATGTCCTATACCTAAAATGCACAGTTTGAGAGATATTACACATTTTCCGTTGGTCTGACTGCAGAAGATGCAAATGTCATATAAAACAGGGGCTATGAAGAAAAATGTGACATTTCGTTTTAAAGTGATATGGAGGAATGTGACTTTTTAGTTTTACTATAGTGTCACTGTCACTGCATGTTTAAATTCCAAGTTCTCGTTAGTTAGACATTTAGAATTTTGCTAAATGGATTTACGTTTACAAGAGCAAATAGACATGACTTATTGTTTTGGAGAAAGTGAGAGAAATCCTCTCCTTGCGGCAATAATTTATGCCCTACGATATCCCGAAAGACGGCATCCAAGGCAAGTTGACTTCGAAAAACTAAAAGAAAGATTCGAGAGAACTGGACGTCGAGTTTGAAAAAACTGAACAAAGAAAAATTATTTCCAAGGAGAACAATGAAATTTCGGTATTGACTAGTATTGTGGAGAACCCACATACTAGCACTAGGGAAATGAGTTGTGAGTTTAGTCAAACGTCTGTATCTAGAATCATTAGAAAAACAAAATTTCATCCATACCACATGCAACCAGTACAAGAACTTACTCCAGATGATTTTGACAAACGCCTATAGCATTCGCAAATTGGGCTTCGAGAGAAAGGAAAAGAAAAAAAGAAAGAAACAAGAAAACTTTTTCGATTCCATTTTATTCACCGACGAAGCAACATTACACAAAAATGAATTTTGCCAATCGCCACAACTTACATTATTATGACAACAGTAGATTTCATTAGATCAGTGAATCATCAACATAGGTGGTCACTGAATGTATGGGGTGGTATTGTCGGAGATTATGTTCTTGGACAATATTTCTTTGATGGTAATGTTAACGCAGAGTGTTATTTACAGTTTTTGAGAAATTAATTTCAAGAGCTTATAGAGAACATGCCAGTTGCAGTTGTCCATAGGATGTGGTTTCAGCACGATGGAGCTCCACCCCACTACAATCGTATTGTCCGGACATAATTTAAATGTCGAAATTGGCAAATGAATAAATTTTTTGATTTGATTTGATATTATTTTAATTTAAAATTATTGTCAT